>JANEYF010003151.1:127500-166710 GCA_029963845.1 Rhamnusium bicolor
TTTATTTCAATCATTTCTAAGATTTCTCTTTTTTTGGTGTGGTTTTCTGTAGCTAATATTTTTGTTTTGTCGAAGTCGATTTGTGTTTTGTTGTCTGTGTATGTTTCGTGAGTGCTGTTTTATTAATTTTATCATACTTATGGGATTGATTTATTTTTTCTAGATGTTGGGAAGTTTGGCCTATGTATACTTTGTCACAGTTTTCACATGGTATTTCATAAACTACGTGGGTTTTTTTGGGGTAGGTGTTTTACTCTTGAGTGTACTGAAATTAGATTTTAACAAGTTATGTCCTTTGTGGCTAATGTTTATGTCATGTTTTTTTAATTTTTTTCCTATTTGTTCTGACAGTCCTTTGGTGTACGGGATGGATACGTAAGTACGTTCGGAATTATTTGTTGTAGTTTGTGCATTTTTGTTGTACAATTTATTTATTCGTTTTTTAAAGATTGTATTAATGAACCTGTCAGGATATTTGTTTTTTGTGAGGGCTGTTTTGGCTTTTTTAATTGCCTCTTGTCTGTATTCAGGATCTGAAAGGGTGATGGCTCGATCGGCAATGCCTATAACTACACTTTTTTTTTGGGATATAGGATGATTTGATGTGAAATTTATGTATCTTTCTGACCATGTGCTTTTGGTAAACCATTGTGTCCTAATTGTACTGTTTGTCTTTATTAAAGTTAGATCTAGGAAGTTTAGTCTATTGTCATTTTCTATTTCTATCGTGAATTGTAGTTTGTTATGGTATGAGTTAAATAAGTCGAGAATGTAATTTATTTTGTCGTGTGGTAAAAGTGTTATACAGTCGTCAACATATCTGTAGAAGAATGGAATTTCGCAGTTTATTTTTGGGTACAATAATCCCAAAAATAAGCGACATCACAGCAAGTACCGAGAGCGGCGACCCCTAGCCCAGGTGGACTAAACTAATGTGATTAAATATGATTTGAAGGAAACAACTACTCAGCGGGCAAATACCCCGACCTGTATTGAATTACACCTTCAAATCATGATAGATCGATAGCCAATATCATTTGTCAATTCCTAACCAGACATAGATCGATTTCGAACTTATTTGTTCTCTTCAGTATGCCATAGGTTATGGAACAGACAAATGATAGTGGCCAACCTGCTAGTAATATACCTACTAAGGTGAAGTGAATAGTGGTGAGAGGTATGAAACTTCTCATATGGTCTGAATGCTACTATCCGACCGACATCCTAGATGTCTCTGTGGCGGATAGCGACTTGCATCACAGCAAGTACCGAGAGCGGCGACCCCTAGCCCAGGTGGACTAAACTAATGTGGCTATCGATCTATCATGATTTGAAGGTGTAATTCAATGCAGGTCGGGGTAATTGCCCGCTGAATAGTTGTTTCCTTCAAATCATATTTAATCATATATATATATATATATATATATATATATATATATATATATATATATATATATATATATATATATACATAAAAGATAATAATTTTGAGAATGCAGTCAAAAGGGTAAGATACCTAGGCCGAAGCAAAGAAAACTCTTTGTTACTTGTCAAGCTTTCGGAAAAATTTATTTCCTTCTTCAGGACATCTATAAAGCTACAATACTTAGATAGAAAATAATTGCAAAAATTATTTATTAAAAACTACTTACTAACTTGAGGTTATTGTCTAAGAAACATCGCAGTTTTAAGAAATACAACGACTTTCCCGTCGAAATGAAGAAAAACAAACATTTTCATAAACTTCTATGTTACAAACATTAGTGAAAAATATAATCAAAATGGACGGAAAAACAATTTGAACAATTCATCACGTTTAAAAGTTAAAATGAAATCGCAGCCACATGTTATCGAGTTCGAAAACAATAGGCCTAAAAAAAGAATTTCTTAGAAAAAAGAAAAAGATATAAAAACTTTTACATTTAATATTTCGTACAAAGACTGGTAAAACGACGCGTCATTTTGATTTGACAATTAAAAATTGTTTACTTGGCAGCAATTTAAGTATTTTTCATTAAATTATACCGAAGTTATCACGTGAATACATAGTAAAATATAGTTAATTTTGCCATGTATTCACGAAATGAAAAAAGTAGATATGCTACTAATCTATGGCGAATTTAAAAAAAATAGCAGGCAGGCTGCTGTCTTATATGAAGAAAGATTTCCCGAAAGAGTTCATCCACCAAACAACTATTTTGTAAGAGTTGAACGGCAATTCAGAAGTGAACCAGAAGTACCGGAAAATAATTTCATTATCGATGAAGACTCGGAAATCAATGTACTTGCAATTGTCGAGGTGGATCCCACGATTTCGATAAGACAGATTGAGGACCAAACCGGTGTAAATCCGGAATCAGCTCGACGCATTTTGAAAAAACATAAATTTAAATCATACAAGTACCAAATACTCCAGCATTTATACGAAAATGATTTTCAAAGAAGATTGAACTATTGCAATTGGTTTCTGAACAGACACAATTTGGATAATAATTTTCATGAACAAATTTTATTTTCCGACGAGTCCAGGTTCACTAATTTGGGATTATTCAATCGTAACAACACCCGTTATTGGGCACAAGAAAATCCCAGAAATATGAGAGAAAGTGCATATCAGGAGCGATTTAGTTTTAATGTATGGTTAGGAGTAATTGGCAGAAGAATTATCGGGCCAATAATTTTTGATGGTCCATTAAATGGAGAAAGATATTTGGGATTTTTGCAAAACCAGATACAAGATTTTTTGGAAGAACTGCCACCTAATGTTAACCCAATAATTTTTCAACAGGATGGGGCTCCACCACATAACAGCAGAGTTGTGGTGAATTATTTAAATGAAATGTTTGGAGAAAACTGGATGGGAACAAATGGGCCCGTTCGATGGCCTGCAAGGTCATCAGACCTTACGCCGCTTGATTTTTTTGTATGGGGCCACCTCAAGGAAAACGTTTATAGGACTCCACCAACAAACAGAGAAGACATGGAAATGAGAGTCAGAAGAGCAATCGATGGGATTACTGAATTACAGTTAGATAACGTGCTTAGGGCTACCGTCACAAAAACACGATTGTGTAGAGATAATGATGGACAACATTTTGACCATCTGTAGTAAAAAAATGTTTTTTGTATGTAGTACTTCAGTAAATATTTTATTTTAATTTCATTCATTCGTTGTAAAAATGTATTACATAGTGTAATGGTTTTTCATCAATTTAGTTCAAATGTGTTTTACTGATGTTTCTTATTTATTAAAAAAATCGTTTTACCTACTTTTATTTTGTTTCCACCGCCTGCTTACTAAATATTTTTGTTGCAGTACAATATTCATTACTATGCAATAACATTCGATACTAATTTTAATGAAGAAAACAAAATATGATAGGCACAGCAATTGTATTGGACAAAAATAAAAGATAAATAAGTATTTGCGGTATATGCAGTTCCTATCTTGGTTTTTAAGATATCGTGGGTTGTTTGAAGATATTTTTTTTAAATAAGTTAGATCTTATTAGTCTGTTCAGCTACTGGTTATTCCCAAAAAAATATGAGGCACGAAGTTGCATGCCAGAGGTCTTTCGATATCAGGGCACACCACGCATCAATATCTGCCAAGGTTCATATCAGGGCCACCTAGACTTAACAAACTAAAATTGATATTAACTGTCATTTTAAAAACAAATGCCATGTTCCCATATATGGTTGAAAAGAGAATCTAGAGACGAATCAGATAGGTAAAAAAAAATATACAGGGTGCCATTTAAAATAACAGAGTAGATGTCACTTCCGGTGAAACCGCAAGGGGTGGACAAAAATTTTTTGTACAATAATATCTTTTTAAATAAACATGCTACGGGGTGTTACATGTCTCCTGTGTCACCCGGTATATAAAAAACGCGAGTTACTTTCCCGGCTTAGGTCGGAAAAGTAACTTTCTCGTACTGTTTTGTGATGGTTGCTTAGCAACGTACTAATATACTAGAATAGCCTATTTTGGAATCTGAAATTGCGCCGAGAAAGTAGACATTCTTGAGCAATTTCAGAAAAAGTACTTTTCGGCCGGGAATAGTAGTCGCCTAGCAATCACAACAATAAGTACTACCTATTATAAAAAGGTGATCTTTTCATCCTGATATTAGAACCAAAAAACGTTACTTTTCTATACATCGAATAAAAAATTTTAGAATGATTTATAATTTTATATTGGCAACAGTAAGATCGCAACCATATTTGAGATTTCTTGCTTTGAGAGTGAGTTTATGTGCTTAGTGAGTTTACGTGATTTTTTAAAGGGAATCTTAGTAATTTAAATTTCGGATTTTGACTAAATATATGAAACAAGGTATAAACTATTGACGTATAATATTAAAAACTTAATTGTTATTGTTTAGTGTTGAATTTACCAGCTAAGCCTAAATTATTAAAATAAACAGTGACAAAAAGTTAAAAAATAACAAAAAACTGTAGTTTTTTTATTAAAAAAGAAATCAACAATAAAGACAGGTCAAGACTTTAACAACTAAATTTGCTCATGCAACAGTGAA
Organism: Rhamnusium bicolor; assembly: GCA_029963845.1. Taxonomy (NCBI): domain Eukaryota; kingdom Metazoa; phylum Arthropoda; class Insecta; order Coleoptera; family Cerambycidae; genus Rhamnusium; species Rhamnusium bicolor. The sequence goes on from JANEYF010003151.1 coordinate 132,042, forward strand.
TTATGTTTGAAACTGAAAGTGGTATAGAAGACAATTTTAAATTTAAATGCTGTAAAAATAAGGACCTAAAAATTTACATATGTACACAATGCTATGGTATATTCCATAAAAGTTTCGTGTTGCGTCAAAAAAGCAAAATTAGGTATGTTGGTGATAATAAGTTAATATGTTGCAATAAGGATGACACGTCAATCATAATAAATGAGACAGAGCTTGAAGAAATCAAATCTACAGTTCAGGACCTACATAATGAAAACGAGCTAAAGAATAATTTTATTATAAAACTAAAACATGAAAAAATGGAATTCATGAAAGAAGTTTAAAAAATGGAAGAAGAATTAAATTATATCATAATTAATCAAGAAGTAAAACTGAAGGAACTGAAAAATACCATTGAAGAGTTAACAAAAGAGTTAATGATTTATAAAAGTTAAGAACTAGCTAGTGTCACTACGCAGATGGATAAACTGAAGATATTATCAAAAAATGCATCTACAAATACCGCAGGTAAAATACATAATCTAAAGAATATTTCTACAAACACAGACTCTATTGAAAACCATATACATAATTTATATAATAAAAATATGATTCAACATCAACCCAAGAACATCAACACAAAATGCAACACCTAAGAAAAAATCAAAAATTTTAATCTCAGGAGATCAACATGAGAAAAATATGGTGGAACATTTGGCTTCCTTACAAAATAGTTATGATATACAAGCCATACTTAAACCAAATGCCACAATGGCGGATATTATAAATAACATTAAAATATTTACAGAAACATTTACTGACTTGGATTATGTAATCATTTTAGCAGATTTTAATGATATTGCTATTTATAGAAAATATTTTCTGTTAAAATTTTTAATTGACAATATCAAATTATGTTCTAAAACAAATATCATCTATTCCATATTCTAGAAACGACTATATTAATAAAATAAACTTAAAAATAAACTTGAAATTAAAAAATATTTGTGAAAAATTAGACCAATTTACAGAAGGACACATAGAGTATCTAGAAGTGAATTAGTATTTTTAAATGAGGAGAAAGAAGGACACAACAATAAATCTAATTCTATAATGTATTCGATCAGTAACGAATCAACTGATGTAAATATTCAAGGAAATACGCCTTTTTTTATACCCTCGATTGTCTCAAATAACAATAGAAGACTGAATAATAAATTCTAGGGTGCAGTCCTTTTATTTCGCGAATTTCATAGTTACTTGATAGTTTTTCTTAAACCATATGTTTAAATTTAGAAATTTGATCAGAAGACTCAATAGGAGACCTCCATCCTTGATTTGCTTAATTTTATTAATGTTCATATCAGAATTGAGTAACTTTCGGCTTCAGAATTATAGCTGGTTGTACATACACTGTTACATAATACAGATGAATACGACGGTTTGGATTTAGGGAGGGTATTAGCTTCGGAAAAATTGAAATCAGCTAATTTTTCTTCGGCTTTTTTTCAAGAAATCCGGTTTAACAGACGTGAAATGATAGTTAAGTTCGTCAAGGAAATTTGTTAATTTTTCTTCGAAAATCTCCTGTAGTTTTTCCTTATCAAGCATTTCCTGCAAATCTCTGGAGCTAACACATTTCCATGATAAGCTAGGTACATCTCTAATATAAGGCGATAAATTATTTAAAGCGCCAATACACCCTAAATGGAATTGTTTTTTACACAGGCATCCACAAGAAAGGGCATGCTTTTTTTGCTGTAACAGGACTGGCACAGATGGCACACCATGACATACTGTTAATCACATTTAAATACAAAATAAATTCCGTTAAATACGGGAATTCAACACGTACAACACTTTCAAATACCAAATACAACAACTATAGAGTTATCAGTCCAGTCCGAGTGAGACAAGCAAAAGCAATAAGACATTCTTACCACTTTGTTCAGGCCGCCAGATGTTGTTAACCAGGGCTTTGAAATGGTACTTTACCACTGATCTCTTTTTCTTGCTGACCACTTGCTTCAACTAATGTCCAACACAGTATTTAATTACACTAGATTTTATGCACTGATTGATACATTTTAAATTTTTATTCGCTTTCGATGAGTTTTTGGGAAAATTCCACTTGGCTTTTTTATAATTGTTACTTAAACGCGTTTCATCTTGTTTAATAATGTATTTACTGGTTATTTTTTAATATTTCGCTGGAGCGACCTAACGCACGACCACTCTCTATGGAGGCTGGACAAACTTCATGTTAAAAAGGAAAAGGAAGTAAAAAAAAGAAGGAGGAACATGGATGCACTCAAAATCTCCTAAACAGCCAGAAAATTTGAACAAAGACTTGAAGAAAAACTGGAAGACCTAAAGAATAACTTTGCGAGGATGTTGATGAATACTTGGGAGAATGTAGGAGAGTAGTGGAAGAAGTAGCACCAGAAGTCATAGAAAAACAAAAACAAAAGCGAAAAGGATCAGAGTGGTATGCTGAAGAGTGCAAAGAAGTAACGCAGAAAGAAAATCAATCATACATTGGCCCTCAAGTCGAAGAACAAGACAAGTAGAAGAAGAGTACAAGCAATTGAAGCGTAAAGAGATACAAATAATAAAACGAAAGGAACACATAGAAACTACAGGAACTAGAAAGGCTTAACATGCAAAATGAAAACAGAAAGTTTGATAGGAATATCAACCGAAATAGAAAGGAATTCAAGCCTAGATTATCAATTATTAGAAACAAAGAAGGGGAGATTATCAGTGGTTAAGGTCAGATATTAGAAAGATGGGCCGAAAACTTTGAAGAGAGACTAAACATGAGAAATCAGGCAGAGGCAGATGCCATGATTTATAATCTTTCATCAAGAATATATTTTTTTGTAAAGTCAAATACAAAAAAGTTTGGGTCCCGTGGACTCTCTTTCAGCTGACCAATTTTGCTCATCACTGAATTTTTCATTGTCTTTGGCCTTTAGAACAAGTGTACCAAATTTGAAAGCTTTATCTCAAAAACTGTGGCTGCTATCACGATATTACAGACATGCAGATAGATCTTTTTTTCATAAAGATATGTCTTTTCATTATAATTCGTCGAGATTCGTCCAGAAATGCAATAAATTTTTTTAATTTTTTTCCCCGAAATTGTACCTTTTTTCTTTTTTCATTTATTATGTCCCTTCTAGTGATACCATATTCACCAAATTTAATGTGTCACCTAAAATGTTGTTAACAATCTTAACTGCAAAATTTAGGAAGTCTCCCATTAGTATTTTTTGGGTTATCGCGGATACGCACACACACACACGCGCACCGACAGACATCATTCGGAAAATAGTCAGAATGGATTCAGGAGGGTTTAAAACGTATATCTCAATCAAAATCTCGATGTCGAAAAAAGTCACGATTACTATACTTCCTTATATTAGGTATAAGAAAGTAAAAAAAGGAGACCAAATATCATGTAACAACTATTGAGGAATCACCCTCCTAAACGTGACGTGCATGGTACTGTCTTACATACTCCATAATGGCTTAGTAACATATAGTGAAGATATAATCGGCAAATATCAAAGTGGATTTCGTAAAGAAAAGTCAACGACCTACCAGATATTTCTCCTTATAGTAGAGGATCCGAATTAAAGACGACCTTCACCCATCCGTTTAATGGATGACAAATATTTTATATTAATTTTAATATGTTTTAAAATATATCGCGAGTGGGTTGGCTAAAAAATTCCTGGCAAGACTATGATTAATTAAAAATTCAAAAATAACTTTTTTTAAAACTTGCACTCATTTGTTTAAGGAACTAATTTTATTCCAATCGAAACTATGAAGCCTATAGAATATGCAAACGTTAGGTTGTCTATTTTTTCCTGGCGTAACTATTGGGTTGGCAGGTATAAACAGGTAATTCGATATTAGTAATTTACATTCATCTGTTTAATGAATAAATCTTATATCAAAATAAAGGTAATTAAATTGCGAACAGAATGATATAGGGTTGTCTGCGAAAAATCTGGTTTAATTCCGGTTGGCGAGCTTTAAAAAGCGAAATATTGGTGAGAATGAAAATGTGCGACAAAGAGGTCCGAGCAAACTATCCGGTGCGATAGAAGAGGACGCAGCATTGCAGCTCGCGCGCGGCTCGTCCATCGGATGAAAGAGTGCGCATACCATTTGTTCGTACAATTCAGAAGAGTAGCGATTATTTTGAGGCAGTTAACTTCAATATTCGAATCAAGGGAACGTGCTACTACGCATCGTTGTTATTAATTGACAATATATTATGATAAAAAATGGCTAAAAAGTGTTTTTTGTGTGACTCGGACGATTCTGTAATTGATTTTAATGATGAAACTTTTAAAAATTATTATTGACGTTGGCTTTTCGTAAAAAAAAGAACTTTAAATACAATGAAATTGAGCTAACCAACGCGTCACACGATTTTGTTGGTTATCATACCTCGTGTTATAAAAAAATGACTGCTTTAGGAAATAAATATAATGAAGAATTTAATAACTTTTGTACGGATAATACAATAAGTTGTGACGTACCTCATTGCTCTACCCAAGAGCAGAAGTGTCACTTTGACGCCCAACACTACGGCGGTCCACACTGTACGGAGATCTCGGGCGCCAGTTTCTGTTTAGAGTGCAGAAACACCACTTTACTCTATCGGCGGGACGATAGAGGCCGGGCAACTGCAGTGAAGATACGGCTAAGCCAGGGGTCGGGAAAAAGGGAACTTACATACTACAGTTAAGGAACAGACTCTCATTCAATATATGTACATTTATTCTACACACCAATTATTATTTACACTTTATACACACCTTAGTAACTACAACTTAAACTACAACGGTCTTACCTACGGACAAGCGGGGCAGTAAGCGGACGGTCAAGCGGTGCGGTACGGTAAAGCGGTGAAACGGTGAGCAGCGATGTCTTAACGACGGGCGAGTGGGGTAGTAAGCGAGCGGTCAAGCGGAGCGGTACGGTAAAGCGGTGGAACGGTAACCAGCAATAACTTAATCGGTCACGAGCAGACGGCGGACGGATACCAGGAGGGGAAGCAAGCGCCAATACAAGCAAAACTATGCCTATCTAAAGCGGTTATTTACTATCTCTTGGCTGATGGATGGTTCCGGTCTTATCAAATGCCAACGAGTACCTCCAAAGCGCCCTGCCAAAGAAAACGGACTCAGGCGCCCTGGAGGGCACGCGGTTGAATGCGGTTACGGTAAGGGGGGGGGGTGTTCCGTTCAAAAACGTCACTGTCCGGAATATAATAATAATTAAACACTAACCTCCAAATATCTATCTGGTTCCCAATTGTTTATAATAGAGTATTTTTAGTAGGTGAAGAATTTCTGTTTAACCTTTGGTCGATCTCATATTTATTAAGGTATTATTATGTTTACCATCTAAGTTAAAATTATCTTGTACATATTTACATATCCAATATTGTTGATTATTATTTAAGTACTTTTGTTGTAATAACAGTCCCCAAAGTTAACGCTTTCACACTGAAAGAAAATATTATTGGAAATATGTGTCACATAAAATATGCAATCATTTATTACTTTATTAGATAAATATTCAATATTTACGTCGATATTAAAGTTGGGAACAGCTGTTTATAGTTTTCCTTTTAGAAGGGTTGCGACTGCCTTTGGTTGGTTTGACCATCAGCTACTATTGTTAAAGTTTTCTGTCTCATAAACTTCTCAGTTGCCTACCAGTAAAGAGACAACTTATCATACCGCTCATAGATGGCGCGACGATCTACTCTAGGGGAATAATTAATTTAAATATCATTGTGTAATTCATGTGTTATGTAGTACTATTAGACTATCCTTGTAGTGGATTTTAATCATTAAATATTATTTGTGATATATTATGAATTTATTTTAGTTACTTTCATATCTTATTTTATAAAGTTTGATTTTTTATATCAAACTAGTTTACCTCCTTGGTAGAGACAGGAAGATAAGCCATTTTAATAATCAACTTTGCACCGGCAACACCTCTTGGCAGACAATCGATAACATCAATCAACTTTTGAAATGTTATCTTAATTTACTAGTGTTGTGAACAACCATCAGGTAATACTAATAGTTTTAAATGATTTATTTTTCTTGTAAATTCTCTTCAAGATGTATATTTTTAAGGAAAAGTTAATAATTAATTTTTCTAATTTTTTTGTGAAGATGTGACACATGTTCTAATAATATGTTTCTATTTATTCCTTTCTTAAATACATAGTCTGAAGCCGGCTAATTAAATGCTAATTAAATGCTAAAATTATTAATCGTTAAAATTTATTGATCGTTAATATTATCCATCGTTAACTAAAATTTTGAATAAAATTCCTAAAATTTATTCATCGTTAAAATTTATTAATCGTTTAATAAAATTCAGCTAATATTATTTAGGAACTCTAATATTCATCGTTAATGGTAAATTCATCAGGAATTTCTTTTGTGAATTTATATTTCACACACTTCCAATTTCATTTGGACATTAATATTTGCACATTGGCAAATTAAAAAGTCACGATTCTTGGATCCAGAGGATTAGTTTCGTGGATGTTTTATTTGGATGACCAGAATTCATCTGTAACTTGTAACGTGATATGCGTTCCACAATTTTGAGTAACGTTTCATTTCATCGGTAGGCTATGTATTAAGAAACTAGGTATCCATACCAGTCGAGAAAACGTTAACTTCAAGACTCACGCCACCTTTCCATCACAGGTCAGCCTTCGCTGGAGTGTGGCAAGTTATTTTCTTTTAGATTGTGTTCGGTGAACGAGTTTCACCCACTATTAATAGATTTTTGTATATATATTTGTCGGTAATTCTAAATTACCATTTTGTGTTGCTGTTGATTTAATAAATATTTAATTTTATTAATTAATAATTTTTTATTCTGTCTCTACCTTAGACAGAAATTCTGTAGATTCTGAGTTGGGGGGATGAAAAGGTAATCACTGATAAAACTGCAGATGGCGCCCTTAATATAAACATATATTTTTTTATATTACTTATTCATCCTCGCCTACTACTCGTTGGTAGAATTATTTGAAGTGAATAATAGTGAACCAAGGTCTCAAGGAAACAAGTAACGCACGGCCCTTGCCTCCCAACAAAATCAGCTAGCCGCAGGCACAGGAAATTTCTTCGCTTTTCTTGTCAATAAGAATAGTTCTTATTGACAGGTAAAGTGAAGGCTTTTCCATAAATACCTGATTTGGTTTCTTCTTGTATTAAGAGTCATCCTAATACAGGGCGAAACTAAAAACACGGTACCACGGGGGTTCCCCGGTTACATTTGACGACGTGGTAACAAGGTGTAACATTTGGCTACCGAGTGGTTGAGATGTAACAGGGGGGAAGGAGTAACAAGCCTAACAGCGGCAAATTGATGATGACGACGGGATGGTCAAACTCCAAGACTACCCTGCAGAATTTTTACGTGCTCAGGTAGCCCGGCGGACCCGCGATTACGGACGATACCTCCAAGTCACCCTGCAGAATTTTTACGTGCTCAGGTGGCCTGGCAGGCACGCGGTTACGGAAATCCCTCTAAATCACCCTGCCAAAAAAACGGACGCAGGTGGCCTAGAGGACACGCGGTATCAAATGCTAGTATCTCCAAGTCACCCTGCAGAATTTTTACGTGCTCAGGTGGCCTGGAGAACACGCGGTGTAACGCGGTGGAACGCGGTTCTAATTCCAACCTTCGGCCGCTCTCCCTTTCTAAGGAAGGATATGAGGCGGATACGTTTAGCGCTCGCGGTTCACTAACTCTAAAAAAATAAATCCCGGAAAGTACTCACCAGCCAAGTAATACCGATTATTTACCAATCCTTTATCAAACCTTGCTACCTACTTCCGGATCCTGTGCTGGCTTCCTCTCTGGAGCGGTCGGGGTCGGCACGTCTGGACGGTACGGGCGGCAGCAACGGACTCGTCTCGGATACTCTCCAAAATTCTCAAGCTACTAAACTCTGCCAAAAAGCAGAAGTAGGAGGAGCGCGGTAGTCATGCGCGAAATATCGCAACTACGTCACCGTTCATCGACTTAGAAAAATTCGCAATTACCTTTGGATACCTATGTACCTCTATACTCACAAGTTTACTTACTATCCAAGTCGGCGGGGTGCTTCGGTTGGAGCTCAGACGGGAACTAATTTAATGATAAAATCCTCATGCTACTAAACACTGCTAAAACGCAGAAGTAGGATGAGATACGGTAGTCATGCGCGGTTTATTACAGCTACGTCACCCGTTTGTGGACGGAATAATTCCGCATTAAATTTAATTACCTATTTCTTTATACTCACGAATTTACTTACTATCCAAGTCAGCGTGGTGCTTCGAGTAGCGGTCAAACGGAGACTAACTTGATTGTAAAAATCCTCATGCTACCAGACACTGCTAACGCAGGAGTAGGATGAGATACGGTAGTCATGCGCGGTATATTACAACTACGTCACCCGTTCATCGCATGAAATTTAGATACCAATATATCCTTATACTCACGAGTTTACTTACTGTGCTGGCCGGCGTGGTTCCTAGTTGAGTAGCTGGACGGAAAACTAATTTAATTATTTTCAGTCTCGGCCTCCCTCATGTTAGCGCGGGCATAAGGGTGCCGGGGACACAATGCGTGCGTCGCGTTTCGCTTACTGCCGGCCACTTGGCCTATGTGGAATGTTCATAAAAACATATCAAAACTACCTATCTCTAATTAACAATTTAACTGTTATTAATTAAAAGCGTAGCACCATAATGGGTAAAATATTTTTCAAAACCTAGCTACCTAACTTAACTTAATAAAATAAAATCACTTCGTTACAAAGTACATAGTAAATGACTCTTCTAAATTATAATATAATAGTAAATATATCTTCTATATTTTTTTATAATGAAATAATGACACGATAATGCCATGATAAAATTTAATATCTCAATGCACCTAATAAAATTAGTGAAGGACCCTCTCTAAAGTCGAATGCAAAGTTAAGGTCCAAAACAACATCACAAGATCCTTTTAAACACACACAGGACTACGACAAGGAGATAGTTTATCATCCTTGCTGTATAACATAGCGCTAGAAGAAGCTGTAACAGAATCAGGTATAATGACTAGGAGAACAACTAACAGATGCGTACAAATACTAGCACAAGCGGATGACATTGATATAATAGCAAGATCAAAAAAGGAACATACTACAAACTTTGAAAGTATTAGAAGCAGCAGCGAGGAAAGTTGGGTTACAGGTAAATATAGCTAAAACAAGGCATATATGAAAGTTTCTAATAATAACAATTTAGAGTCACTCAAGAATCTGGTGCGCATTTGGAGAGGCAAGATAATTTATATATCTTGGATCTCAAATAAAATAAAATAACGTAGTAAGAATTCAAGAGAAGAATATACTTGGCTAACAGAGCATACTTTGGGTTAAAAAACTTCTCACATCAAGCATAGTAACCAAAAAAACTAAGGTAATGATATATAAAACACTTATTAAACCCATCCTCACCTACGCGTCAGAAATATGGACGATGACAAAAAGCAATGAAGTGCTGCTGGGCTGCTTTGAAGGAAAGATACTTCGTCACATATATAGAGTTGTGCAGGAGAACGGGACGTGGTGCAGACACTATAATTTGGAACTATACGGCCTCTACGAAGAACTTGATATTGCTCGATCCATCAAAGTCAACAGACTAAAGTGGCTTGACCACATAGAAAGGATGGACGAAAGAGAACCCCCAAAACAAATATGCCACCAAACACCGGCTGAAACTCGAAAGAGAGATTGGCCCAGAGTCAGAATCAAGGACCAAGTAGAAGATAACCTAAGGACGCTGAGAGTCAGAAATTGGAAAGCCAAGGCAAAGAACAGGAAGGAATGGAAACTAACACTAGAAGAGGCCGAGACCCACCCTGAGTTGTAGAGTCAAAGATGATTAATAATAATAATAATAAGGACAGCCTGCTGCTAGACCGCTGTATTACACAGGATTCTGTGCAATACAAGCGGAATCTATCGATGGCCTGGATTGATTACCGCAAAGCATTTGATACAACATCGCACGAGCTATTGTTATACTTGCTCGAATGTCTTGCGGTACCAGCACCACTAGTGAGATGCATAGAATAGCTGCTGCCGCTCTGGAAGACCCGCTTCACCATAACATCAGGTGCACAGCGGGTCACGACAGAGCAGGTGGCATTTAGGAGAGGACTTTTCCAGGGTGACTCCCTGAGTCCTCTCCTCTTCTGCATCTCACTACTGCCGTTGTCTGTTGGGCTCCGCCAAACCCGCGGATATCAATGTGGGCCACCCAGCGACCTGAGGCATAAGGTCACCCATCTATTTTATATGGATGACCTTAAACTTTATGCCTCCGGAGAGCGCGAACTACAAAACGCTCTTAGGGTGGTCGAAGAATATACGCGGGCAATTGGTATGGAGTTCGGGTTGGACAAATGTGCAGTCGTCCACCTCAAGAGAGGACGATGCGGGGAATTCCCTGAAGATGCGCAGCTCGCAGACGGAAGCATCCTAAGACATCTGGATGCCGGAGAGACCTATACATATCTGGGTGTGCAACAAAGGCACATCCAGGATGTATCACAAATAAAAGATTCTCTCCGCGGCAAGTACAGACACCGCCTTCGAAAGATTTGGTCTTCCGAACTTTCGGGTAAGAACAAGGTGTTTGCAACTAATATGCTTGCCGTTCCGATTCTGCTCTACTCCTTCGGAGTAGTAAAGTGGAGGGTAGATGAGCTGCGACAATTTATTTGTTTTGGGTGTATTATAAAAATTTGAGAAACCAAACGTGGTATGATGAACTGTGCTTCTCTGCTGCTATTCTAACGACTATAGTAACATAAAGTTTTAGTTGTTATTTTTTGTTATATTTAATATATAATAATAATAATAAGTTTATACAACTTAATAATTTATTAATGAAATAAATGAAAAATGAATAAACCAAGAGAACTCATGAGGATCTCATTGAGACCTTGTTTGTGAGTGTGACACTGACACTTAACTATATGTGCATTATGTATTAAATAAGTATTAGTCATAGTTTAATTTCTACAACATAAAATAACGTAAGTGATATAGACAAAACAAAATATTTCGGTATTGTGAGAAGTAAGGAATGAGTTTTTAAATTGATTATTTATTAATAATTCTGAACATGGCATTTTAGGTTATTATTGTTACGCCAGTTGACTGTGTAGACTGGTTAGATGAGACTGGACTTGTACGAAAACGGCCGGAAATATTCTGGAATGTTCTAGACCGTGTGAATGGATGTATAAATAAGACACATGGTGAGCCGAGACTCAGTCTTAAGTTAAACGTGAACGAGTAAAGAAGAAATAAGAAAGAGACTTAAGTGTTCAAGTGTGATTATAGTTAAGACAGTAATTAATCTATTGTTAATTGTTAATTAGTAAATAAAGTAGTAAGTATTACCTGGTCTTTCAATCTACAAGTATAAGTGTTTGTGTGGATAGCAAACACGTAACAATTTGGTGTCAGAAGTGGATTGGAAGAGAAATTTCTGGAATATTCGAAAAGGTTCTACAGTGTTCTTCTCAGGAATTAATGGTGACATGAAGAATTAAACTACTGGACAGTATTTGAGGACTATTTCTGAATCGAATAGTGACTTTTAAGGTGGATTTTCGAGAAGTTTCTAGAACATTTGATTTAGAAATAGCTGCAAATATGCGAGTGTCGCTAGTAATAACGTGCTGTGGACTGAGAAAAAGGACTATTAGTGCAATTTCGGGAAAATTCTAGAACATTCTATTTGAAAACTACAGGAGATACGTGAATTGTATCGACGGGAACGTGTTATAGACTTAAAAACAAGACTATAAGTGACTTTTCGTGAAAATTCTAGTACATTCGATTTGGAAACCACAGAAGATACATGAACTGTGTTAACGGGAACGTGTTATAGACTCAAAATAAGACTTATTAGTGTTATTTCGTGAAAGTTCTCGAACATTCCATTGCACAATTAGTGGAGATAAGTGAATTTTATCAACACAAAAGTAACATAAACTTTAAATAAGTCTTTCTAGTGCTATTTCGAAATTTTTCTGGAACATTATTAAAATAGACGTAATAGATACATTTTATGGAATAGATACATTTTATTATTCTTATTATATTATAGCGTAGTCAACTTTATTTTGAACTGATTTACGTGTCGTCAGTTAATGCCAATAACAAGAAGTACGGCGGAGAAACCAACACACGACTTGCTAGCAGCGTTGTTAGAACGGATGAACGATCAAGAAAGAAAGCGACAGGATGAGAAAGATGAACAAAGGAAAATTATGGAAAATCAAGAAATAAAAAGATAGGAAGAAAAAGAAGAACAAGAAAGAAAAAGACAGGAAGAAAACGGGAAGAAAAAGATGACTTAAGAAAAATGATGGAAGGCCTGGAAATAAGACGCCAGGAAGAATTACAACAAATTATGGAGGGACAGCATCAAGTCATGCTCTCGGTCACTGAACAATTGAAGGAAGATGTACGGGCTGAAGGCAGTGAATTTAGAGGAAAGAAGGAGAAATAGCTGAAGTTAAGGAAGAAGTAGCCCGACTTAAACAGCAATTAAAAGATAAGGGTGGCTAGTTATTACTGTCGTCTGGTGCTAGGTTACAACCACCTTCCTTCAACTTCATAGTCAACTTATAAGAGGGAAGATAGGGCAGTGGTTCATGGGGAAGTTGACATGGAGTTGCAGATTGGCCGTTTATATTTTAAACACCAAGTTATCGTAGCTGACATTACAGATGCCTTCATTTTGGGACTAGACGTTATAGAAAAGTACGGATTTATTAATGGACGTGGGAGAACGAGTTCTAAAGATTGAAAATGAAGAAATTGTTCTTTCAATTCCATTACATTAGGCTACTTACTAACTTCGAAGACAGTAAAAATTCCTGCACACACGGAGAAAATAATTGAGGCAGTCCTGGAGGGAAATTCAGGGGCATACCGCTTTGGCCTCGTTGAAATGGATGACTCAATTAAAACGACCGATAATGTTATCCTGGCAAGGACTTTAACACAGACTAAAGACAAAATACCGATTAGAGTGGTTAACCCAAATTTCCACTCAATGACATTCAAAGAAGGTGAAGTAATTGGCAATTACGAACCGCTCACATGAATTGCAAAATGTGAAGAACAAATTGTTGGAGATTCGTCTACAGATATGGACCAAGAAGTTATAAAAATGTTATAGAACAGTTAATTCCAGAAGAACATAGGAAAGCCTTACAATTTTTGAAAAAGAAAGTACAGTATTTGCAAAGACCAATGTAGTTTAACATCGGATAAATACTGGTGACTCAGCTCCCATTCGTTAACCACCTAGGATTCTCCCATTAGCAAAATAAGAAGAGGCTTCTGCAATGGTACAAAAGATGCTTAAAGACGGAGTTATTAAGGAATCAACCAGTCCTTGGTCGTCGCCAATAGTTTTGGTTCCTAAGAAGGATGAAACATTAAGATTTTGTGTCGACCACAGGAAGCTGAATGATGTCACAAGAAAAGACAGCTATCCGTTACCACGAATTGATGACACACTAAGTACGCTGGCAGGCTCACAGTGGTTTTCCACTCTAGATCTTAGAAGCGGATACTGGCAAGTGGGACTTCATCCAGATGACAAAGTCAAGACAGCTTTTTTCGACAGGAAATGGCCTTTATCAATTCTTTGTGATGCCTTTCACCCTATGCAATGCGCCAGCGACTTTTGAAAGACTGAAGGAACTGGTACTACGATGACTAACCTGGAACACATGCCTAGTTTATCTTGATGATGTGATGGTTATGGGACGGGACTTTAAAGAGCATTTGAAGAACCTTCAAGAAGTGTTTGTAAGAATCAGAAATGCACACTTGAAATTGAATCCCAAAAAGTGACTAATGTTCCAGAAAGAGGTCAAGTTCCTTGGACATGGCGTGTCTTCGGAGGGGATAAGAACGGACCCAGACAAGATTTCCGCCGTACGATATTGACCGAGGCCAACAAATGTTCACGAAATACGAAGCTTCCTTGGCCTACGCACTTACTACAGACGATTTGCTGATATTGCGAAGCCACTACACCGGCTTACAGAAGAGAAGGTTTAGTACCAATGGACACAAGAGTGCGAAACATCATTTAGAACACTAAAATCAGCACTATCTTCGAGTCCAGTTCATTCATACCCACAACGGAAAGGTCTCTATGTATTAGACACGGATGCCAGTAAGTCTGGAATTGGATGTGTTCTTTCCCAAATTCAAAACGGACAGGAAAAAGTAATTAAATACTTCAGCAAGATGTTGTCCAAACCAAAACGTAACTAATGTATGACACGGAAGAAATTATTGGCCATTGTAAAATCTATAGATCATTTTCACAAGTACCTATATGGACAACATTTTAAAGGTCGGACCAACCATGCTACATTGAAGTGGTTATTGCAGTTGAAGACCCCAGAAGGCCAACTAGCTCGCTGAATTGAAAAACTGCAGCAGTACGATTTTAAAATCGAACATCGTCCTGGAAAATCCCATAGAAATGCAGATGCTCTCTCCAGAAGACCCTGTCAGGAAGACTGCAAGCACTGCCACCGGGTGGAAAAACAATAAGGGATAATAATTGCAAACACTTAAAATTGATGTTCCTGACGATTGGACAAAAGAGACATTAAGAGGAGAGCAGTTAAAAGATCAGGAAACTGGTCCTATTCTGGAATGGAAAGAAAGAGGAGCCCGACCCGACTGGAAGAACATTTCAGACAAGGCAGTGGTACTAAAGGCTTTGTGGGCACAATAGAATTCCCTTAGGGTAGAGGATGGACTGTTGAAAAGAGCTTGGGAAAGTCCAGATGGAAGGGAAATTACTGGCAGACATTTTGGTATCAAAAAACTCTCCATTCATGAAACAACAAAACAGACGCCGGCTCGCGTGATATTTGGACGTGAGATTAGATTGCCATGTGATTTGGTGTTTTTTCACACCACTGGTACGAGACCGAATCACCATAGCAAGTGATCGCATGAAGGCTCATTATAATCTTAAGGCGAATTCAGGAAGGTTCCAGGCTGGAGATCTGGTTTGGCTACATAACCTACAACGAAAGAAAGGCAGATCCCCGAAGCTTCACCTGCCCTGGAAAGAGCCATACACTATTGTCACCAGACTAAACGACGTTGTATACCGAATTCAGCAAAGTCCAAAATCAAAGATGAAGGTGATGCATATAGAGACACTAACCAAGTATGCAGGGAACAATAAATTGCCTAATCGAGACGTTCAGGCTTATGGAAGGGGCAGTGTTACGCCACTGGACTGTGTAGACTGGCTAGAACGGCCGGGAATATTCTGGAATGTTCTAGACCGTATGAATGGATGTATATATAAGACGCACAGTGGGCCGAGACTTAGTCTTAAGTTGAACGTAAACGAGTAAAGAAGAAATAAGAAAGAGACTTATAAATGTTTAAGTGTGATTATAGTTAAAACAATAATTAATCTATTGTTGTTAATTGTTAATTAGTAAATAAAGTAGTGAGTAAGTGTTATCTGGACTTTCAATCAATGAATCTACGAGTATAGGTGTTTGTGTGGATAGCAAACACGTAACATTATAATAAAGTAAGTATAGAGATTATTCAATATTATTACAGACAATGCGACAAGAGAGATTTAATCCCATATGAAATTATTAGTGGTTAATAGCCATTCTTTGACTTTTCATTTGAAAAGATTTACATTAACTGTCTTAATCTGTAATGGTATTTGTTCATAAAATTTCTTAGCGAGATATAAATAGCTTCTTTGTCCAATTGTTTTATTGCATTTTGCAACAGCCGTTTTATTTCTAGTATCATACTTATGTTGCAAATGCTTGATTATATATTTACTTTTAAAGGTTTCTACCACTACACTAGAGAAGAACAGCTGTCGCAGATTTAAGACTTTTGCTTCGTCAACCAGGTAACGAGTAGGGTATGTTGTTGTTTTATTATATATCAGTTTTAGGAATCACTTTTGTAATATATTTAAATTATTAAGTTGTCATTTACTCCTCCCCACCCAATAATTCCGTAATTGAGGTGAGATTGAACAAGTGAGTAATATAATGTCTTTAAGTAATGTGTACTTAGTATTTATCTTTTATGAAACATTGGTAAGAATGGTCTAAGCTTGCCAATAATATGATTCATGTGTTCATCCCATTTAAGATGTCTGTCTATATACACTCCAAGTTATTTGAATACAGTAGTTTCATTAATATAAACTGTTTTATTTTCAGTTTCTATAATTAATGCCCAAAGTCAGGAAGGCGGTTTGCATATGAAACAAAGAGCATATACTTGGTCTTATCTATATTCATTGTAAGAAAGTTACTATCAAACAAATCTTTAATAATGACAAAGTCTCTTTCTGCCACACTTTTGACTTCTTCCCACGTAACTGGTTTATATATTATGGTCGTATCGTCGGCAAAACTGAGGATATCTCCCTTACAAGGTATCTTAAGGAGATCATTTACATACTAAAAAGCAAAGGACCGATAACTGTGCCTTGAGGAATATTAAATTGGATATTTTGTGCAGAACTTAATGTGGAGCCAAATTTAACCATTTGCTTTCGATCTAAAAGATAAGACTGTATTAACTTATATGGTAAGCATCTAAAACCTAGTTGTGACATTTTGTTTAATAATATTTCATGGTTTACAGAGTCAAATGCTTTTGCCAAGTCTACAAATATACACATACCGCATTGACATTCGTCTAAAATTTCATATATTTTCGAAGTGAGGTAAGCAATTTCGTCTTGAGTTGATGTTTTCTCTCTAAATCCAAATTGTTTTATTGATAATATGTTATGTTTTTCTAGATATTTAGAACTTCTAACTTTTAATACTTTTTTAAAAACTTTGGCAATTTTACTTGTTAGTGTAATTGGACGGTAATTGGAAACATCTAAAAGAGAGCCAGTCTTAAATAATGGTTCAATTATATACCTATTTTAAACCTTTCAGGTACCACCCCAGTTTCTACAATTTTATTTATTAGATGACAAATTAACCTAGACGTAATTTTCATAGTATTTTTTAAATTTTTCCGGGGTTTTCTTGTTTTTTAATGATTTTATAATAGTACTTGCTTAATTTTCAGTGGTACCACTTATAAAAATTGAATCTGAAATGTTAGTCTTATTATTTGTGTGTGGATTGTTCATATTTTTAGGTATTTTATCGGCTAATTCTTTGCCAGTATTAATATAAAGGTCATTAAAAGTATCTGCTATTTCACTTGTGTTTGTTATTACATCTCTATTTAACTTCATTAATTTTTTAATTTTATTCTCACTTGATTTTGTGTTAGAGATTTTCTTAAAAATTGCCAAAGGTTTTTGGGACTGTCTTTATTTCTAGTAATTTCTGCTTTATAATAATCGGCTTTTGCTTTTTCTATTAGTAATGATAATTTATTTTTATAATCGTTATATTCCTGGTTTTTGAGTAAGACATTTGGATTATTTTTAAAATATTTATATAACTTGTTTTTTACAGATGTTAGCAGACCGTTCGTTATCCATGGTTTAAGTTTACGTTCTCTACTTTTAATACATTTTGAAACAGTGTACTTTTTGAAATAAAATTTTAATTTACTGATTATCATATCAGCCATTTCATTTACGTTGTCACTATTATAAAACGGCTGGCAATTTTCGTTGTTTAGTTCTACATTTACTTTATTGTAGTCAATAAATTTCCTTTTATAAATGTTATTGTTTAACTTAGCCTTATTCTCATGATTTTTATGCAAAATAGTAAGAAAGTGGTCAGATATTGGTAATTTTAGTATAGCCGTTCGGTTTCACGTGTAATTTTGTTTACATACGATGAAAATCCTTTTTCATTTAATATATTTATGTATTCGTGTACAAATCTATTTTCAGAGAGAATATTTATATTCATATCTCCTACTATGTGCAAATTTGTTGTCATTCGAGAGATTTTTTTCCGTTCACAATAAAAACTTATATTTAAAAAGGCGTGTACATCATATTTGAATATTTTATAAGATATCATAAAATGTTCTTTAGTATAAACTACTCCATCATTTTGGTTGATTTTTCCCTCATTATAAAATATTTTATATCCTGGAATATTACATAAGTTCAGATTCTCAATTTTTCGCGTTTCCGTAAGGACTATTGTATCAAAATTACAATTAGAATTCTCTAAATAGACAAGTAATTTATCTATGTTCTTAGCTATACTTCTTATATTGGTGTGAAATATATTTAACCCACAATTTAAGTTTCTTAGTATTATATTACCATTCTCATATGTATTTATTTCCAATGTTTCCATTGTGTTAATTGGTAAATCTCTAATAAGGATCCATTTTGCTTTATTGTATTATTAATTAATTATTATAAAAACTTGCAAAAATAAGCAAACATAACATACAAGTAATATTCAAAAAGGACGTAAAACTAAATATATTATAAATTATATAATTAAAATAAATCAAAGTAAAAATTATGTGTAGTATTAAATTAGCCAAATTTCAAAGACAAGTGTAGGTATGTACTTATAAAAAGTAATTAATTATTATTAGTTGTAGTAGAATTAGATCTGGCTTTAACAGTACTGGTCTTATTTTTAGTTGTATTTGTGTTCCTTTTGGGTTTCTTGTAATCCTGGCGTTGTTCTTTTGCTTCGCCCAATTTAAATTCTTTTAACAGGCGTTTTTCTCTTGTCAGTGGATTAGGAGTGGGAGGTGTACTATCTGATTTTTCTAGAAGTTCCTCCGTGTTTTCCGGGGTTTAAGTTTGACTGAATGGATTGATATTACCAAGTTGTTCTGCAGTGTAGACGTATTTCTTCCTTTAAGTTTTTTTTCGTTTTTAAGTACAAGCAGCCTTTTTTAATAAGATATAATATCTATTGTAATTGGATTACCACTGCTCTTACCTATTAAATGTCATTTATATCACTTTCTGATATATCTATTTCTAATACGTTTCTAAATAAATTTAAATTGGTTTCCCAAAGTTTCTTCCAAATTATCGATCCCAAATTTTACTATATTATTTTTTCGTACTTTTCGTTGTAGAAAGGTGATCTTTTTTTGTAACTGTTGGTTATCTAATTCCATTTTAATTATCTTTTCTTCGCAATTACTTACTAATTTGTTTAATCTTTGTTTAATATCAGCTACTTGTGTTTTCAAAGTTTCATTCAATTCCAGAACTTTCTCATTAAAATTAATGGAAATTTTTTTAAACAAAGTATCCATATATGCTTTTTGTGATTGGCTGAAATCACTCATAATTTATACTATAGTCAAAAATTAAGTCTTGTAGTAGCCACCAAAAGTAGGTAAGTAACAACTAGATATTCGAAAAACACATTAATAAAAAAATATACTTTAAACACTTTCTGCCACGAACAAAATCGAAACAATAACTGCGACAATTACTCCAAAACAAGAGAGTAAGTAATTAGTTTATTTTATAATTACTGTAATATTTAAATCTAATAAAATATTTAAAAATCGATAGAATTATTTATTTCTTATGACGAAATCATACGACTGATATCAAGTTAACCTTTTCAATTAAAAGCACCAATTGTATAAAGAATGAGGCAAAATCATTTTCAAAATAATACATACATGTAAATTAATAATTATTATGCGATATTCATAACCTGATTCTGGTGAAAGGACGTGCTTTTATTGTATTTTTTACATGAAATATTTTGGGTCAAGGTTAAATTAAAATATTAATGAAGATTTACCTATTATTATGAATAAGTAAGATAATGTTATTATATTACCAATCAAAATACAATAATCAATCAAATATTAATATTAATTATTATGCATTAACAATTGGCCTTTCCCACATAATCAAAGTGATGTTGAGTCAATGGAGATAACTATGATAGGAAAATCAAAAGTTCATGTTTGCCTTTAGTTTACACGGATACTATTGTAAATATCGAAATGAAATTTTAATTGAGTAATCTTAGGAATATTCAGGTTCCACCTTTTATGCTGGTTTATCTCTAAAGATTGTATCTTTTTAAATATTTTTTTTTTTTAGTTTTCGCTACCTGTTGTCACAATAATCCCACCATATAGGGTAATTGTGATAGGTGATGGCGCTAGTGTGCTGTTAGCCATGTTTCACACTATTAATTTGACTGCAATGAAGTCACGGTAATAA
This sequence comes from Rhamnusium bicolor, assembly GCA_029963845.1. Taxonomy (NCBI): domain Eukaryota; kingdom Metazoa; phylum Arthropoda; class Insecta; order Coleoptera; family Cerambycidae; genus Rhamnusium; species Rhamnusium bicolor. The sequence continues at coordinate 152,339 of JANEYF010003151.1, forward strand.
AAAAGGGCAGGTTTTATTTACTCGGTGCAAAAAATTACATCTTTATTTTAATATTCAACATTAAAAGAGAACAAAAAAAGAAGAACCTCCATCTATATAATTTAAAGAAAATAATGCATGGTTACAATAATGGTTCAAAAACGTCTACGGTGCCAGGAAAACTTATCTTATTCGTGCACCTTGGGTTCAAAGTAAAGGTTCTTCTACAATTACAACAATTTAATTAGAAATATGAGGCTTATCGTTTTCAACTGTTACAAAGACCGCTTTATTGTTACCTACACTTTTTAAACCTATAGTTTCTAATTCATTATTTAAATCAACTTCCGATTGCAGAATACAAACATACCGAAAGAATTTGATTTCTTTTGCACCTTTTAAAACTAACCAATACAAGAGCCCCCTTCTTCAAATCTTTATTTTTAGCAGACAAGTACTTCTGTTGGTTCCATTCTGGGATCTTCTGGTGAAAAATCACTATCTTCTGAAGATATTGTTAATTTTTCTGAATCGGCTAAATCGCTAGTGTTATTATTCTCTTTGCTGTCACAGTAAACCCTATTTATTTTTAAGGGGTGACTGTGATAACCAAATAAATATTTGTTCTTCGCAAGATAAAAATGGTTTTGCTATTACAGCTCTTCTAGCATACCTTTCAGATTAAGACAGTGGAATGAAGCCATCCAAATAACATTTAATAAATGAATTATTCAAATTTTGAGGCAACGCGGACTTATTTTAAAAGCGAATAAAATCAGCATCTGGAAAAACTCGTTTATAACTTTTTACTGTTTGCTGTTCTTTTGGTATATTTTAACTCCAATCTCATTACCCACAATAGAAAATTTTAGGGCAACAGAATTCTGATTTGTCAATAAATTTGAATTTTATCTGCGGATATCACACACCCTGAATTCATCCACATTGACCCCTTATTATTATTACATCATAAATTTACTAATAATAACTGTACACACATTTCATCTATTTTTTTTTATCTTGAGGCGTTATGTAGTGAGATTTATTATTTGTAATATTGCCTAATGCATATGAAAGCCCAGGTAATTTTAGTGCATTTCACCTGCTAAGAATGAACTAGCATCAAATTATTATACTCTAGTATTTCTACTTTTAATTTTTTTCCACAAAGATAGTAAATAATTCATTACCTTTATAGGAACTGAATTTTATTAATACGAATAACATTTTAATTCTGTTTAAAAAACTAATTTTAAGTTTTGAAATGTAAAAGATTTAATTCGGTAGAATTTCATTTCTTAATTCAAATTAGTTACCAGCCATTATGTATATTATGGTGCTCGTGTACGTCCCCAGACCGCGCCCGGGGTAGCGTAGCGGCTCATGTGTGTTGGTTATTCCGAACTTCATCGCAGCGTTCACAATATTCGCATATTTTGTTATTTATTAAATTATAAAAAATAAATAAAAGTTTAATATTTTAAAATTAACTCTGGCTTTTGGTACCGACCGGTACGCATTTCGAACGCATTTCCGTATTGATTTAAATATTTTTAAATTAAATCAGTACAGAAATGCGTTCGAAATACGTACCGACGGCCGGTGCCAAAAGCCAGAGGGGCATACCAGCACTGCTTTTTTTACGATTACGAGTACACCACTGGCTGTAAATGACGTAGTTATATTAATATTTAGAAAGGAGAGACATAACTATTAATTGATAGCGGTATTCTACCAGATTTAAGTAATATTAGTCAATAATATTTCATTCTCAACTAACAATAGTTGGCAACACTTAAAAGTATGAAAATTGCTGCATAACAGCTTCGACCATAAAACTTATTAGGGTCGAAGAGTACCAGTACCTGTGGCATGTTAGGTTATATTTAATTTATTCTGATTCTGTGATTTTCCAGTGCAGTGTTTTGTAGACTATTATTGAAAATTTATATTATTACTTAGTGATTGTCAATTATTGATGCATTATAACATGCTATCATTTCAAAGCATTACATAGGGAAACGTTCGTTCAAGCTCTTGCAGTCCCCTAGATACAAAATGTGACTGACTGTTGTAAATTTGCCACAGTAGCCATGCAGTCCATGGTCTCTCCATGCCCTCTTCTCTACTTCGATTGAACATACAAGAGCAAACGATGCTGATTCCCTATGTAGTGTCCATGGGCGCCTCAGGGGGGGGAGAAGATAGGGCAATTACCCCATCTGGAAATTGACGTAAGATATCAAGTATCAAGATAAATTACTGGAAATGCATTAAGTGATTTGCTCTCAATTAAACCAACAATATATTTTTATTTCTTTCCCCAAGTTTGTATAGCAAAAAAAGCAGTGGCAGCTGGTGAAATTTAAGTTATGGTATATCTTCGTATTGGAGCATAGGATCCAAACGATATTTTAAGGCATCAAGAATAAATGAAGAAGTTTTGCAGAAAAAATGGTGATTGAAATTTGTAAAAAAAAGGTGCAAACCTGTGCAAAAATTGTGTGTGGTTATTTTTTAGACAATTTGTACAATATTTGCAAAATATTTATTTTTCAGAATCAGGTGGAAAATATACTGACGGTTTTCTAATTTCATTGCTTTTTTATAAAGTTAGTTTTATACAGTTATATTTTGACATTTTATTTTAGATTCATTCTTCACCGTGCAAATATTGAAAAGGTATAATGTATTGCTTGAATCTGAATGACCAACAGCTGTCCTTCTTCCGAAGGACGATCAAAACGACCTGATAAAATGATTTGCTGACAGCAAAAAGGTGATCACACCACCGGCAATTGAGTGGGCCATCAAATCCTTCCAACCATTCAAATCGCCAGGAGAGGACGAAGTTTTTTCAGCTCTACTACAAAATGGACTGGAACTATTGCTCTCGTTCCTCAATAAAGTATTCAAAGCTAGTCTGGTATGGAACTATATCCCATCCAGTTCGTCGGCGATTAAGGTAGTATATGTACCAAAAATGGGTAGGAAAGAACCAAGCCCTAAATCGCTTAGACCAGTTAGCCTCATATTTTCTGGTGAAAGGCCTGGAGAAGCTGTTGGACGGATATATCAGGGGGAACATCCTGAACCATCACCCCCCTCAATACCCATCAGTACGCCTATCAGACAGTAAATTCAACAGAACTAGCACTCAATAACCTAGTCGAGAAGATCACCCAATCCCTTCAAATGAAGGAAATTGCGGTGGGAGCTTTTCTCGACATTGAGGGAGCATTTAACAATGCACTGCCCGACTCCTTACATGCGGCAGTGGCTGCCAGAGGAAATAAGTCGACTATAGACGACTGGATTCATGCTATGCTATCATACAGAACTATAACAACGTCTCTACAGGGAGAAACAGTTAACTTTAGAGCTACAAGAGGATGCCCGCAAGGTGGGGTTCTATCCCCCTTCTGTGGTCACACCTTGTGGACGACTTACTTGCTATTCTCATACCGTGGGAGGTTGAGGTTCTAGCATACCAACAGCTGTTCAACGGCCTTTAAGCGTCGGGTTTCACCAAACATCAGGGCGTTCGGAGAAAATCCAGTTGTTTTATTGATTGTCACGTTAAAGTCATCTTCAATAGCAGGAAGCACTTGTGTCCATTTCTTTTCGTCAGCTTCATTGAGAACCGCTCGCATGGCATTAAACAATGAACGCATTACACGTTCCACCTGTCCATTTCCACGTGGGACTCCTGTTGCAATTAAATGTAGTTCGACTGATTGTTCCGTAAGAAACTGTTTAAATTTACTGGATTGAAAAGCTGTTCCTCGGTCAGCTATAATGCGCTGCGGAGTGCCTAATTCGTCAAATATCTCTCTCAGAGCTTTTATGGTATAATCAGTAGTTTTCTGTCGAATGGGACAGAATCGTACATATTTAGTAAATGCGTCGATGATTACCAAGATTTGAGTGCATTTATTTGATTTCACCAAGGGCCCAGCGTGATCGATATGCCAAGTATCCATTTTTCTTGATGGCTTGGCTATTTGCTGACATAAGCCCCGTTTTTTGCCAGTAGGAGACTTTCCCAAAATACAGGAGCGACAATTTGCTATATACTTGCGCACGGATTTTCCCATGCGAGGCCATATCAAGTCCTCGCGAAGTTTTGCTAACATCTTGTCGGCACCTATATGTGAGGATTCATCATGATATAATCGCAAAATATTTAATCGTGCCTGTACTGGGACAAAACAACGATAACGTCCATCACATGGGCTTTGAAAATACACCATATTGTTTTTCACGCTATACCCAATCTCACTACACTTTTTGTTTAGCACACTCTGACAAAATGGATCATCAGCTTGATACTCACGAATAGATTTACTGGACACATCCCTGGCAACCACGCGTGATACTATTACTCGTTTAGGTGGAGCGTTACGACTAAGATAATCAACGTGAGCTATCTTTGCTCCTGGTCGATAAGCAATGTCAAAATTAAAATCTTGCAATTTTATCCACCATCGAGCTACACGAGGGTGCAACTCCTTTTTCAGTGCCGTTGCACGTACTGAATTACAGTCTGTGAAAATGGTGAATTTGATGCCGTACAAATACACACGAAAATATTGGGTGGCTTCTACGATTATCAGCGTCTCTAAATCGTAGGAATGATAACGTGATTCACTATCAGTAGTACGTCAGCTGAAATAAGCTACAGGATGTAGCAGATTGTCCGTCCCCTTCTGTATCAGTATAGCGCCAAGTCCCACCGAACTAGCATCTGTATGTAACTCCGTTTCTAGGTCTGGGTTAAAAATGTTTAGAATAGGGTACTCTGTCAATCTTTTTACTAGTTCTAAACGGATTCGTTCACATTCCATTGTCCACACGAATGGTTGTCCTTTTCGTAATAACACAGTTATCGGGGCGGTCAAACATGCAAAATTTCTTATAAAACGGCGAAAATACCCGGCCAATCCTAGAAATTGTCTAACACCTTTTACATCACGAGGAGCAACAGTTTGAACGAGAGCCTCAACCTTTCGGGGCTTGGCTTTATAGTCCCGCCCTCGATTACTACACCTAAATATTCAATAGACGTTTGAAAAAACTTGCACTTGGATAAGTTTAACACAAAACCGGCTTTTGATAGAGTGTCTATTACCACACGTAGGCGTTCAAGGCCTTCATCAATTGTCTGCGCTGGGCACAGCACATCGTCTATATAAACAAAAGCGATATTGTCCTTCAGAGATCCAAGTGCTTTATGAATTGCACGCTGATAACATGATGGCGAGTTTACAAAACCAAACGGGAGCCGATTATATTCGTATAAACCATCAGGGGTCACAAAAGCGGTAATATGCTTGGATGACTCATCAATTTCCACTTGGTAAAATCCAGACTTCATGTCTAGCGTACAAAAGTATACAGCTTTTGCAAGATTGTCAATTTGGTCTTGAATTCGTGGTAGTGGATAGTGATCACGTAGCACGCGTTTATTTACATCTCTAAAATCAACACACATTCGAATGTCCCCATTTCTTTTCTTAACCAGCACTATTGGACTAGCGTATGATGATTCGCTTTCTCGAATAATGCCTTCCCGCAATTGTTCTTCAATTATTCGTTTAACTTGCAAACGTTCGGTATAAGCAAGATGACGTGGGCGGCACGCCACCGGTTGAGAATCACGTAGGGATATCTTTAGCTTGCCAGTGGTCACAGCTGATGGTGTTTGTTTTTGTGCTAGTCGAAGAATTTCTTTTAATTCGGTACTCACTCGCTCGTCCAATCCTGACACATCCACATCATTTTCATTATATGTCTGTATATTTAGAACGCGAACAATGCTAAATGGGTCATGAACTATATCAACTCCGTTTGCACCTACTTCCACTTTAATGCCAGGTCGCTGTAACACGTCAAACCCAACAAGGACATCAATATCACCTCCGGGAATGGATCCGTCTGGAACGACAGTGAAATCAACATCGAGAGTTATCGAAGGTGTGCATAGAACTGCAGTACAACGGCCAATAGGTTGAGTTACATTATTTCCCAGTCCAATTAGGTTGTCGGCGCCTGGTTTAATTTCCAAATTTAGGCTTCGCACTACTTTTTCGTGGATTATTGTGACATCTGCCGCAGTATCAATTAAATACGGAACTGAAGCAACCGCCTTTTCGTTTGTTATTGAGCCTGAGGGAAACAATCGTGTTAAACGAGTTTTCCGTGTCAACAAAACTCGTTTTGAACCTCCTTGTTTGCGATAACAAGTGTCCTCAGTATGTCCAGTTTTTTTACAATATGCACACACTTTATTTGCCGTAAATTTTTCCTGAGATGGACCAGGTGCAGTAGGTTCAACAGAGGTTCTCGTCGTTTGATGTGCTTTACAGTCAGCCTGTTTGTGTCCATACCGGTCACATTTTCGGCATTTGCCAGGAAACATTGGTATTCCAGTACGTGCATACCGAGGAGGCGAATCTCGACGTCTTTTTTCGAAAATTTTCAGTAGTTCCACGGCTTAAAATGGGTTGCTGTTTCCTTTCGCTGCTCTTGCGAGCATCACAGGCTGCCAGTAATTTAAGCAAGTCCGCCTCACACGTTGGTTCTTGGATACAAATTCTGTTCTTTGCCTCTTTATCCTGCAAATCATTCTCAAGGAGACTGAGCGTTATTTCCCAAGGAAATTTGGCATAGAACCGTTTTATGGCGGCCAGTTTTGTGTTACCATATTCCACCAACGAAGTATAATTTGAACTTACAATAGCTAGACAAGCACGTATTCTGGTAGCGGGAGTCCCTTGCTCAGGAAACGCTACCTCAAAGTCTCGGCGAAATGAAACCCAATCGCGCACAAGCGGCTTCCATTGTTTATAGAAACGTGCAGCTCGCCCACGAAGTGCGTCACCAGCTTTTAACACAATTAGTGTATCAGAGATGCCAATTTCTTGCTGAATGCGTGTTACATCATCCATCCATTCTGTCATAGAAAAGGGCGTGTCATCCGGATCAAATGACGATAAGCGAATGTGCGCCAAAGCGGATCTGACGACATCAAGCGCAGGCGTGGAAGCTACTGGCGAACTACCGATTCTTGACATCTGTAGAAACCCACTGACACATTTTTTTTCTCTTAATTCCCACGTAAAATTGAGTTATCGACTTTCAAAAAAATAAGATGAAATTGTTTTGGAACTGCTGATTACTAGAAACATTCCTCATTTTATCTGAAATAGTGTATTGACCTTTAGCAGTGTTGCCGCATTTCATATACAATTTATCACTAAGTTCGTTCCGGGACATAATTTTGAATGAAATAATTGCCTACTTATGCGATTAAATGCTCCATTTGAAATAATTTTTAAACATTTTAAAATACCTTTTAATATAAGAAAAGTACAAGTTTGCCTTTTTTCTTGCATCAATTAAACTTTCTTTCAAGTGTTTCGTAAACTAAAACCAAATTTTCCGATAAACAGTAAACATAAAATGCTACTGACAATTTTGATTTCGTTTTTTCAAAGTTTATAAAAGAATTATTATTTTTTTAACAAGTAGTACTTACTTACCCTGCGATTATAATAATTTGAAGTAATCCTGTAATTTATTAATAAATAAATCGTTTTCTAAGTCATATGTTCCGCTGGTTCATTGACCTGATATGTAGGTCAATGGGCGAGTTACACTAACCTATCTTTTAGGTACATTACATTACCAACCAATTCATGATTCAAATTACAAACATCAAGCATATTCCTATGAATTAAGATGGAAAATCTAGTTCAAATCAGTAACGAAAAGTCACTAAATAAAAACAACTACGTAACTTTAATTGTAAACAAAATCCAAGCTTTGACGAGAACTATTCTAATAACAAAAAGCACTTTTAGGTACTGTTAAAATATCGCAAAACTGAAATAAAAACAAGCACAAAGAGAACAACACGCACTTAAATCGAAACTAAACTTATTCTCGATTTACCTAACACTTAATGTCAATGCCGCTAAAGACGTTTACGTAAATTCACTCTGAACGATTTCCAATTATTATTTTCTCTATTGCTATAAGAATAACAAAGACAGCGAGAGTGAGTTGGCCTCTCCAGGTATATTTTCGTAAACCGCTATGACCGATAAAGAAACAACAATTTGCTTGTTTACATATCAACATAGATTTATGAAAGGGGGAGATAGAACATAATTCACGGCGCACGCTACCAATTCCCCCACTGCTGGCACCCACCAATCACAGGCAGTGTGTCGGTATCTTCGACAGTTCGATCGCATCCATATTGTATTTCGATGTTCGTTGTGGAAGTGAGGTTTTGATTCAGTGACTATTTTTGTGACTATATAGCGTGAAAAATGCCCAGGTGCGTTATAAAAATTTGTGTTTACCACAAAACTGCAAACTGTGTGAGGGATAAATCATCTATTCATTTATTTCGGTAAGTTACTTAATAAACGTGTTTGTTTTGGAGGCCATAATCGATTTTTTAAGGAGACACAGAGCCGTATTTCCCATTTCCATGAGATTTGCAAAGATAATTATTAATTATTGCAATAGGTAATGTGGATTAATCAAAGGGGATGAATATATTTAATGTTGACAGTAGCACATTTTATACGATTTTATATAATAGGTACTTTAAAATTGTATTATTTTTAGTGTTCCAAAGGATACTGAGAGAAGAGAGGCTTGGAGAGTATCTTTAAATTTGGAAAAAGAAGATATGTTTGTGAATTCCAATGTATGCCACTTACATTTTACCCAGGAGTCTTATGATTTTGAGAAGTCACCTTTTTCACTCCATTTAAAACAAAATGCTTTACCTATTATGGACATTACGGTAAGTAGATTCGAAAGAAATACATAATATTAGTTTATTCAGATCACTAAAATAATTATTATTAAAAATACAGTACCTACCTACTTAAATTATTAAACAAAAAGTTAATAGTGTCCAAAAAATTACCTTTTCCGAAGTTCTCAAATATTTACTTACATAAAATTTTATAAAAATTAGAAACGTACCTATTTAAAATTTTGTGCCTAAATTATTTTTACAATAATGTATTTATTCATAACTTTTGTTTATTTACTGTTTCCATATGAGCAGAAAAATTATTTTATAAATACCTATTAAATTTATTCGAGGATATAATTAAAAAATTGGTGTGTATTATTTAGGTATACCTACTATTATTTTCAAATATATTTTTTCGATGATTTATTTTTGTGATTTTCTTACAGAAAAACAAATCAATATAGAAAATGTAAAATTTTCCAAGGGCCTTAAATTTTTTTTAAATTCAGGTGAATGATGTTCAATAAAGCAGAGGGACAGTTCAATTAGAAATTTTACATTCTCAATATTCATTTATTTTTTTCTGATTGCAAATTATGAAAATTGAGAAAAATCCATAAAACTTAATATTTTTCGATAACTCCTAAAATGAAGTCTACAGGGGGCTCGACAGGGGGAGTGTCAATATATGAAGAAAAACCCTGTAGATAAAATATCAAAAGGATTTAAACAATATAAACAATAACACGTAGGTATAATACATCTTATTTTTTATAGGATACTAGTAAAAGCTTGACCGAAACTACATCTGTTTCGTCTCAACCATCGACGAGTGCTGCTATATCTTTGTTAAATGAACCACGGCCATCAACAAGTACTGGATTTTATCAGGACATAGAAAGGACAGGCCACAAAGGTCATTTACTAGTTTGGGTTTTGTGGAAAATAAAACACCCCCAAGTTCTCCTATTCGAGGGCATTCTAAAGTAAGTTAATTAAGTAAAATTTATTATTGATTACTATTACTAAGTATTTTAACTTATTGAAAAATAAAGTATACTTATTTAAAAAACATTAAATAAGTTGTTCAAATTGTTCAGTCAGCATTGCCAGGGCCTTTATTGTTGCAGGTTGCAGGGTTTGATGGACAATTAAAGCACAACTGTTAAAGTAACTTTTATTTAACAGATAGAACGCAATTTGCACTTGCAAATTGAAATAAAATACAGAGAGCAACAACAACTACACTTGTCATGAATAATTTTATTACAGACATTACGATCCCTGAAAACTAATGTTACCAACTTCTAAACAATATATAATCTAGTTCAAGAGTAGAGTAAGAGTACACTTGTGATATTGATATTTCAACATTCTCCCTCAATATCCAAAGTGTGTATAATCAACCAAAAAAAAAATAAAATAAGAACATCATTTTAAATTAAGTTTGTTGCAAATAAATCTATGTTTTGTACAACCCAAAGATTTTGTTAACATATCTGCTACTAATTCAGTAGTTGGCATATACAACAAAATAATATCATGATCTTTGATTCTTTCACGAATAAAATGATATTTCACATGTATGTGTTTCGTTCTTTTATGAAATATTTGATTATGAGCCAACTTTATTGCGCTTTGGTTGTCATTGTAAATGACGATCGGTTCCCTAACTTTGAGAAAGCTACAATCTTTATTAATAGCAAAAAGTTCACTAATTAAAGATTTCAAATAAAGCGACTCTTTAGTTGCTTCACTTATACCAATATATTCTTCTTCTGACGAAGATAAAGCAACGGTTTTTTGTTTTTGACATTCCCATGATATGGGCGCACTAGCTAATGAAAAGATATAACCATAAAATGACTTACGGTCTAAAATATCATTGGCCCAGTCAGAATCGACAAAACCTTTCACAGGTGTATTTAATTTATTAAACACTATCCCAACATCTTTAGTGCCTTTTAAATATTTCAATACTCTTTTTGCAGCGAGCCAATGTTCTTTTGTATGACTGATATTAAATTGGCTCAAAAAAAGAAACAGAAAAACAATATCAGGTCGTGTACAAACAGCTAAGTACATTATAGATCCAATTAATTGTTGATATGGGACATCGTATGGTTCTCCCTCAAGTAAAAATTTTTGGTTTTGTTCCAAAGGGGTATTAACAGTTTTACAATCTGACATTTGAAACCTGTCAAGAATTTTTTGAATATATTGTCCTTGACTGATTTTTAATTCATTCTTAGAACGGTTTCGTTCTATTTTCATGCCTAAGCAATATGAAATTGGCCCTAAGTCTTTCATGCAAAAATTATTGTGCAATTCTAATTTTAAAAGCTTAGCTTCCTCAAAATCATTATAAAAAAAGAAAGAAATCGTCAACATAAAGAGCTACAATTACAATTGAGGTTTCTGAATTTTTAAAGAAAATGCAGGGTTCGATTTCTGATTGCCTGTAACCTATTTTAAGAAGCACCTTATGAGCTTTTTCATACCACAATCTGGAAGACTGCTTTAGGCCATAAATTGCTTTTTTAAGTAAACATACTTTATTTTCAGATCCAGGTTCTTCGAAACCCTCGGGTTGAGACATATATATTTTTTCATCAATGTCGCCATTAAGGAATGCGGTTTCCACATCTAAATGATCTGCTTCTAAATTTAGTTCTGCAGTCATAGCAAACAATAATCTTAGATTACTAAACCGTATAACAGGTGAAAAAGTTTCGGTATAATCGAGACCATATTTTTGATTAAAACCCTTTGCAACTAACCTAGCTTTATAAGTTACTATGTCACAATTTTGATTTCTTTTAATTTTGAAAACCACTTATTTTTAACAATATTTCTATCAGGAGGCTTATCAACTAACTCCCAAGCATTATTATTTTTGAATGCATCTAGCTCTCTTTTTATGGCTGACTTCCATTCATTTTTTCTTACACAAGATAATGCTTCTGAAATATTAACAGGTTCTAAATTACTAGATATACTTAACATAGCAAAATGAGAATCATCCATAACATAATCATCATATATTTTTGGCTTACGTATGTTGCGTTTTGGGTACCTATTCGAAACAACATCGCTTGCTTGCATTTCGACCAAGTCACTGGAAGGCTGGAACAGCGGATCGCTTTCATCCAAGTCACTGGAAGGCTCGAACAGCTGATCGTTTTCATCCAAGTCACTGAAAGGCTGCTGTGGTGACATCTCAGGGTTTGAAACGTCCGAGGCAGTGTATGGAGGTGTTTCTTCCGGATTCAAAATAGTATTGTTTGGTATCTCACCGTCGTTTATGTCCTTCTCATCTTTTTCGAGTGGAAACGAGACACTTAGATTAACGGGTTCAGAAATTTTCTGGCAAGGCTCACCAAAATCTTCTTCCAAGAAAACGATATCCCGCGCTATCTGAAGATGATGACTGGTGGGTTCTATCAACCTATAACCATTAGTAACTTCGGAGTAGCCAACAAAAATGTACTCTTTACTTTTCTCGTCCAACTTCCTCCTTTTGGCATGAGGTATGTGAGCATATGCACGGCAACCAAAAACTTTCAAGTGCCTTAAATCAACTTTCTTCCCACTCCACCTTTCTTCTGGTGTTGCATCACGAATTTTCTTCGTTGGTGATCTGTCGATTAAGTACACAGCCGTGTTTGCTGCTTCGGCCCTCATCCGCTTATGGCATTTAGACTCCACAAGCATAGAACGAACCTTTTCCATTATGGTCCTGTTGTATCTCTCAGCAACTCCGTTTTGCTGGGGGGTATACGGTACTGTGAGTTCATGCTTTATACCACGAGATTTCAGGAAACTATCCAACCGTTGATTACAATATTCACCACCATTGTCTGTTCTCAAGACTTTTATTTTGCTGTCAGTCTGAGTTTCTACATATGCACAGAATTCCTCAAAAATATCTGGAACCTCATCTTTGGACCTCAGGAAATAACAGAATACATTTCTTGTGTGATCATCAATGAGCGTGAACATAAATCTGGCACCACTCCATGATTCAATTTCCATAGGTCCTACTAAATCAGAGTGTATCAAAGCAAGTTTTTCTTTAGCCACACCTTTCACTTTGTTGTAAGGAAACGGTTTCCTTGCATGTTTACCTTTAATACAGCTAACACAAAGTACCGGAGTTTCCGAGTTTTCATAGGCCATACCAGTAGCTAGTCCATTTTTTAGAAGATTCATGCTGTAATGGTTGAGGTGACCTAAACGTTTGTGCCACAAGACTTGTGAGTTGGTAGCTTGGGCAACGTTAGCTTGCTCGATTAAAGTGTCAAGCTTGAATAACCCATCAATATTTGAGGCTGAAGCAACCAGTTCTCCCTTAACGTAACAATCTTCATCATCGAGTATTTTGCATCCGTTAGAGTCAAAAGTTACACAATATCCTTTTGAAACAAGAGAATTAACCGACAGTAAGTTCACTGACAAGTTTGGTACATACTTCACATTCGAAATAATTTCTTCGGTACCACTTGGTTTGAGCACAATGCGCGTATTGCCTGTTCCACCGACATATAGTTTAGAGTCATTGGCTATGTTTATTTCTTGACCCGAACTAACATCCGACACATCGGACAACAGTTCTTTACATCCAGACATATGTGACGAAGCACCACTGTCCACGTACCACACATTACTGTTCATATTAATCCCAAGAGCAGTGATTAGAGCTTTGTCGTTTTTATTTTTATTTTTAGCCGATTTTTCATAGCTACACGATGGCTCCTCCTTTTGATTGTCTTTTCGTTGAGTGCACTTATTTTTATAATGTCCTTTTTGTTTACAATTCCAACACCATGGTGATTTGTTTTTATTTGATTTTTTGATAACAAGAGCAGAATCACCACTAGAATGTCGACCATTTTGCCATCTTTTATCTTGTAACAGCTTGGTTTTCACAAAATCTGACGTTATTTCAATCCCTGAACTCTCTAACGCCATAACCATAGGTTCATACTCATCTGTGAGGCCTTGCAACAGTATAACACCAAGAAATTCATCATCTATTGGCTTTCCAATGGAGGTGAGCTGCTGCGAAAGTGCCATTACTTCATTTACGTACTCCTCCATAGTGTCAAAATTTACGAGCTTTATGGAGCATAAACTTCTTAATAAACGTAAACGACGATGAAGTCCCTTATCTTCGTAAGCTTTTTCGAGTGCATTCCATGCTTGAGCTGGTGTGGTTACTTGCATAACATGAGGAAATGTCGATTTGTCAAGAGAAAGTATTATTTTTGAGAGTGCCTCCTCTTCACGACGTATTTTCGTAGCTGCATCCGTTGTATCTGTTTCTGGGTAACCTGAAATACTTTGCCAGAGCCCATCATGTTTCAATAAAGCACTCATTTGAAACTTCCAGTCTCTGTAGTTTTCCCGGCCCTTTAGTTTTTCAACTACTGTTGCGATTCCGGAGCTCGAATCGTTTGCCGCCATTATTTCTTGCACAAGACACGCCGACGTCAAAGGAAACAAATTGTCCACTGCTTATTTTCTGCACCCTGGGCCCATAACCTGTTGCAGGTTGCAGGGTTTGATGGACAATTAAAGCACAACTGTTAAAGTAACTTTTATTTAACAG
>JANEYF010003153.1:0-417500 GCA_029963845.1 Rhamnusium bicolor
TATTGATAGTCGCCATCAAATGTACTCAGGTGCCCCTCAATATATATGTATACGGTACCGATTTTTAATTTGTTTATTTGTTAAAAGTGGTTGGTGTGTGTCTTAAAAAGGATTGGTGCTTTTGTGTTTTTGTTCTGTTTTTTTCAAAAATCGTAAGGATGCATTTTTTTGTATGTTTTATGCAACGCACAAGGAACAATATATATATATTATATTTTTAAACGTTCCTCAGTTATTCATATATTTTAAATTGAAAATGCCTGTTATAGATTATCGACATTTTTACAAATACTTACTTACTTACTCCGTACCTATTTAATTAATATTTCTGCGCCAAGGGCATTAAAATGGGGGTAAATAAACAAAAATTATATCAGAAAAATTTATATTTATTCAATTTTTATTTTTATTTTTTAAATATAATAATAGAATAATATATTGTAAATAGTTTTCATAATTAGTAAGACAGTCAATATTACTGGGAGTCGGTAAAATTAATACTTACATTACTTACTTATTATCATTATATTATTCGGTTATATTTTCTTTATTTTTATGGAATTAAAGTATAATTTATTAAAATAATAAAGTATTTTAATAAATTATATGTTAATTCTATTAAAATAAGAAAATATAACCGAATAATATAATGATGATAAGTAAGTAATGTATTAATTTTATATTGAACTATGGAAGTCACCTATTTTTTGATTGAAAACTGAACATTGATTATTATTCTCCTCTTGAGATACTGCATTCCCAAAATTTGGATCACATATATACAATATAATAGATGACAGAAAATAGTCGCAGACCTTTATAAGGGCTGCAAAATGTGAAGATATGTCAAAAATTTAAATTTATTTTGGGATGAATACTTCAACTTTCTTATACTTAGCTCTTCAGGTGGGAAGGCAATTATTTCATGATAGTTATTTTTGTTGTTTTAGTAAATATAGTTTCCAACGTTCTATTTGAAAAATGATATGCATATAAAATTGACATGAATTTATTTTTTCACGAATTTCGTATCTCCCCTGTTCTCAGTCCTATAATTCCAGAAAAATGTTTTGAACTTTAACTTAAGGACATGAGGTATTGCGGAGTTGTCTATATATTTTTCCATTGCCATCTCATTTTTAGATTACATTTTTAAATCAGGATCGATGATATACTAATACAAATTTTGTATGTATTTTAGTTTAAAATTTTTCAACAAAAATGTTATCACTTTGGTTCCAAGTTTATAATTTCCATAGCTATATTGGACTACTTTAAAATATGACGTGAAACGAATACGGTTGATATTAAATACTTAAATATGTTAATTATGATACTTTTTTTGTAACATTAAGATCAAAGAATAATTAAAATTTGTAGTAATTTATTAAAAAATTTATATATAATAAATAAAATTATGTGGAATGTAAAGAATAAACTTAAAGCAAAAAATAGGATTTGTTTGCTTTTGCCGAAGAATCCTAAACTGCAGATAATATATATTATATTATCTGTATATAAGAAAGATATAGGATACACTATATTGCTAAAATCAACGTTTTAACATGAATGTATTTTACTTTTGCATGGAACGTAAACATCTGAAAAGCTGCTTTTCATGAATTTGCTAATCTATCACATACTCAAATGAAATAGTTAAACATTGGTTCTACTTTTTGTAGATACAAGTTATTAGTTTTACTATAATATCAAATTTTTTAAATAAAAATAGTATTTAATTAAAGGTTTAAACGAACTTGCAACAAATTTAATCCACATCAGTCAGAAATGCGTTCGTCTGGGTGTTTTACCATAAATAAGAACAAATAGAAAAATATGCAGTTTACTTGTCAGACTGGTCACGCATATTTTAAAGTTGCTTTGTAAAAATAAAGTAGTTTGAAAATAAATGGGTGGCTTGTATTCAACTAAATTTATTTTAATAAAAGTGAATAATCAATAAAAAAGTAAATTTGCTTGCTTGTAGAAATCAAGTTATAAAATGTTATTGATTTATTTATGTCATATAAAGTCTGTATACAACATTTTTTGTGAACAATGCTAAAATATGTCTTTTATCTTTTATATGTATTTTCTTATAATTATATTAATCAAGATGTAAAGGCATTTTTGCCAACAAAGGTATGGTAGAATATTTTTTAAATACATTTTAACATATTTATCTACGTCGCACGTCGGTGTATAAGCTATTAAACAAATTAATTTGAAACGTAGATAGGTTGATCCCATATGAGTAATTATGAAATTAATTTGAATTTCGTTAGAGATCTTTATTACCACACTAGTGCTCTTATGAATCCTTAACCGCACCACTATTTTTTCTAAATCAAGGAATGACAAATTGAAGCATAATTTATTAATTTGAGCAATAATAACAACAACATTTATTTTTTATATAAATTACCATAGCAATATGTGCATCGATCACTTTATTAAAGCTAAAAATAATTTGACTTATTTTGAATCTTACGTCAAATTTTCTGACATTGGTAATTTTATTTTGTCTTTCACATAATAATAAAATTGAAAATTGTTATTTTCACCGACGAAGATAATAGTATATTACATTATAAGACCGTTACGGTTTAACATGTGAGCATGGATAACTGAGCATTGATCATTCAACTCTAGCAACTGTTTTTTAAATAATAGCTAGTTATTTATACATTTTAATTACGGGCGTGTAAAAAACAATTAGTAGTTTCTGAGATTAAATATATTAAATATATAAAACGCAATAATTGGAGAAAATGCTGCATTATAAAAATGCAACTAATGCTATTAGCGTGAAAAGGTAAATCACTAAGTGAAAAATCCCCATTTTCAGTACATTACCTTTAAACTTAAATTAACTGCTTTTGCTTGATAATGATAGATAACACAGGCACACAAAAAAATTTTTTCTGTACTCTAAATCAAAACCATGTTTCCTTATGTATTTTGATGTGCTGAAACCTATTTTTAAACAAAAAAAGTTACAATTTTGTTACACATTTTTTTTGCCTAAATTATCCTAATCTACGTTTCCATGGGAACTAAACATGATTTTAATATCAAAATAGCCTTTTTGGCAGCTGCCAACTGTCCAACTGCAAATTGTAAAATTCCGAAATTTGTAAGAAAAGCTTCTTCTATGTATAAAAGTATAACACTACCTACATTTTAGAGGGTGCTAAATATGATTTTGACATCAAAATTGCCTTTTTGGCAGCTGTAAAAAAAATTGTCTAACAAAATTGTAATTTTTCTGTTTAAAAAAAAGGTGATTTTTTGCGCTATCTGTAGCAAAAAAATGTCCCCTCGCTAAAAATTGAGGCAATAGCCGCAATTTTTATGGCCAGATTCGGTTTCAGCACATCAAAATACATAAGGAAACATGATTTTGATTTAAAGTACAGAATTTTTTTTTTGTGTGCCTGTGAATTCAGAATTGTTACTAGACGTTTTAAATAAAGATATATACAAGGTGTCCCACTTTTTAATAAGTACCAAGACTTCGACAATAGAATCCTATTTTAAGAAAAAAAAGTTTCAATAAACATCATATATCGTTCGGTTTCAGAGATACGAGGCGTTAAAATTTATTTTTTTTAATTTCTTTTTTTAATTATTTCTCAAACAAATTGAGATATCGATATAAAACATAGTACATTTATTAAACAACAACAAAACAACTTTATTTAAATTAAAATATTGTATACATTGTATATTGCTCTCGCCGACCCAGCATCCACGCGTATGAAGGCGACGCGACGGGACAATTGTTGGGTCAGGCGGAACAAGGCCTCTCGGGGTTAGAACTAAAAAAATCATTTATAATAATCTTAAAAGAAAACATTTCAAATTGTATAATTTTAAAAGAACGAGAAAATCAACGACATATGCAAAAGCATACGCCGTTGACACAAAAATTTTAAAACAATGCAGAGAAATAAAATATATAAAGTGTAAACGGTTGTGTATAAAAATTTTGAATTTTGATAATGCAGTAAAAATCTCGCCTCCAAATACTATTGAACTGAGGAGCGGGAATGTCCAACTCTGCTTATTTTTGGGTATTTGATAATTTCATGTATGTATATATAATATGTGCTGCAATTTACTGATGATTATCTTATAATTTGGATTAAATTTTATGGGGAATTTTGATAACAAAAACGAACAAAAAGAAGGGAAAGGTGAGAAAAAATTTTGAATTTTGGGGTCCCTTTTATAATGTGGGAGTGTCCTCCTATTTTGTGGAAGGAACGTGGTCTAAAGATGTTGTTTGAAAATTGGTGACGTTTGGTACGGTAAATTGTATTTTATTTGAAATGGCGCATTATACTCCCTTTTGTGTAACGTTGGCGGTTAGTGGACAATCAGAGAGTTTAATTTTTTTTCCAGTACCTGCAATTTGTGTACATTTATTGAACAGTTCATAAGCAATATTCAGTAGTCATTTTAATAATTCAGATATACTGGACCTCTTAGGTCTCGAGTCCATCTACCAAAGGGGTAAATAGCCTATGACCGACATGGCCCCGGCCATAGACGCCTTGTTGCATAACGGCGCGAGGATTATTGATACATATTTATTTTTTACTCTATTAAATACAAATGAGAAGAGTGAGATGATTAATGATCGGGAGGTAGCGATAAATTCTAGAGACGACTTTTACTTAGATATAATATTGTAGTAGGCTGTCAAAGTTGACAGGTGTTACTTCATTTATTTTTTTCGATATTTGCATCCCTTAATTCCCTTCACGAGTTATAAGTACTTCTTGGTTTTGTCAGTTTATGCTTTACACATTTAACATCTATTCAATCTTTTAAAGAATTTTTTTAAAACTTCTTTATTTTTTGTCCAGAGAGCCTGAGACTTTTGCACATACACTTTAATAGCTAATTGCGCCTCTACCATCTACCGTTTAAAACCCTCAATCTCTTACTTCGCCACTGGTATTGATTATTTATTTAGAACGGTTAATCAATTTGGAAACTTTAGAGTCAATTTAACATTATAGTCAATTTAAGATTATAGATATTTTGCTCACAATCAGTTTAGAAGTTATTTTTCTTGAGAGATATTAGCTTACAGAATTTCTTGACAAAAACGTTACTTAATTATCTAGCACGAGTAATATTTTCAGCAACATTCATCTTGAAATATAACGTTATCTCCCGAAATGCTTTTATTCCAGACAGCTATATTTCGTCAGTTATAAGATGTTACATAAACTAAAATACTCATTATGCAAAAGTCGACCGGGCACGCTTATCTAAAAGTCGTGATATTTGGACATATTGTGTTTTCCTCGGAATTCCCTCAATTAGTGCATTACTTTATATGCTGAGATAAAGAAAGGAAAAATATTTAAAATTAATTCACAAAATTTTTGAATATACGGGGTGGCCATTATCTACTCCTTACATTGGTAACTTTTTTATTTGCAGAGTTACAGAGTCGGTTAAGTTAGCAAAATTGGGTAGAATTGTGAGAGCAATTGATTGCCGTATTGAGAATTGTGGTATATTTTCAGGTTGCTGAATTATACTGAAAAAACTGAAAATGGTCGATTTTTTTAATGTTAAATAACTTCGAAACCGTTAATCGTAGGAAATCCGTGAAATTTGTTATCAATAGATATTTTTACGTAGAGTTCAATAAACCTATTGCCAATTCCATGGCTGACACGATTTCTGAGATATAACATAAACTTGCATTTTTTTAAATGGACATGCAAATGTTTATATCTTTGATATCAGAAAAAAATAAGCTTTCTTTAAGCCCCTAGCCGAGTATGGTTTCCATTTAAAAAAAATGAAGTTTATGTTATATCTTGGAAATCGTGTCAGCCATGGAATTGGCAATAGCTTTACTGAATTCTACGTAAAAATATTTATTCCTAATAAAAAAGTTAGCCATGTAAGGAGATAGATAATGGCCACCCCGTATAGAGACGATTCCTATAAAAATATCTTGTTGAAAAGTTTTAAATGTATCAATCAAATTGAAAAACGTAGCATATTGCTGTAATGCAATGAAATGTGATGTTCAAAAATAATTCCAAATTCCCATTTCAAAAAGTATATTTTGTATATTTTAAGACATTTTAGAATATCTGAAAACTTAATTAATTGCCAGTAGTTCGTTATTAAATTTTTGTTACCTATTAAAAAAACAGCAAATAAATGAGCATCATTTAGTCAGGCCTGGAATAAAACCATTTGTTACCCTGAGTACTACTTATTTTTTCTCTCCCTTATTAAATAAATCAGTGGTAGCTCGTGATATGTGTATGGAAGGCAAATTAAAAGCAAAAGGTGTGAATAGGGGATATGGCGCTGCAGGCGAAATTTTTTCGAAAGTTCAATGTCATTGTGATTTTCAAGTACCCCAATATTTGTATAATGCTATAAAACATAAGGCAAACGTGGGTAGTGATAGAATATTCTCATCTTTTTATTTTAATAAATTATTCTCTAATTACTAGAGAATACTAGAGAATAATTTGAAAAATATGAGAAAAACAAATCTTTATTCAGGAATTTCTCTTTTATACCTATATGAACAGTATATTAAACACTAACTAAAAAACAAAACAAGTTTAAAAAAAAATTTTACATTGAAACTCAATGCCCAGATATCCACATGACTTGAGCATTATATTTTACAGAATTACGTTGATAAGATTTTTTTGTTTTTGTTGTTTCACGTATATTTCTTTATCGAACCATTGAACTCACTATTTTCGCCCCCTTATTCGATTTTGCCTCAGGACAGTGGCCCATTTTGTCCTGTGGTTAAACCGGGCCTACATTTTGTGTCGTTTGGGTTTCAGCGCTATGATATAAAACTGTGAACTGGCATTCCTTGATTTATCAGATACCAAAATAGATGACCCATTCGAAATGGACATCAATAATTAATGACATTAATTATGTCATATACCTTATATTTATTATAATTTGAAATAACTCTCCTGCACTCTAATGATGTCCATGTCTAATTATTCCAAAATAAGTAAACAAAAAATACCATTGAAACAAAAGGCAATGCCCTGTAAGCCCGCTCCTCAATTATAAATAATTTAAATACATAATTTAAATTCCATATCAGATTTTATGCCAGCATATATAATCAATTTCATAGGTAATTGTTTTTTCTATTCCGCGCGATAGTGTATAATCGATTATAAAAAAATAATTATGATGCTATTAGTATTGTTAAATAAAATAATATTTATTTATTTATTTATTGTTAACTACCGTTACTTTAGTGATGCTTTTTAATGTTAATTGATTTGTAATTTGACAAATGTTTGCAAGTTTGTTTGAAGTTTTTTAATTGCTCAAATATTTTTTCCGTGGATAACTGTTTATCGAAGAATTTAAATGATACAATGTTGTCCTAACCAGTTGGTAACCTGTAAATAGGCATATATTTAAATTACATAAATAAATAGTAATTTATATCATAATAAAGATGTATAACTTTTTCATATTAGTCACAAAATATATATGTACATACATATCCAAGTGTTATAAAAATATATTTTACAATTTCCATGTAGTATATTTACATAAATAATAGTTTCGAAAAAACATTCCGTGGATAATTAATGAAAAACTGTTATATAAGGAAATATATCGGATGTCTTATTGTAAGTTGAGGTTCTATTGAAAAGTTATTCAAATGGCTTCCTATGACACATTATTTCTTTCAAACACAAGTAAAAAAGAATTAAAGTGAACACTCATTGTGTATTTTAGTAGCTTTATTATTGTTACATTATAAACTTTGGGCTCTTATATCTGCTCATCTCCTCAGTATACAAAAGAATGGTTCATCTCGAAATAACCGTGACAAATGGATTGGTGTGTGGATTTTAAGAGGCCTGTAAAAAAAAAGCATGAATTATTGATTACCGTATCTATAAATGATAATTTATTGTTAACAAATAGTTCAAATGAAAAAATTGTTATTTACGAAACAAGGCCGGAAAATAATTCTTTACTGGGCGAGCTAACAAGCCACTAAGTCCGGTCAAGACATTTTCCGGGTGTGTTGCGTAAAATATCTTGTCTGCAACCGTTCTTGTTAGTCTCAAAAAACTTTTTAACTTGAAATCTTTTGCAAACAAAATTCATAAAATTCAACTGACAGCGCTGTTGTCTAGAGCGTTTAATTAGGTGTCAACTAAAAGTGACATAAGAGATCGGTAAAGACTTTACCGATCCCTTACATCACTTTATTGGGCTAGACCAGTAAATATGTATTTTTCACTCAATAAATTGACCAAAAACTTTCTATTGCGTTTGATGGAAGTGAGAAAAATCATTATGACAATGTAAATAATGAGCAAATGAATATATCAGTTTATTTCCACAGAAAGTTTGTAGATAATGGTAGTAGAATAGATATAGATGTTACAACGCGTGTGTATACAGATATATGATAAGGAATGAATGGATTTGTGAAATAAAAAGCGATTTGGGGCAAACATAAATATTTTAATCATCAGTTTAATAAGTTTTAATTATCTCCAGATGATGCCAACTTGGTTGGCGAAACGCGCGTCGAGTGCAGTATATGTATAGTGTGTTGGTGTTTCGTGTAAAACTATGTCAGTTTATAAATATTTATGTTATCTTGATAATTTGAAAATGGGTATGTGAAGGGAAGTGATTATGACGACATATGCTAAACGTCACTTGAGATAATCAACATAACCAGTTCCAGAGTAGCTTATGTCAATTATGTGAGTTTTATGACGCGTAATATTGTAATATATAATAAACCTAACTTTCAATTAGGACGCAATGAGTGATTACGAGGAATGCGAGGAGAAAATTTTACCGAATCCACAACCGGGCCCACGACAGGAACGCAGAGACGTGGATATTGAAATCAATGTACGGGGAACAAATATTATACAATCTCCGTTGACCTTAAAGCTGGTAATGAATTGCGAATATACAAATAACCTAACCTCAACCGAAGCTGACATGACATAATAGATATGTGATAATTTGCGCGTTTTCGCGACATTAACCCATTATCTTGAGGGTAGTGGGGTGGCGATGAAATCTGGCAGAACACAAATAATCACATTTATGTCGCCCCAAACCGCTTAAAATTAAAATTATACTGTACTCAGTTTGCTAGTATTCACTTTTTATATAGTAATGAATATTATTATGTATGAAAGTTTTCACATTCTTAATACGGTCGATATGGGGTTTCATAAGAAGTGTGTACTAAACACGATTAGGCTCTATGAGTAGGTGATACTGAATAACAGTGAAATGAAACAATAGCGTCCTAGGACAAGATTACCTGATTTGACACTAACTTTTTTATAGGGTCGCATAATAGATCAAATGTAACGAAATGACTTAGTCGACCGGAAAGTTCAAATTATTGGTGCAATGAGGGCAATAAGAGATGAAGTATTTGGGAATGTAAGGCGATCTGTTTTGGAGAGATTGGAACTGTATAATCAAAATACAGTCGAACTTCACTAACTCGAACCACAAGACTAGATCACTTTATTCTTGTGCTCGAACCTCCAAAATCTCTCCAAGACTGTTCGAGTTAGAGCAAATTTGAATTAAAGAAAATACGTCTAAAACGAAGTATTTATCAAGGGCACATAAACATATTCAGGTTATTATTATTATTATTGATTTAATTGATGTGCCGTAGGTACTTAAATCTCCTGTAATTATTGCTATTTTAGTTAAATCTTATTGTTAGTTTATGGTATTCCTTGGTTTATTATCGCCGATTTAACTGATTTTGTTCGAAATTTTCATTATGCAACCCTATGAAAATTGTATACAGTCGTATGCAGAAAATATGCTGAAAAAATGTAAAACCATAATATGCTATTTGAAAAAACAAAGTTGCTGTCACAGCAATGAGACTATAGCAGAAAAAATTCAGGTCACCAGAACATGAAAAAAAAAATAAGAAAAAAAACTTGTATTTGAAACATTTCTCCATTAAATAAATATTTAAAAAAGATACATTCATTATTTCATTGTTATTTTCATTACATTCATTACTTTATTTTCATTTTTATTTGTGACTATGTATTTATATTATTACGTTAACAGATCTTTCTGTCATATTTAAATGTCTATTTTGGCGAGGGCGCTGATGGTGTAAAAAGTAATTGCAAGTACTCTATCAAAAATGTTCTTTGCAACACAATAAAACTTCTATACTGTCATACGTAGAAAATTATCTTCTGTTAAATAATGCAATAAAAATGATAGTTCGCATTATAAAAAAATATCAACGAAAGTAGGCCAGTCGGCAAGGACGGGAATAATTTCGATTAAGCTGGAATTAATCTATTGTGTCAAAATCACATTAATTTTGAAACAGAGATTGAGATAGAGTACCTGGGCATTTTTTTAACTGTTCTATTGTCTCAGTAGATATTTTATAAAAGTCACTATACATCCATGCCCCAGCCAGAATTGAGCACGGAGCCCCTTGGTTTTAAGCTTAACGTATAAACACTATTAGCCTTTACAGTGTCCCTTAAATATGGTAAATTATTTCTTAAAATGTCAAACGCATAAGCAATATGAGAAGACCTATTGTCTGATTTCCAATAATACCAGCCCAAACATTCATGGAAAGCCGATGGTGTTGGTGAGTCTGCATTGGGTTTTCTTCAGCTTATACATGTTTATTATATATGTTAAAAAATTCGTTTTGTGTAAAAGTTGCTTCATCCGTAAACAGCATTTTCTCGATAAACATAGGGTTCCTAACACATCTAAAAAATCCAACGACAAGATCTAAGCTTTTGTGAGTTATTTCCCTGAAGCGACTGTATCTTCTGAATATAAAATGGATACAGTTGTTGTTGACGTAGAATCTGACAAACTGATTGGTGAGAAGTATCCACTACACGAGCAATGGCTCTAGTACTAATATTTGGATTGTTTCCAACATGTAAAATATTTTCTTCACAATCTGTACGCACACAGCGGTGATTCCCCTGTGCATTTATGCGAGATGTCAGTATCTCGTTTACCACTTTCACGTCCTTGGCGATCCATGCAGTAAAAAGCCCTACGATGTGGAATACGTCGTAGATTCCCTGCATTTCTACGAGATAATGACAGCGTACCACTTTCACGTGCTCGGCGATCCATGCAGTAAAAGTCCTACAATAGCGGAATTCGTCCAACAGGAAATTTCTTAGAATAAATACGGAGGGTTCTGCATTATTTCCCTGGGCTTCTCCAAGACATCAAAACATATCTATATTCATTATAATCGTTATTTAAATTTATAAATATAAAAATATTGTAGCAAACGAATTAACACACTTTAGAAGAGAAAATAATATAAACAGCGACAAAAAGTAACTTTTCCCAATACTTACTGTCAAATTTGCTATTTTGTCATTGTCATTTTAGATATTTAAAACAGTGGTTGCTATCGACGAAAATAAACAGCATTCCTTTAAAACAAAAAACTCACACCGCAAATTGATTTGTTTATTTTCATTTGTATTGAAAATTTTCTGAATTTTTTATTTTTCTCAAACATTGTTCGTTTTACGACAAATATACCAGTGACAACAAAATAACGATCATATAGAAATTCATAATATCGACATTAAAAATATTTTCTACCACAATAATAATAATAATAATAATAATAATAACCTTGCCCTTTCGACGATATTCTTTCACACCACGTAAATGAATTTCCATGTAATAAGAGGTACAACACCAAATTTTACTGAATTATTAGCTGTGGTTTAGAAGATATTTAAAAAAAATTCCTCCATCTATGGTATCTTGCAGTTCGTAAAGTAGAAGTGAAAAAATATATATTTGGCTTTTCGCCTTATTTTTGTATGTAGAATATCACGATATAGTTTGGGGCACTTAGTTTAAGAAGAGCCTGTATATTCAAATGCGGAAAAGATCTTTCAAACATTATTGAAATTTATTCAACTTAAATATAAAGTATATTTTTTTATCTAAAAGTAGGATGTTGATCCTATTAGTCAAGTTATTTTTTCTTTATTATTTTAATGGTGAATCAACATAGGCATATCGCAATCGCGACCGCATAAACATGGGTGTGATGGCTTAGTTAGTCTTTTTTAAATATATTGTTGTAGGGTCTGGGTCTGTATTTTGATGTCTGGTGTATGTACTAAACGCATGTCAAGAATTTAAATTGTCGCCATTGTGTTTTCTTTATATTGGTCAGTGGCACTCACGTATATTGTTTAAGGATTATCGTCAAACGTTTTAAATCTTCATTTGATTGATTTCATGGTTATACCCATTATTGATAGTCGTGTCTTTATTTGTTTCAGGAGGAGAATCCAAGACTGCTAATTTTTAGTTTTATAATTAAGCCCATGAATTCCTATAGTTATTAGTGTGACAGAATATTTCCATTATGGAACTGTATATAATCGTAAGTACACTTTTTATTTTTCCTTAGTTATTATTAGTTTTGATTTATTTATTTCTTGAATATGTAATTACGCAGAAATGGGTCAAAATCATCTATGATCAAATAATTTTCTTCTAATATTTCAGACAACTGTAAAAAAGTCACGGTATTCTTTAAAAAATAATGTACAGGGTGAACCCGCGAGAATTCGCACCCCTTTCTTCGTTATTTTTGAATTTAGAAGGACGTTTAAAAAACAGATTGTAGAATTTTATCAATTTTTTATGAAAACCTCATTGGATATATATGCGTTTCCTAAAAGTGTGAACAATCCAACTTATATATTTTTTAAATAGAAACATTTTAGTTTTTTGAAATCTACGTTTTATTACGATTCCAGTGATATATACATGTTATATATTTGCGATTCGTTTGGTAGATACAAGCTGTTAAATTATGCTTCGAGTATATTACAATTATTCTGCATTCATTTTCAGAATAATACATGATTTTATTCAATGGAAATATTTCACACACAAGTTAAGAAAACAGAAAT
Organism: Rhamnusium bicolor; assembly: GCA_029963845.1. Lineage (NCBI taxonomy): Eukaryota > Metazoa > Arthropoda > Insecta > Coleoptera > Cerambycidae > Rhamnusium > Rhamnusium bicolor. The sequence continues at coordinate 13,008 of JANEYF010003153.1, forward strand.
GACAAGTTAATCAACTGACAGATATTTAATTATTTAGACCCTTATTTATTTTTTCATAGACTTCTAGAAATATGACATTTTATAGTTTCTACTTCATTTTAATTCGGTATTTTAACAGCTTGCATATTTCAAACAAATAATGCAAATATATAACATGTAGGTAGGGTGTATATTACCGGAATTGTAATAAAACGTAGATTTCAAGAAACTAAAAATAATATTTTATTTAAAAAAATATGTTTTTTAAGCACACTTTATGCAATACCATGTATATTCACAGAGATCATCATAAAAAAATTCATAAAATTTCATCCATATGTTTTTTGAAACGTCTTTTCTATCTCCAAAAATAACGGAGAGGGTGGGAATTCTCATGGGTTCACCTCTACATACGTATAAATTCTTGGACGCAATCACATTTATATACAGGCTGTCTCCTAAAAACGCCGCAAGCCATAACTCAGTTATTTATCGTCCAATTTTAAAAAACAAGAATTAAATGAAATGGCTCTAAATACACTATAGAGGAGCCAGTTACAGCGTACTTATTATTATTTTTTTTTAGGAAAGCGATTGTCAACTTTTTTCAAATGGGAATATATATATTTTTTATATATTATTATGCACATTTCTTTCTGAATCCAACGATGTATATGACATTAACTTTTTTGTGAAACACATCGCAGAAAAAGCGTCAAAATATTAGTCAATACCGCATTAGTAGGCGCCTGGCCGCTAATTAACAACAAATGTATTTAGACTAATCATGTATGCCTGGAATGCCTGGAAAACAAAAATAATACATCAAAGCAAATAAATGTCATAAAATTTGTTTCCACGATAATTCGTGGTTTGCTTGGCTCCAATGCCGGTGGATATTTCTATTAAAAATGCCATTTACACTGAATGTACATTCGTCTGACCAAATAATATTTGTGTGGAAAACTGGTCTCGTCGCACTGAATTTAAATAAAAACGGCAAAATTGTAGCCTTCGTTCTCTATCGTTTTCCTCTAATGCTTGTACTTTTTGAGGAATGTATGGCTTGAATTTGTGCTTTTTCAATATCGCATGTACGGATCTTTTTGATGCTCCAATATTGCTGCAAATTTCCCGAATAGAAGTTCTTGGGTTTTCTTCAACGCTAAGAAGAACATTGAGCTCCATGTTTTCATTAACTGCCGTTCTTCTCGCTTTGGTTTCTTAAAAGCACCATATTTTCTCAAATTTTCTTCAAGCCTTCCAAATTTACGTGGTTCTGGAATTTCCCTGTGAGGAAACCGTTCTCTGTAAAGGCGGACTGCTGCACCACGATTTTTATTACACTCAGAGTATACCTGAATCATGTCCGTCAATAATTGATTGTTGTTCATATTTTGTGCACTGGAGCTTATTTAAATAAATAACCTAGTGTTAATGACACAGAAATAGTATAATGCGTAAAAAATGGAACGCGACGCTAAAATGACATTTATTTGCTTTGATGTATTATTTTTTGTTTTCCAGGCATACGTGATTAGTCTAAATACATTTGTTGTTAATCAAGCGGCCAGGCGCCTACTAATGCGGTATTGACTAATATTTTGACGCTTTTTCTGCGATGTGTTTCACAAAAGTTAATGTCATATACATCGTTGGATTCAGAAAAGAAATGTGCATAATAATATATTAAAAAATATATATATTGCCATTTGAAAAAAAAAGTTGACAATCGCTTTCCTAAAAAAAATAATAATAAGTACGCTGCAACTGGCTCCCTCTATAGTGTATTTAGAGCCATTTCATTTAATTCTTTGTTTTTTAAAATTGGACGATAAATAACTGAGTTATGGCTTGCGGCGTTTTTTTAGGAGACAGCCTGTATATATATATATATATATATATATATATATATATATATATATATATATATATATATATATATATATATATTTACATTACAGTAAAAAAATCAATGAATTATCGTGTAACGCCCGCAAAAAAAAAAAAAATTGCACGGTGGATAATGCAAAAATTGCAAATGGCAGAAAGATGCAAACCGTGGACACGTGTTTCTGACTAATTGGTCTTCATCAGCACGGTGTAGCTGAGTTAAAATGATGGACAAAACTCAGAAAAGATACAAAGGAAAACCACTGACAGGGAGCCAGTCGCACCTTTGTGGCTTCCACTTGGATGACTCGGTATGGGAGCATCGTCCAAGCATCGCACACGCGGGCAACTATAGCAACCTGCGTGGGATTCCGGACCCAGGAAAATGAATAGGTACAGAGAAAGAAAGTTAAACGCGGGTTTATTTACATTACAGTAAAAAAATCAATGAATTATCGGGTAACGCCCGCAAAAGAAAAAAAATTGCACGGTGGATAATGCCATTTGCAATTTTTGCATTATCCACCGTGCAATTTTATTCTTTTTGCGGGCGTTACACGATAATTTATTGATTTTTTTACTGTAATGTAAATAAACCCGCGTTTAACTCTTTCTCTGTATATATATATGTATATATATATATATATATATATATATATATATATATATATATATATATATATATATATATATATATATATATATATATATATATATATATATATATATATATATATATATATATGAAATGAAATGAAATGAAATGAAATCATTTTATTGATCAATATTTACACCTTGGTGTTTGATACGTCCGTTTACAACAAATATGTAGGTATATACATACTATACATATATAAAATATAAATAAAAGAATAACATATAAAATTATTTGTCTTAATAACGTCATTAGAAAACTACAAAAAAATTTCACAAACAAGAAAAAACATCACTCCTAGGCACAAACAATTTACATCAAATTTTACACATAATTAAAATCTGTAATGTCATAGTAGGCACTAGCTAAAAGATGACTCTTCAATTTAAATTTAAAATGGTTCATAGGCAATTTTTCAGAGTCTTTGGCAGAGAGTTGAACAACGTTACCCCTAAGTTGCCTCTTTTAGTTATTTCTAATCTTTGATTGGGTATTCGTATATTGTTCCTTGTACGGGTATTGTATTCATGGGTATCTCCATTCATAGTATAGTCACTGATATGCTCTTTTATGTGGATCAAATTACATAATATTATTGCCGACGGTAGAGTATTAATATATATATATATATATATATATATATATATATATATATATATATATATATATATATATATATATATATATATATATATATATATATATATATATATATATATATATATATATATATATATATATATATATATATATATATATATATATATATATATATATATATATATATATATATATATATATATATATATATATATATATATATATATATATATATATATATATATATATATATATATATAGCAAAATAACTTTAATCGAATTTTTAGGTCATATCAAAAATAAAACTTAAATATTTATTAAAAACCAATCCATTTAAATATGAAAAAATGTATGAAAAAGTATGAAAAAAAAATTAACATATTTTTTATCGTTCAACAAGCTTACTGTAATTGAATTATTTAAATGTGACTGCAATAAATTATTCAAAATAATTTAATTAAAATTGATTAATTACAAGATATATTAGTAGAAGAGAAATAGTCAACACTTGTACAAACATTTAATTATTGTATTTATGATATAATCAATATTACGTTTATTATTAATTGCTGAACTGTCAGTACTTTTTCCTAAAAGGTGTCAATTAATTGAATAGTTATTTACAAAAATGTAGAATGCATTATAAACGTTTTATTTATTAAAATTTACTTATGGTATTCAACTTTCATTCTTATTGATATTGAACTTTAAAACTTAAAATTATGTCCACCAGATGCCCTTCATTGCGATCGATTTTTATCTGCACACGATGCATTAATAACCTCATTGTCATTAGTCATTACATGCCGACAAATTTCAGTTGGAATCTCAGCAATAACTTACTTTTTGTCTTTATGTTCTATAATTCTAAAGTTAAGAAGTATATCCACCAGATGCCCACTATTGTGATCGGTGTATATCTACGCACAATGCTATATGTAATAATAATCTTAAACATCAAGTTTTAAACGATTATAAATGTGAAATGTTTTGTCATATGTCAAGATTAGGTAGACAGCGCTAACCAATTGCTCAAATATTCTGAGTAGAAAATTGTTTAAGAACTTGGTCGTTTATTCACAGCGACTTTTTCGACGAGAATTTATTGTTGTGATAAATCCATCCCGCAAAACAATTAAAATTTGAATGAGTCCATGCGCAGACTATCCCAACAAGTAGAATTTTACATGAGTCTGTAAGAATAATATTAAAGAAACTATTGTCCCTTAAGTAGCAGAAAGGTCAAAAGCTTTTTCCAAACGACAATAACACACGATTAAAATTCTGTTGCTTGATTTCCGAATGAGGGGCTTATTTAGTCAACAACATTATCATGAGTGACGATTCACAATTTCAACTTCATGGTGAGAAAATAAGCAGAATTTTCAAGTTATTGTGTGCTAAAAAATCTGCACCTTATATCTGAACAAGAGCTGAATTCTCAAAAGATATCTGCTCAGGTAAAATCTTGGGCTTTTATCAAATGCAATAATCATTAATAGTGAACAATATGTGAAAATGTTGCAAATGTTTTTAGTGAATGCCATCGGTCAACTTCAGTTGCTATTAGATGTTACATGGTAACTACAAGGTGGTGCCTTATGTTATTCTTTAAATCCTCCAGGATTTTAGGTAGGTTTTAGTACAGTTTCGATTGAACATAGCTCCACAAATACTAATCAGGAACCGACAAATCAGGAGAGCGTATAAGCCACAATTGATCTCCACACAGAGATGGCAGACGACATTTCACGTAGAACTTGCATAGATAAATTTGCTACATGAGGCCTTGCACCACCTTGTAGATACCATGTAACATCTAATAACAACTAAAGTTGACCGATGGTATTTACTAAAAACATTTGCAACATTTCCACATATTGTTCACTATTAATGATTACTGCATTTGGTAAGAGCCCAAGATTTCAGCTGAGCAGATACCACACCAAATAGTTACCTTGAGAATGCAGCTCTTATTCAGATATAAGATGCAGATTTTTAGCACACCAGTAACGAAAATTCTGCCTATTTCTCTCACCATGAAGTTGAAATTGTGAATCGTCACTCATGATATCTGTTCATAAGTATTGCTGAAGTTAATATTGGAGATAATTTCCTCAATACTTATGAGGAAGAATGCATTAAACTTGTCAGAAATTATATCTTGGTTTGTTTCCTGTATATTCGAAAATGCAATACATTCACTAGTAGCAGGATTTTTACCTGGTAATAATTTCTCTAATTGCTTCCATAGTTCTCGGTCACTAGGGAGTTGAGGTAATTACATTATTATATTATTTTCTTTTCTTTACATGTTTTCATCATTTTGCTAACTATATTTCTTTTTGTCGGTATGCTTCCAAATCTTCGTTTTTTATCTGCCCTTTTATACTTTAAATCTCTTTCCTTCAGGTTTTCTATAATTTCTTCATTAATCCATTTGCTATCCAAATATTTAGATTGGATGTTAATTTCCTTTATTGGGCATATCTTCAAGGGATTCGATTATATCCTAAATAAATCTGTATCTATTTTGTATAAATATTTGATTTTTTCTTCCTCACTGTAAACCATTTTGATTGTTTCATTAGAGAAATGTCACTTATCAAACATAATAGTTGTCATTTTCATAGCTCACTTCAATAATGTTACCTTTTCCATATTTACAGTAACTAGTTTAACTAAAATATTCGACGATTAATAACTCAAAAACGGTATATGATAGGGGTAACATATGGTATACTTTTGAAATAAAGAACAAAGAATCATTCCAAAAATTTAGTAATATACAGGGTATCCCATTTAAAAAAATATATAATTTTTCTGTATCCTGAAATCTGTACTTTTGATAGCATTTTAACAAAATTCAGTCATAACCACACAACTTTTATTTAAAAAACTTTTTTTTCTATAGGCAATAATAACGATGATAAGGGGTGGGTAATTTATAATGAATAACCCTGTACAATGTTATAGGACAGGCCAAACATAGATTTATAATATATAAAAGTAATTAGATTTAATTATATAAAGAATAGCAAAAGAATTTTAAATATTCAAATATGGAATAAAAAAACATCACTAAAAAAATGCCCTTGCAACTGTTATAGTTTTTATATTATTAATGTTTTTATATCTATATTTAATTTATTATATAATTAAGAGCCCATATAACATGGATTTGATATGTACATTTCAAGCCTGCGTTATGAATATTGTAATAAAATTAAAACCATGCGATGATGTTGGGCACTTTTCTAATTAGGTATCCATCCTTCATCGGAATCATAGAACGCTACATCAAAATTAGGATTGAAACGTTTTTTACATAAATCGTATGTTTTGTGTGGATGCAAGTACCAATAATATTATTAATATCCATTAACCATTCTTTTCCAGTGTTGACAATTTAACACTGACGTTTTCTACGAAACACCAAAACACTATATACTGCACTCAACGCGTTTCGCCAACCAAGTTGGCATTATCTGGGGATGATTAAAACAAAAACTTATCCTAACAATCTACCCTATTTTACCTAAACTCTTGTCACAGATCACTGAACCGGGACCGTTCGGTGAACCGTGACCCACTAACCAATAAAGCGGGCTATTTGGGATAGTTCCTCTAACTATTGATACTATTTTGACACTTTGTGATTTCCAAGCTTTCAAATGTGTCCAGCTGTTTAGTATTTGTTATATTCCTAATTAATCTTAAATTGCTAATATCTATTTTATGGTTGTTCTCAAACACATGTTGGGCCTTTTCTTTTTCAAACCTCTCCTTATTGAGGGGGAAGCTTAATAGACGATGGACTAGAAAATTAATACTCGCCATTTTGTGTTGAGCACAATGGTGAAAGTCCTTAGGAATATGTCTTAGAGTACTGTACCCTTTCTTCATATGTCAAATTCTAACTTATTTTCACTAGGTATTTATAATTATTAATACATCTAAAAATGGTAGTTGTCCAGAGTTTTCGGTTTCATATGTCAATTTAACTGACGCGAAACGACTGTTTAATTTAGGTATAAAGTTATCAATATCAGCGACTTTTGTATCGAACACTGCAAAAATATCATCCACATACCTAAACCAAACCCTGGGGAAATACTCGAATTCTTCTTTTGCTTCCGTCTCGAATCTGTTCATGAAGAGACTAGCAATTAATGGTAACAAAGAGTTACCCATCGCTGTTCCTTCATGTTGTTCGAAGAAATTATCGTTGAATCGAAAACAATTTTGTTTCATGCAAAGTTTAGTGAGTTTAAGAATTCTTTTACTACATCTTGACTAAGATTGTATAATTCGAGTAGATCCTTAAGGTAGGCCAAGGTCTGTGGTATCAGAACAGTTGGAAACAATGAACAAACGTCAAAGGAGATCAAAATTTCACCTTCTTGCAACTGAATATTTTTCACCTCATTAATGAAATCGTTGGAATTAATTACAGAGAAACTAGGTGGCGCAATAGGTAAATTTTCGAACTTTTCTGTTAACTATTTTGATAGGTGGTAAGTCGGCGATCCGCTTGCTGAAACAATAGGACGTACCGACTTTCCTGGTCTATGTATCTTAGGCAAGCAGTACAATCTAGGTACACTTGGGTTAGATACATGTAACTTCCTATTTAAAGCTGAAGTAATAAGGTTCTTGCAGGATTTAAGTACATTTCTTAATTCAGTAACCATTTTTGATAATGGATTTCTAGAAAGTTTTTTATAAGGACCATTACTAATCAGATTGTCTACCCTTTCATAGTCCTCTTCATCTAAAATAACAACCTTCAATCTTTTTCACGCAACCGTTTGATAAATTTTCTGTCTTTTGTAGATTTTGACTTTTTATTTACTTTAGTGACAAGATTTGTCGAGATTTGATTTCTGCAAGCTTCTCTGACAAATCCTTTAGAGGAATCAGGAAGATATTGAATTGAACTTTAAACACTTGCAACAGTCTCATCTAAAATGTCTTCAGAAGCAGGTAAAACAAAACCTTGTTAAGGAGATTAATTTCTTCTTTACCAAGCGACTGTGAGGAATGATTTTTGATGCTGAGAATTTTTTGAGGAACACTTTCTTTTGACGTTCTACCGAAATCTTTTGAGTTTTTTATTTTGTGACGACATTTTCTTAATAAATTTCGCGTTAATTGATATAAACATGTTTCTCTGAAAGTCACACCATTGTTATGTTCCAAATTATTTAACTTATAGATAAGCTTTTTGTAAAGTCCATATGCTTGTAATTCAAGCGTACTTCGTTACTGTACAGATACTTAATTTCTAAATCCAGCCATTTCTGCTTTGCAACATTGTAACTTTATTTGAAATATTTGAAGAATTAGGAATTTTAACTTGAACAAAATTAGGAAATATTGAACGACGTTTGCAAGTTTTGTTGACAATTTGTGAGTTAATTTGCTTACCGTATAATATTGTTACGCCACTGGACTGTGTAGACTGGTTAGATGAGACTGGAATTGTACGCTAACGGCTGGGAATATTCTGGACTGCTCTAGATCGTGTGAATGGATGTATAAATAAGACACGCGGTGGCACGAGTCTCAGTCTGAGGTCGAACGCGAACGAGTAAGAAGAAATACGAAAGAGACTTATAAGTGTTCAGTTGTGACTATAATTAGGACAGTGATTAATCTATTGTTGTTAATTGTTAATTAGTAAATAAAGTAGTAGTAAGTGTTACCTGGACTTTCAATCAACGAATCTACGAGTATAGGTGTTTGTGTGGATAGCAAACACGTAACAATTTGGTGTCGGAAGTGGATTGGAAGAGAAATTTCTGGAATATTCGAAAAGGTTCTACAGTGTTCTTCTCAGAAATTAGTGGTAACACGGAGAATTAAGCTACTGGACAGTGTTTGGAGGACTATTTCTGGACTGAATAGTGACTTTAAAGTGGATTTTCGAGAAGTTCTAGAACATTCGATTTAGAAATAGCTGCAAATACGCGAGTGCCGCTAGTTATAACGTGTCGTGGACTGAGAAAAAGGGCTATTAGTGCAATTTCGGGAAAATTCTAGAACATTATATTTGGAAACTACAGGAGATACGTGAATTCTGTCGACGGGAACGTATTGTAGACTTAAAAACAAGACTACAACTGACTTTTAGTGACAATTCTAGAACATTCGATTTGGAAAACCACAGAAGATACGTAAACTGTGTTAACGGAAACGTGTTATAGACTCAAAACAAGACTTATTAGTGATATTTCGTGAAAAGTCTCGAACATTCCATTGGACAATTAGTGGAGATAAGTGAATTCTGTCAACACAAAAGAGGTATAGACTCTAAATAAGACTTTCTAGTGCTGTTTAGAGATTTTCTGGAACATTCCATTATTAAAATAGACGTGATATCAACATTTTACGGATTTTATAGTGTAATAAACTTTATTTTGAACTGATTTACGTGTCGTGAGTTAATGCCAACAACAAGAAGCATGGCGGAGAAACAAACACAAGACTTACTTGCAGCATTGGTGCAACAAATGCAAGAGCAGAGAAAAATTATGGAAGATCAAGAAAGAAGCCGACAGAAAGAAAAAGAAGAACAAGAGAAAAGACGACAAGAAGCAAAAGAAGAACAAGAGAGAAGACGACAAGAAGAAAAAGAAGAACAAGAGAGAAGACGACAGGAAGAAAAAGAAGACTTGATAAAAATGATCGAAGGCCTGGAAATAAGACGACAGGAAGAAAAGGAAGAGCAAAGAAAGGAACGCCAGGAAGAATTAAGACAATTTATGGAGGGACAGCATCAAGTCATGCTTTCGGTCACTGAACAATTGAAAGAAGATGTACAGGCTGAAGTCAGTGAAGTTAAAGAAAAAGTCAGCCAAGTTGAAGGAGAAATAACCGAAGTCAGAGGAGAAGTAGCCCGACTCAAACAACAATTAAGAGAGAAGAGTGGCCAATTAGTACTGTCGTCTGGTGCTAGGGTACAACCACCTTCCTTCGACGGTCAAAGTTCATGGTCAACTTATAAGAGACAATTTGAGGCAGCTGCACATTCAAATAACTGGAACGATGAGGAAAAAGCAACAGCATTGGTATTAGCACTAAGGGGTCAAGCATTAGACCTGCTCCAAACAATTCCTGCCGCACCGCTACAAAACTATAGCATTTTGGAGGCAGCGTTAGAACTAAGATATGGCGACCAATATCTCGCCCAAGTATATCAGGCTCAGCTCAAATCACGCAGACAACGAGGTGGAGAAAGCCTCCAGGAGTTCGAGGCTGCGATAGAAAGATTAGCCCATCTAGCTTATCCTGATGCACCAATGGAATTTCAACAACAGTTAGCAGTTGGTACATTTATTGATGGAGTAAGGGACCAGGAAATTAGGCGAATTCTTAAGTTGGCCAGGCATAAGCTGAGTAGTGAGGCTTTAGTACATGCACTGGAGATTGAAGGAAGCTGTCTATAAGGATACCACACAATCAAATCAGAGAGTACGAGCTGTGAGTGTGGATGAAGACAAGCCAGACAACACAACACAACACCTGATATCTGATCTATACAAGATGATAACCCAACTACTGACAAAATCGAACTCCCAGCAGAGACAAGACCAACAACAAAGTAGTGGGAGGCCGAATGGAGGTATCCGCTATTATAAGTGTGGCAAATTGGGCCATATTAAGAGGAACTGTCATGAGCTCAACAATCAATATCCGAGACAAAATCCACAACAAAGTAGTGGAAGACCGAATGGAGGCATCCGTTGTTATAAGTGTGGCAAATTGGGCCATATTAAGATGAACTGTCATGAGCTCAACATTCAAGATCCGACACAAAACCAACAGCAAAGTAGTGGAGGCATGCACTGTTATAAGTGTGGCAGAGTGGGCCATATTCAGAGTAACTGTTGTCAGCGCAGCCCTGAAGGGGTCGCAGTAATCGAGAATCTGCAGGAAAACTGGCGAGCTGGTACTTCGCAGAATGTGGCACATGGCCTTTCCAAAAGACCGTGTCAGGAAAACTGCAAGCCTTGCCACCGTGAGGAAAAACAGCGCAAGGTACAAATAATGAAAACCGTTAAGATTGATGTTCCGGATTATTGGACAAAAGAGTCGTTAAGGGGAAGCACAGTTAAACGATAAGGAAACTGGTCCTGTTCTGAAATGGAAAGAAAAAGGAACCCGACTCGATTGGAAGGACATTTCAAATAAATTAGTGGGGCTGAAGGCTCTATGGGTACAATGGGACTCCCTTATAGTGGAGAATGGACTGCTAAAGAGAGCGTGGGAAAGTCCAGATGGGAGGAAAGTTACCTTGAAATTGTTAATCCCGAGGTGTCATGTAGCAAATGTACTTCAGGAAGTGCATAATGGAACGTCTGGCGGACATTTTAGCATCAACAAAACCTCAAGATGTGGAGGCTTGGTGCCGCCAGTGTGAAGTTTGCGCGGCAAGAATGGGGCCACAAATAAGAAATAAGCAGTATAACGCCAGGGCTCCTTTTGAGCGAATTGCCATAGCAAGTGACCGTATGAAGGCTCGTTATGATCTTAAGGCTAATTCAGGAGGGTACCAGGTGGGAGTGTTGGTTTGGCTATATAACCCACAACGAAAGAAAAGCATGTCCCTGAAACTTCACCACCCTTGGGAAGGACCTTACACTGTTGTCACCAGACTAAACGACGTTGTATATAGAATTCAGCAAAATCCAAAATGAAGGTGGTGCACTAGCCAAGTATGCAGGGAATAATGAATTGCCTGATCGTGTGAATGGATGTATAAATAAGACACGCGGTGGCACGAGTCTCAGTCTGAGGTCGAACGCGAACGAGTGATGAAGAAATACGAAAGAGACTTATAAGTGTTCAGTTGTGATTATAATTAGGACAGTGATTAATCTATTGTTGTTAATTGTTAATTAGTAAATAAAGTAGTGAGTAAGTGTTACCTGGACTTTCAATCAACGAATCTACGAGTATAGGTGTTTGTGTGGATAGCAAACACGTAACAATATGAATTTAAGTGATATTTATCCATAAAGTTTCGTCTTTAGACGATTATGTGATTTACGTAAATTAGAAATGCTAATTTTTATTATCTATCATCTATGCCTTACCTGAAATTTATATTCGTTAACCTCTAACGAATAAGCATTACGCAACTATGTCGGCTTTTCTACATATCAAAACAAATCTAATTTAATTTCGTAAGGGAACTATTATTAACTTGAAATGAATTGTCATTGTAGTTCATTCAACTTATTGTCATATCCACTTCTGTAGTAGTTAGAAAATGTTATAAAAGGAACTTAAAAAATATCATCGACACAAATCTGCATTAGTGAATATACTTAATACGAGCGCTCTATTTTGTTTATAAATAACAATTATTTCCGAAAATAATAAATAAAATAATTTTAACAAAATTCAGTCATAACCACACAACTTCTATTTAAAACTTTTTTTCTATAGGCAATAATAACGATGATAAGGGGTGGGTAATTTATAATGAATAACCCTGTAGAATTAAGTAATGCCACCAAATATTTTACCAAGAGAATATAGATACGTCGCGTATTGCGACTAATTTCTTTTCTAATAACAGTAGACATGTTTCGTTCTCATATGAACTCATCGGTACTACGGGCTGGAGAAAGAGATGACATCGCAATGGATCGTTTTACCAATATTCGTTGAGGTTCTTGTGGATCAAAACCACAGGTGGTACAAGGCGAAATCTCATAATGGAAAGACTAGTACCGATGAGTTCATAAGAACGAAACATATCTACTGCCATTGGAATGGGGAATCACAAATTTTACTGCAGTAAATAAAAAAATTATACTTGTGCAAAGTTCAACCATTTTTACTTAGCACTAGACGTAACTGAAAAATGAAAAAAAACATATATGTATTTTGAAATTAAGAATGTCTTCTGTTGAAAAAAAGTATAACATCTTTATAAACGGTATGTTATGATCTCATCGACTGCCGAAAATTTATGAGATCAGCGCTTATGAACAGGCGTATCTGAGTCAACAATTATGACAAAAACTTTGTAAGCGGTTATAATTAACATCAATTGACTCGCCCGTGTTTAACTAAAGTTTGCAGGTTTGTAGAGGTTAAAACTGATGTACTGTGACGTAATACTTCCTCTCTTATCTGTTTACTTGTACCAGAGGACAAGTATCACTTTGGCGCTTTAAAATACGGCGCGCGGCGGTACGTTGAACTTTTTATTACGGTACGGTCTCGAGCGCCAGTTCCTGTTTTAAGGTGTAGGAACACACCACTTTATTCTATCAGCGGTATGATAGAAGCTGGAAAAACAGTGAAAATACGGTATGTCCAGGGGTCTGTGTGTATGGTTGTCGGATTCGTAGAAATGGACAACGTTACGAGCCAAAATCGATTCTTGGTTTACAACCAAGTTTATTACTTTACCTATGCTTTAATAAAAAAAAGTCAAGAGTTTCAACTTTACTTACTCTCTTTTATTTAAGACTGGCCTCACAAATAAAAAAAATATTAAACAATATGTTTTTTATGCGTTCAAAACAAAAATGAAAATTTAGTTTTATAAACTTACGAGAGATAAATGAACTGTACCCGTAATTTTTCCTATTTGTATTGAGCAAACAATATATGCAATGAGATGGCGAGGAAAAGCGACTTACCCTGTAGATTATGCGGTTCCCAGTCTTCCACGTCGGAGAGAGCCCTCCAATCTTGGTGATTCAAAATCTATGGTTCGAGGCAGCAGACAAGTAATAGGTACACACTAATTATTTAAGAAAGTCCTAAGAAACAGGATTTAAATGTTAAATAGCACTTCAAATGGTACACATATTAAAGTTAGAGGTTAATTGCTTAAATAGTCGAGCACTATATGCAGGTGGAGATTAAAGATTAGCGGGTTGATATTTTATATATGGCATACTTCTTGAATTTGACAAGACAAAATGTCACGATGATATCTTGGGAATAGTCGCCAAAGCCACCTCATTGTGACGGCGCGGCGTATAAATGCGAGCACGTAAAACTATATGAAATAAAAAGCGGGTATTTTAAGACTAAAAAGATACAAATATGAAACTAAATTAAATGATAATTATGATTATTATAGTACAATATGTATTAAGTAAGAAAAAATAATCAAAAAATAGATGAAAACGGAACACAATGTAACTAGTAATACAGAAAACAGAAAAGCAACCAATAAACCAAGCAAGAGCATGATATTACAAGAAGGTATATCAAATGCAGCTAATTTGCAGAATCTATTACTACTGAAATGTATAACGATAATGTAAGCAGGTAAATCAAGTACAGCCGAGTTATTGAAACTACTACTACTGAAATTTGTAATGATAATGCAGCAGGTGATTCAAGTACATCAAGTTATGAAAATTAATACTACTAGTATCTACAAGCGGTTAATGATTTTGCAGTGACAAGTGCGGAAGCGGTATTACGGCAGGCGATGTGTGTAACAATGTCCAGGTGCAAGTGGTTACGGTGTACAAACGTGACACTACGGCAGGATATCTTTCTAAGGAGGAACGGTTGAAGATACTTTCTAATCGAGATTGTATTATACAGCTAGATTGTTCCTTATAGCCCTTACTAGGGTAAAACCGTGTTTTAATTCGCAGACCACTTAATCAGATTCTATCCTCAAACGAATGACACTAGAATCTTTCTAATATAAGTTTTCCTAACTATAACACTGGGATCGGATTTTATCCTCAAACAAGTGACACTAGAATCCAATCGGTGTTTATAGCCTTGTATAAACATCAAATGACAATATTCGCCAAGCTTGTTCCGAATAAATAACTTTATTTTAATTACTGAATCACGAAATTATCGGAGTATCTCTGACCACTCGGATTAGCAAATATTCATATACAAAAGGTAAAATACGGATACAATCTGTTATAATCAGTTAAATACAGAAAGAATTCTTACCGCTGTTTTCTGTGGAGCACACTGGAGCTGTTGCGTTGTGTAGTTTACCTAGCGAATCGAAGAACTGGCTGTTCTTGTCGGCGCGTGCAGTTTTATTCGCAGTTTTTATATTCCTTTCGAAATATGCAAGCAAGTCCGCTTATCCACTATACCTCATAGACTCGGTTAGGCTTGGTTTTGAACCCAGGTGGTCTGGGTGGAAACACGCGTCACTGCCCTTCACACCACAAAGTCAATTCTAGAGATGATTAGTGCCTACCAGAAATTAATACATAATGTTGAAAAATCACCAATTGAAGGTGGATTTCTTCAATAATATAGAATTCAGCAAAACAGGCATGCTTGAAAAGATGCATCTTATTTTGTGATTCCAGGTTAATAATTACCGATTAAAGAAAAACTTAACTTAGGTTATGATGATTTTTTTAATAATACCTGTCTCAGTACAATTTCTTTTTACTCTTATTTTTTACAGTTACTGCCTTTTACTTTCATCTTCAGCTTTGTCTATCGAAGTGTTAAATATAAAACAAGTTACCTTAAACTGCATACTATTTGCATAACTTAAGTCCTTTGTCCTTTGTATCTATTATGGAACATCATGGTCAGTCTGCATCTTATCCCCAGCAAGAGGGAATGTTTTGTGTTTTTAATGATAAACTTCTGACTCAATTATGACTGTTTCCAAAGACAACGTAACATGAATATTGTATAAAGCAATACACAAGTGTAAAAAATGTTTGATCGGATCCATAAGTAAAGCCGTTGCGATGGAGCTGTATGTCGTCTGTACGTGAATAATAATAATAATAATAATAAACGTCTTTATTCAAATATAAATGTATACACATTTACATCTACATAGGGCAAAGTTTAACTCATAGGTTACTCTTACACTTAATCCCGCAAATGTCGCTCCATAAGGATTATTTTTGGAGTATGGTAATTAAAATACGTTTTGCACCTATAAATATTTGTTAAACATAATTAAAATAGGAAATGTAGTTTCCAGTATAAGGGAAACAAAATAGTGCATATAAAAAATAACTGGTTACAAACTTAGTAAAACCAAAAATAGGTTACATATTTGCACTCATGCGCAGAACTGCATGTTTCGTTGTACAGGGTGGGCAAATTTCGATGTTTGTATAGGGTAACTCGGTAACTATAAGAGATACAAAAAAAATGGAAGACACATTCTCGATCTCCTTTTTTTGAGACAAAGTCACTGGCGAAAACAAAAATTTGCTATCGTCTTTTGTTTTCGAGTTATAAACAAAATTTTTTTAACTTTTAGACATGTCAATATCTTGGTTGTTTGTAAAGTTATGAAAAAACAACTTTTACATTCTTCAGGCACTTTTTTCTGTATAATACAGTGTCATCGAGAAAATTTAAAAAAAGATATAATTTCGCGTTATGGCATAAAGTTGTATTTTTTTTAAATGGGAGTCATAGTTGCCTATGGTTTAGTTAAAAAGGAAATATTTTTCTCTTTTAAACTATATATCATATGTGGGGTCGCTTTTGATGTGTAAATAATAATAACGAAAATAATCTTTCAGTAGGTTACTTTTTGCGTTTTTTATATTTATTTCAAGTAGGTATGTGTCATCTATGATAGTGTTTATCTGTTTGTCAGTAAATTGCATGTTCATAATTTTGTTTCCGTCATAATTACACCCGACTTAATCGTAAAAGTGAGGATGTCTTACGAAAATTACGAGAAATGAGATATGCTAGAATGCTTTATTCAAAGTAACAACAAATGTGATATTGCATCCGAAATATATTTCAATCGCTATCCAGAAAGAATACAACCTAATAAAACTATTTTTCAGAGGTTAAAAATATATCTCATTAATTGTGACCAAAAAGTCAGATATTTATATCTAATTTTATGATATATTACAATTACAAAATAAAAATTCAAAATAAAGTAAATGTTCTAACTGATGTGCGTTATGTTCGATACATAACACTCTAAACCGCATTATACTAAATATGATGATTTGAAATGGAATTCACACAGTCTATAAAATTTTGTCTGAGTTCATTTATGTAGGTACTGGTTTTCTTGTATAATTTGTCTTTAATGTGGCGCCAAAAGAAAAAATCCAATGGCGTTAACTCAGGTGATCGTGGTGGTCACCTCACTGGTCCATTACTTCCGATCCACTTATTTCCCATATTGGTATTTAATAATTCTGAAACCATCCTGATATTATGAGGTGGTGCATCATCTTATTGGAAGAACGAATTTCTTGCCTCAATTAAAGGTAGATTGTTCATAAATTTCTCAATAATTTTCTGGTTTAAGATTTCGTAGTACCGTTGGCCATTAAGATTTTCTTGATATATGTGATATGTTAAAACACGATTGCCACGTAGAGCACACCAAACACTAAAACCAAAGCGTCCCTGAGATCACACGTCAACGGAACTGTGAGGGTTGATATTAGACCAATAGTGCTCGTTATGCTTGTTGAAAATTCCTGCACTGCTAATGTAGGCTTCATCTGTCCAAACTACATTTCTAGAGAAGAATGGATCTTCAATCGTCGCTGAAGATCAGTTGGTTGCGGGTGATGTTGTTTCCTTATTGTATAAGGCCTGAATTTGTGTCTTCAAAATACCCAAAGCTCGACGTCTTGAAATCCCAGAATCAGCTTCAATTTGACGACTTGAAATTGAAAGATTTGCAACCGCCATTCCAATTACAGTTATAGAAGTTTCTTCGGCATCTTCAGTGTTGTAATTTTTTGGTCTTGGCTTGTTGAAGGAGCCACAGTTAATGTGGTTTTCTTTTAACCTCTTAAAAATAGCTTTATTAGGTCCTTTCCTTTCTAGATAGTGAATTGAAATGTATTTTGGATGCAATATCACAACTATTATTACTTTGAATAAAGCATTCTGGCAAATCATATTTTTCGTAATTTTCTCCATTTTTACGATTAAATGGGGTGTAATTATGATGGAAACAAAATTATTAATATGCAATTTACTGACAAACGGATAAACACTATCATAGATGGCACACGCCTACTTGGAATAAATATTAAAAAAAAACGCAGAAAGTAATCTACTAAAAGATTATTTTCGCTATTAAATACTTACACATCAAAAGCGACCCCACATATGATATATAGTTTGAAAGAGAAACAAATTTCTTTTTAACTAAACAATAGCCAACTATGACTCCCATTTACAAAATACAACTTTATGCCTTAACTCGAAATTGCACCTTTTTTTAAAATTTTCTCGACGCCATTGAAGAAAAAAGTACCTCAAGAATGTAAAAGTTGTGTTTTCATAACTTTACAAACAACCAAGATATTGACATGTATATTCGAAAGAGTCTAAAAGTCCAAAAATCTTTGTTTATAACTCGAAAACAAAAGACGATATCAGTGAATTTGTCTCAAAAAAAGAGATCGAGTATGTGTCTTCCATTTTTTTTTTTATATATCTTACAGTTAACGAGTTACACTATATAAACATCGAAATTTGCCCACCCTGTACAGAAGAGTTCTGTACCAAAGATTTCAAATATTTGGTCAACGTTTTTATTCTAAAGAGGTAAAAATTAATTAAAGTAACAAATCAAACAGTATAATTACAAAATATACAAAAACTAATAAAACTTAATAACCCCGTAAATTTCTTATTAAAAAAAATCAGTAACAGTTATATACTAATTAAATTATTATTTGGTGTAAGGGTCATTCGAGCAATGGTGGGCAATATGAAGCAGAAACCTAGGTTATATTATGAAATGATATAATTTCAACGAGATTACCTAATATGTTTCCCAAAAGCAGATACAAATTTAAAACCAACAGTCGTTAGTAAAAACATAAATGCAATAATTAAAAAAGATGAATACATCATATTAATATTTGTTAAAATATATCTATCCCTAAGGCAAATGTCTGAAAATCTATTTCATTTAAAACACCAGATGTATATAATTTTTCAAAACTTGATGAATCACATATCTATAAATTATTTATCACCTTAATCAAAATTCTACATGCTACTTAATTTATTCGTATTTGCAATGGCTTGTGTCGCTATTTATTCATCTATTGTTACAATGTCTAGGCCATATCCCGCTTTTGTCTAGTTATTCTGATACGATGTTCGTATGATAATGTGATCATTTCAATCCACCACATCATAAGATTATTAATGTGAAATAAATAAACATCAATATACGTTTACCACTAACCTTTAACTATGTTCTAAAAATTAATTAAATCCAAAACAATCTTTATCTAAACTAAATATAGCTTTGAGATATATGAAATCGTTGTCTATTTAGAAATCGTAATTAATACAAGTTCAAATTCAAGACATTCATATAACCCATCTTTGTGGGAGAGTTCAATTACGTGCACATGACTTACTATTAATGTTACAGTTCCATCCCATCATAAGATGGGCAATACTCCGAAACAACGAAATCGAAATCTGCAGTTGCGTAATTAACCATTTGGAGCATTAATTAACTATAATTCTTTTGTTTTATGTGTTTTATAATATTCATATTCGTGATTTCATATTACTAATGATAGCCAAATTTTATTATTATCATGTTATCCACATTCCAAGATATTCATTATAATTATATCGTTTATTACAGAAAGGGATTAAGTACCTAACAGTTTTTGGCTTTTATTTAGTTAGACATGGATTATGTAGTTATATGCGAAAACCAATTGACCCCATATCTTACCACGGCCGTCCTCTACGATATCGTTTGCCGATACCATAATTTTTGTAATCGTACGTTTTCGATTAATATGTCAAAAAACTACTGAATGAGTGACTACACAAATGCCCAAGAAAAAGGCATATGATAGTAAACTACCTTAGTCACAAAAACTGAGCATTTGAAAAAAGTAATGTCATACATTGAAGGTTAACTTGATTTTTATGATGAAATTCTTAGGTGGTCCAAGAAATCAAAAAAAAAGTCAGTTATTGTTACTGAAATTGAAGAACAAGAATAAAAATTAGTTTTAAGATGAATTTGTAAGTCTTTCTTAATCATCAAAAATATTTATAAATACAGTTTTTTGAATTCCACTAGTTTGTTCCACTAAACTAGTGGAATTCTAAAAGACTGTATTTTATAAACTTTATGTTTATTTCTAAAAGGGCCTAAGTGTGATCTTTGCTTTTTTTAAAAAAATTCCCTTTTGAGGGACTTGTCAGTCTCCATGCATTATTAAAGGGTGTAAAAGTGACTTATACAGGGTGGGGCAATAGTGCGTCCAACTTCGATATGTCGAGTTCTATGATAGCTATAAACTTGATTTAAAAACGTAAATAAACTAGATAAAAAAAGTCTATAACCGGAAATTATTTTCGAATATACAGGGTGAGCCAAGACGATTCTACAGGGCCAATTAACATTTTTTAAATGGAATGCTATGTATATGAGAACATTTTTTGAATCCTCCTTCCACGCCTGTATTATTATTGACTCTCTCCCAACTACTTGGATGTAATGATTTTTTTTTGTTGAAATTATGCCATTACAATTATTGTATATTAAAAAAATCACTACAGTCACAATTTTCGATTTTAAGAAATAATATGTTAGTATGTACCAGTTATGATACATCTGTGTGATAACACTCAGCCATTTTCACTTCCTAAAAGTATACATGGTGGCCAAAATAATTTTTTAAATTTACAACTTTAGAACTAAATTTTCTCAATTTTTTCAAATGGAACATCCTGTATATTTTTGTACGATGTGATGTAGAATTGAAAAATGAAAATTTTTTTGTACTTATATCCCTATGACTATTTGTAACCATTTTCGATTTATTGAACAATAATTGCAAAATTCAGCAATAAAAATTAAAAATATTTTTTTTGCAATTCAGGAGAAGATATTATAAAAAATGTTCCACATATTACCCATTTTCATTAACACACATTTCAATGCGACTTTGGAATGAAGTTTCTACTGTTCATAAAATTGCCGGAGTGATACTTCTAAAAGCATTTATTATCCTTTCCTTCAAACTGTTTCAAATGTTTTTATGGGCATCATGTAACACCCTTATTATAAATACCTTCTCTTGAATTATTTGAAAAAAACCCTCATTTTTAATTTTTATTGCTGAATTTTGCAGTTGTTGTTCAATAAATTGAAAACGGTCGCAAGTAGCCACAGGAGTGTACGTACAGAAAATATTCCTTTTTCAATCCTACATCACATTATCTAAAAATATACAGGGTATTCCATTTGAAAAGATTGAGAAAATTCAGTTTAGAGTTGTAAATTTAAAAAGCCTTTTTGGCCACCCTGTATACTTTTAGGAAGTGAAAATGGCTGAGTGTTATTACACAGATGTCTCATAACTGATTCTAACATATTTTTCTTGAAATCGAAAGTTGTGATTGTAGTGATATTTTTATTATACACGTGTAAATGGTATAATTTCAACAAAAAAAAAATCATTACATTCAAGTGGTTGGGAGAAAGTCAATAATAATATAGGAGTGAAAGGAGGCCACAAGGAGGTTTCAAAAAATGTTCCGATATGCATGGCATCTCATTTTAAAAAAATTTACTTGACCCTGTAAAATCGTCTTGGCTCACCCTGTATATTCAAAAATAAATTATGGTTATAGACTTTTTTGTCTAGTTTACTTATGTTTTTAAATCAACCTTCTAGCTGTCATAGAACTCGAGATATCGAAGTCGGACGCATTATTGCCCCACCCTGTATAATACACTAGGTAGTGAAAAATATCACTAACTAATGAATTTGAAGGAATGCAGTTTTTTCGTTTTTCTCAGAAACTTAGTCTCTCTGAAATAAACAGTTGCTCTTAAACACAATTTTTGTCATCTGTTCAACCGGATAACCCTATATTAAATTTGACAATGTGATAAATAAGATACACCTACTGAAGTAGTAATACGATCAGGATTGGTATGGATAGCGAGCAGTGGTGGCTGGTGAAATTTAAGTAATGTCATATTTTAGCATGGGATCCCAGCGATATATTAATAATAAATTAAATACACTTAGATCTATCCCTATGTAAATATTTATCGTTCCAAATCTTAGACCCCAACATTTTCATATCGAAATTAGTAGCGCCTGTTTACGATATTGTTAATTTTAAAATAGTACACCAAACAGATGGTCAGTTATAAAGTTTTAGGCACTGCTTACAACCATACAAGATTTTTTGGGTCTATATTTAAGAGCATGAATTGTCTATGTAGTATAGTCTTTGCTTTACGGCATAGCTATCAAGTTTTGCAGAAAAAAAATAAAGATTGAAATTTGTGAATAAAAGTTGCAAAAATTGTGTATCTCATCAATTATTTTTTAGACAATTTGTAAGATATTTGTAAAACAATTTTTTTTTCAGAATCATGGAAAATAAATCGAGGATTTGTCATAAAAAAATACAGATTTTTTTATAAAGTTACTTCTTCTTGAAATTTGCACAGTGAAAAATTAATCTAAAATAAAATTAATTGAGATTTGCAAACTTTCCCTTTTGTAATTTAAGTTCAGAACCTCGTCTACATTTTCAAATTAATTTTTAATTTTATTTCGAAAACGCCTATCAAATACGTAAAATTAATTTATAATGAGATAACCAATCACACTGAAGAAACCAACATAAAACATTTTTTTCAAATGTTTTTCAATTGTTTTCTGCAAAACTTCCTCATTCAGTACTGATAGTCGTGCCTTAAAATATTGCTTGGATTCCATGCTCCAATATTGAGATATTGTATAACCTTAATCCACCAGCCGCCACTGACTATACTTATTAAAAGACAAACAATATTATAATAAAGCCACTATTGAATAATATGTTTAAAATTTTAGCGAATACATTTTCATAAAAAAATATTATTTTTCTAAAACCAGAATTATTTCAATTATGTGTACCGGTCTCGGTAAATAAACTACATTATTGAAGATTAAATTAATTTGGTGATGAAATAAATAACATTTTATATGATACAATAATAAACGGTTAAAATTAAATACTGTTGTTTTTTATTCATAGTTTTAAAAAAAGTTATTCTTAAATTTAGTGTTTTATGAAGTTTTACTTTTCACAATAATCGGAATTTTATATAACCTGTCATTCGCTCTTGGGTTTCATCAATTATAATTTAAAATGGTTGCTCATTGGTTAGCATATCTAGCCATAACAGGCCATACCAAAGTGGTGATGATTCATTTCCCACTTGTTGTTAGTACGAAATAACAATAATTATACTATTATTCCAAAGAAACGGTTCTGTACGGTCCCGCCCCCTTTACTCAAGCAAATCTAAATTTCCCTATATTTCAGTTATTTATTTGTAATTTAATTGAGAGTAGCAATCGGTTAAAAAACATCATAATTAGGGAGCAAGTTAATCCACTAAATATCTCCAAAAGGAATAATTTACTTCCGGGAGATATTGATACCTACCAATATTTAAAGTAATGAAATATGTTGACATAATTTAAAGATAATAATTTCATCTATTTTCACACGCACTGTTTTATTTATTTTTTTTTTATTTACAGATATGTGCATTGCTTTTTCTTTGTATATCATTTACTGAGGAAAAAGCAGCTAGAATTAAAAGAAGCGAACATATACCTCCATTAGATACACCTAGTTTTAGAAGAGATGCTGTTGAGCAGGCTCCACTCTTAGATTTTTATACAGACCGAAGGTCACCTTATATCAGATTTGAAGAATTTGGGTCCAGAAGCCTTCCTCTAAGGACAGCCGTTGAGAGCATTCCTAATGTGTGAGTGTATATTTATTTACTTCAATGAAATATTTTTTCAAACTGGTGTCATATTTAATTCACATATTGTATACTTATAATAACTAAAGGCCGCGAGTAAATCGTACATTCCAGGTCCGTACATATTATATTGTATATATAGGTATACAACATGGTGAGAAATAGACGTTTTTGCAGAAACACAATAATTTTAACCATTTCACTGCGGCGTTCGATTTCGTTACACGAGTCTTAAGAACGGCTGCGGTAACCGCTTGCGGCAATATTCGTTTCCCGCAGTTAACCCCCAAAACGACGTTTGTTATTTTTAATTTTTTTTTAAGATAGTCTAAAAATAAGACTACATTAACCAGAATAAATAAAACAATTTATATTAAGTGAAAACTTTATTTTAAATACAAAAATAAAAGAAGTAAACATTTTTGGTGTAGTGAAACATTTGTATCAACAGGTTGCCAGTTAACAACATTTATATACTACAGAATCGCCAATTAAAAGGTAATATATCATATTTTTATATGTGTATGTCAGCGTGGTGTCCTCGTACACCCTCTGGTTGTTACGTCATGTACAATTGTCTCGCGGAATTTAACTGTTCTTTTTTTAATGGCATATATGAAAGGGGGCAGTGAGGAACTGGTCTGGGCGTCTTCAGGATAGCCCAACAGAAGAAATAAATTTAAATAGGTTGTTTCCCTGGGGAGTACAAGGTTACATCTGCATCTTATATTTAGTGAGAATAGAAGATGTTCTAATGTTCTTTGAAATGTACTATATATATAAAAAAAAAGAGTTGCGAAGAATGTTGTGAGGGAATTAATCAGAATAATTAATTTAAGATTAGTCTAAGGGCAGCTTAAAGTGATTTTAAAATAGAATAAAATACGTAGCATAGGAACATTATGTAATTGTTTTTAAAAGTATTTATGAGTTGGTGTTCAAGTTTGGTTGTATATTTAATTTATTAAATTAGCCTAATATAGACAGGACAGGTGCTATCTGATGATCCGTGATTGTAATCGAAATTAGTAGGTACTTTTAGTCTTTATATATTTCATGGCGATGAGTATAGCTATGTATCAACACCACATTTATGATATCATTTAAAATTGTATACATTCTATTCAGCTTTACTTGTAGCATACTTACATCCAGTATTTTAAATGTCTCTCATGGACATCGCCAAAGAGGGACAGAGAGGGGCGTCCCTTAATTTATTTAACAACAAGCTAGTAACTACATTTTTATTAAACCAATATGAGTATACAGATTTTTCTAATTTATTTTACAACCTAAGTGACTTAACACCTGTATGTGCTTAATAACTTAATATATAATTGTAGGTATGCTATTATATAAATATAACAACTATTAAATAACGAGTGGAAAAAAAAGTTTAAGAGAAACAAAAAACAATAATAACAACAGTATAAGTACTGATTGCATTTGCCAGTGTTTTTGAATTCTGACATATTAATAATGTGTAAAACTTCTAAACACCTAATAAATTCATGATATTAAATTTTATGTAATCTTTACAAAGTTTCAAAATCGCTTAACGGTTTTTACAAGTCTAATATTCCTTGGCAATAAATTATAAAATTTTGGACCTAAGTATGTAATAAATCTTTGATTTATTTTTTTTTTGCTGATAGGAATTTGTATGTACTGTTATTTTGTGTTTCTGGTCTTGCATTGATTGTCAACTGTAACGGGTTACGGGTTCTCACAATAAGAAGGTATAGGACAAGTTCCAGTTAATAAGTTTTTATTTTATAACATGTGACATGCCACCCTTATTTTAAAATAATAACAGAATATTGTATAAATCGATCACCACAGTAAAACATTGAAGATCTAC
Source organism: Rhamnusium bicolor (assembly GCA_029963845.1). NCBI lineage: Eukaryota > Metazoa > Arthropoda > Insecta > Coleoptera > Cerambycidae > Rhamnusium > Rhamnusium bicolor. The sequence goes on from JANEYF010003153.1 coordinate 38,757, forward strand.
AAACAACATTCATTAAATAATTTAGACAAAACTAATTACACGGTACAAAGTTATGAACTATTTTACGAATTTAAATTCTACTTACCTAAAACCAGGTACACTAATTGAACTTATTAAACAAAATCTCTTAGATTCCACCGCACCGCGAGGCTTTTAGAACAGGAGGCGATTTCACAATATGAACTAAACGCTTGTAAACTTCCCAAATCCTCCCCGATAATCGCCGTAGTTATCAGAAAAAACAATAATTAAAAAGTATTTAAATTAATCACGTTGCTAATACACCCTCGCATTTCTCGGCAGATCACCCTTCAGGCTAATATGTTTAGCAATTGATAGATTTCGCTCGGTGAATATTGGGACTAATATTCCGGTACACAACATGCACTTTTAATTCATCTATTTTATATATGTAGATACAAATATTAAGGATATACAAAGATTGAATATTAAAAATTTCATTATTTTTATAAAGTAATTTTGTTGGATAAGCCCGTTTTTTGTTATACATAATTTTTAAAATGCTATTTTGGATTACATTTAATTTTTTTAGTGATATTGTATAAAGACCATCCCAAGCCATCGTACCATATCGGAAAAGTGATTCTACAAATGCCTTATATATCATTATTAGAATATTTTTATTTAAAATATCTCTAAGTTGATAGAACTTGTATATAAGCTTTCTTACCCTATTTGTTACATAGTTAATATGTTGTGTCCATTTTAAATGTTTGTTTATGATAATATCTAAGTATTTTATTTCGTCAATTTCTTTGATTCTGTGCGGGAGATTATTTACCTCTATTGAGTTGTATTCTGGCCTATTATAACTAATTACTGAAAATGCAATATACTTGGTTTTTTCAACGTTTAAAGAAAGTTGATATTTGTCAAGCCATTTTTTTATAGTTTCCATGTCCTCAATTACATTTTTTTTTTCGTTGTTCCCAAGTATTCCCATTAAACAAGGCTACTGTATCATCTGCATATGAAACAATTTTGGCGTTTATATTTAGTCCTAGCAATGAGTTTATGTAAACAGTAAATAAGATTGGTCCCAATACCGTTCCTTGTGGTACTCCCATTTTTATAACTTTTGGGTCGCTTAGGTTATTCATAATTTTAACAGCTGTACACGATGAGTTAAATAGTTTCTAAAGACATCTAACACGGTACCTCGAACTCCATAATGTGACAGTACTTTAAGGAGTTTTTCGTAATTCACCGTGTCAAATGCCTTTTCTAGATCTAAAAATACTCCAATACATTTATTGTTATCTAAATTACTTGTGATTTCTTTTGTTACCTAATACATCGCATCTGCAGTTCCCATGCCCTCAACAAAGTATTGATTCTTAATAATAAGGTTAATAATATGTACAAGAGGGTTCAGTATTTGTGGGTGAACTAATTTAATTATTTCTGTTGTCACTCCATCAATTCCAGGTACACTTCTATTCTTTAAACTATGTATATGTTTTATTACATTGTTTTCAGTAGCTGGAGTGAGGAACATTGATTGTAATGAGTTGTCTAATCTACAATTAAAGTTTTTTGGTTCAGTAATCTGTTCAAGTATATTACTTCCTACATTAGCAAAGTCTCATTACTATGATTAGCCATTTGTTTTGAGTCGAGAAAAGCCATGCCATTATTATCAACGAGCCAAATTTCTGTACTTTTAACAGTATTTTCAGTTGTGGCTTCTGAGATAATTTTGTAGATATTTTTTATATTTTTTTGATTGTCTAATACTTCTTTTTTATAGTAGTTATTTTTTGATTTTCTTAAGCGTGTATTTAAACGATTACTATAGTTTTTGTATTCAGTCTCAAGAATGTCAGAATTCATGGTTTTTTGTTAGTATTTTGTTTCTTTTTACTTCCTGGCCCCTCAAAGTGAGGAAGTTATGTATTCGTGAAAAAAAATTTGAAAATATTTATTGCATTTCTGGACGAATCTCAACGAATTATGACGATACACAAAATTTCAGACGGAAAAAATTTTCTGTCTGTCTGGTTCGCGATAGCAGCTACAGATTTTGAGATAAAGCTTTCAAATTTGGTCCACACATTCTAGAAGTCAAGGAAGATATTGAGTTCGTTGATGAGCAAAATCGGTCCCAATGTCTAAAAAAAAATATTAGTGACAATCCACCAATGTGACTTTTTTGAAAGGTCAAACTGTGACTTTTTTGAAATGTAAAAAAATGTGACTTTTTTGAAACGTCAAGTGACTTTTTTGAAATGTCAAAGTGACTTTTTTGAAACGTCAAAATGTGACTTTTTTGAAACGTCAAAAATTACTTTTTATTATAAACTCCATCACACGTCGAGTTTTACTACGGTGAGGAAGTTCTGATCCCCAAGTAATTGGCAGCTGTTTTTTTTGTTCGTTTGGTGAGTTCAATTAAATTTGAAAAAATTTCTGTAAATTTGTCAGTTGCTTTTTGTGTGTCATTACATTTCAAAATATTTACCCAGCTTTGATATTCAGCTATGCTTTTTAGTTTGTTTAAATCAATTTTTGTAATTTCTTGTAAATTTTTGGGAACTTTCATTTCAGCATTTAAGTTGTCACAAATAAGGTTTAAAGTTACTGGATAATGGTCAGTTGTTACAATTTAGTACATGTGATAAATTTTATGTTTTTAGTATTTAGTTTTTTTTCTTACAAAAATATGATCAAGACAACTAGAACTATCTTAAGTTACATGTGTTGGAATTTGAATATAAGGTTGAAATCCATGTTTTCCTAATATTGATAAATATTTGTTCACTACATACGCGTTATTGTCTAAAATATGAATGTTAATGTCACCTAGTATAATTTGGATTTGATTACCTTCTTCCGTTTCTTCTAAATAAGAGTCAATTTCATCTATGAAGGAGTCTTCATTAGTTGGGATTGGTGGATATACAGCAATGATTTTGAAAAGCATGTCATTAATTTTGAAATTTAATATAGTAAGAGTAACACCACATCTTATAAGTTTGATATTTGTAAATATAGCATTAATTTTGGATTTTATTAGTACTAATACTCCGTCATTCTTATTATAATTAGCTTCGTTATAAAATGTGGTATACTCGGGAAATTGGAAATAATTTATAGATTCTAATTGAAAGCATTCATTTAGAACGACACTTATTAAGATTATAGGTTTCAATAGTTGCCGTTGTATTAGCTCATCAAAGTTTTTTCTTGCACTACGTATATTTAAATGTAAAACACTGAGCAAATTTTTATCAGTCTCTACTATCGTTTTTAAATTTGTAGCTTCTATAAATTCACCACTATGGTTCTTTTCTAAGTCTTCTAACTTCTTTAATACAAGATTTTCATTTAAAATTATCATTGAGTGTTATAATCAGTTTTGTTTTTCAAAATTTATGTTTGGAACTTAAATGTTGGGTATTCCATATCTGTGGATTTATGTTTTGTGTTGTATTTTTTGTTTGAATTTGCATAATTAGCGCAGGATTTTTTTCTGTTTTGGACACACAGTTACATCATGTTTTTCGCCACATATTGCACAAGCCACTTTATTTTTACAATTAATTTTTTAATGATAGAATTTCTGACACTGAAAACAGCGAGGAATATCCAGGTTTTCATAAATTGGATATCGTTGCCAGCCAAATGCGTTCGGAGAACATTCACAAAATATGGTTTTAAAGCCCGATTTTTTTTGTTTTTTTACATAAGTTACTTTAATTCCTGTTAATTGATTTTGTTCATTTATACATTTTCCGATATTTTCCATTGTCATTTCTTCATTAAAATTGGCGATTTCTATTTTTGGTTTTCTCACCTTGCTAGTTTCTACATTGTAATCGTCCTTTAATTTGTCCTTCATTGTATTTTCCAAAATTTCATTTTCACGTTTTGTTGAACATTTAATAACAACAGTACCATTTTTTGTTGTTTTCAAGTTTTGTATTCCAATTTTCAGGTCAGCTGGATTTACGTTTGTAGTAATGTCATCTTTTGTTTGTGAAACATTTTGTGCTGCTTTGGGTTTTATTACTATGCTTGAATAATTTTGTTTATCATTCTTTTGTTTTGTAGTTAAAATGTTTACATAGCTGGTTATTTCAGGCATTTGTTCTTTCTCCTCAAAAAAATGTATTTTTTCTTGAAGCAATTTAATGATCTCATCTTTCTCTTTTATTATGACTTACTTATCTTTAATAGTAGCCCTCAAAAGACATTTATTGCAGTGAAATTTCATAAGGCGTTTTTATAAAGGTATGCATTTTACTTCTGATGATGTTAGCTCTGAGCATTCTATGCAGTACACATTCCTACATAGGTCGCTGTAAAACATGGATATTTTGTGTCCTTACTTGTGGTTTTGACTTGTTTCCATTGTGAGCATTCCATTTTGTAGTTCTTTCTTCTTCATAATTTCACTTATTATTAACTTTTTTCTTCTTGTTTTTGTGTCTTATTTTTATTCCACCAGATGAGTATTTTTTTGTTACACAAAATACTCTAAGAAGCTGTTTACTCGGCTAGGATATTTATTTAAATAATTAATATTTTAATTATTTGAATGTTCCTGTTTATGCAACTTTCACCATTTAATAGCTTACAATGTAATCTTTAAACTGCTATACCAAATATCACTTGTAACCTTTTAATAGTCGGGAGCTATGGTCGTGGGTTTTATTTTTTTTTATTTGATTACGTAAGCATAAAATTGACAAGGGAATTTTTGGGAATGTACAAAACAACACAGAAAATTTAAATGGCCGTTTTAAAATTGTAAACAATTATATGACTACTAGCAATAAAGTATATTTACACATTTATTGTCAATATCACGTTGGTAAATTAATAGGTATGTAAAAAAACGTAATACTAATAATCTAATTACAGAAATATTAATAAAACTACTTCTAAAGAGGAGGTAAGGTATGCAAAAAAGATTTTAATTACTTAGTTATATGGCCAAGATTGGATGGAATGCATAAATTATTATTAACAAACAAAATGGTAATTTGTTTCAACCATAATAATTAGGAAAATATACTCATATCAATGAAAATAAGTTAAGTTGAACTTGTGGCTCGTAATAATTGCTAATTAAAAACGTGGAAATATAAGTATTTGTATTTTACCTAGGTACTCAACAAAACAGCTGATCCGCAAGTTTTCACAACTATATCATATATTGATAGATTGTTAGTGAATAAGTAATATTAGCCTTTGAACATTTGACAAGGAGACGTTCTCCGCTCACTTCTGGTTTTAAAGATGTCCGAGGTGTATAGAAAAAGTAAAAAGTACTCACGTAACTTCTTCCAAAGTTAGAACATTTTATATGTCTCACCACAGTTCAATCAACTTTGTTATCTTTTTGACCTCAGAATAAGCCAAAAAAATATACCACATATATAGAGTTGCAAAAACCAATAAATGGATCCTCCTTAGAACATTTTTTTAGCAGCTAAATAATATATTTTCTCGAAACTATCATAATAGATATGCTTCTGCTCCATATAATTATGTAAGTGTGTGTACTTTAAACCAATTGTTATTGTGAGTTTCCTTATTGGATAGGTACTTTCCAATTTTAGAAGGAAACAAAAGAAAACGCAAGACAAAGAAGGCGGCCTGAAAAAAATGAATTTTTTTTATGACACATTTTAATAAATAACTGATTTCAATAATGAAAAAAGAATAAAAAATATACTTCCCTATAGATCTAAATCGGCCTTTTAAATAAATTTAGGTGTTTTAAAATTATGAAACACTTTGCAGGTGACCAGTATTCAAATTCTCAGATTATTTCTGTACTTTTATCAGGCTGGCATAAAAACTTAGATACTTTTTATTCACCTTCTTTTATTGGAAAACAGAAAACAATTTTAATTAACTAGCAAAACATTTACGTATTATTATGAATGAAATTTACCAAATCTATTTCCAATCTTAAATGCATTCATTTCATTATGAATTTATTATAATAAGAATAATTATTTGTTTCCAAAACTAGTGGATCGTTACACACTTTTAATTACAATGCTAAATGATTTTAAAAAATGACTAAATTAACATTCACATATAAATTTTATTGCAATTTTTCAGTCACCTATATACAAAGTACCTACAATAAAACTCTGTATTTAAGAAATAATTCGGTACTGTGACAACCCAACCCTCCCTTGTATATTTTAGTTTATACTTTATTCCCTTTTTACTAAGTCTCACCCGTCGTGAAGCGACAGGTAATACTTAATTAATTAATTGGCCTTTTTCGTGATCGTCTAGTTTTAGTGGTAGGACCCCAATTTGTTGTGTTATTGTAACCTCACAGGTACGTTTATAAGGTTTGGTATTACTTTGTTTCATTTATGAGATTTAATTTGCTTTGATTTGATAACATAATTTTTACTAATTAATGTGAACTCTAATCTGCACTTCATTGATATATGTTTTAAAGAATGACTAATATGAGTAAGATTTGGCTTTAGATTTATGATTACTGATTTACTAAGAATTCACTTTTGTACCTGAAAGTAGAAATAAGTCAAGGAAATTCAAATAACGTTTTAACACATTTATTTCTGTGCTTAGACAACTGTTTATAAGGAATAGACTACAGACCATGACATGAACAAAACCTTGTTACATGTACGGTGGACAACGGTCCACAAGAAATACATTGATATTTAACTAGTTGAACCTGCAATGTATCCAAACCTGGTTACATGCGCGGAAACTTCCGCTTCGTAGTTTAAATGACATATGTAGAACTCTACATATGGGTGCAAGAGAAACTTCCCTTGTATGTGGCACCAGAGTGTCCCCTGTCACATGAGCCGGGCAAAGACCGACAACCGCGCCTTGTTATTTAATTCGCGGGCTCGTGCTACCATAAAACAGTACCATAAATACAACTGACGCTGGCCAACGAAGATTCGATGCATATGCAGAACTCCGACATATGACGAGCAACTGCTCGTATTGTTTTGGGTGTGTCGAATGCATGCCACCAATCAAGGTTTAAACCAACATGAAACGAACTACCCCGTAGATTTGTTAAAGGATTTGGCAGACGTCGCTTGTATTTCGGCACGCTTACGAGAGCGATAGCCATAAAGCATTAAGCAGTATATACTGGTCATCTGGTCCCGGACCCTCTGTCGAGAAAGATCCGTGGTCAGACCACTCAGCGGGTGGGGTGAACTGCATGTTTTTGTTGTCGGTGCCTAACCGCACACATCTGATAATTACACTCTGATCCCCATACAGGTAGTGAAATTTGATAAAGTTACAGATATTGCAGATTCAACTGGATACTAATTATTTTGTACATGATCTTACTTTGACTTAACTTGATTTGAAAGAATGAATGAAAGTTCCAACTACTATTACCCAAGCATATAGAGTCGTACTTTGATTATCGTTGCTATTCCACTCGTAACAAAGAAATTGACTTAGTTTGATGACTTTTAGTGAGCTCGAGTACATAGAAAATGGCAACGCAGTATAATAATTATTTAAATGCCGTCCTTACCAATTCTGGTATACATGGAGAGTTCCATGGGGCCCACTCCCCTGGATTCTTGAGTAACGCCTGAGTTACTCGCCTCCATGTCGGCGGCAGCGTCGGTGACTAGTGCACGCTAATGACGCGCGGCTCCCAATGCTAGTTATAACTCCGAGACAAAGCCACTCTCTTATTTCCCGATCCCGTAGAACCAACGCGTAAGCTTGGGGCTGCCAGAGAGTTGACCTGGAGCACAACTATATTACAAAGAGTCGTACAATCTCTTCGTACCCGGTTCCTTAGAACCAAATCGTAACGCTTGGGGTTGTCAGTGATGTGGTACGACTCTGCCACAGAGAACTGGACAATCTCCTCGTACCCGATTCCTTAGAAACAAAGCATATCGCTTGGGGCTGTCAGAAATGTGACCTAGATCGTAGGCCGCCTCGCGTATTTATATGATTTCCCGTGACTGAGTTCGTTGTCCAAGCCTGTAAGCTAGACGGAGATAGCCAAACGCTAACTTATATTCTTTAAACTAAAATTTAACTCAAGATGCTTTAGGTGAGAAGTGATATAATGGCTATGTTTATTCGCCTTTGACCCTATTCTTAGTAAAAACTCTTACAACCCTACGTGTTTACGTCGGTATGTTTATGTTATCTTTATCGGCTGGAGAATACTTTGAGATTTTGTACAGTTTTGTCAACGTTTTAAAATATTAAATGAATACTGTGTGTTCTTTTACAAGATGAATAATTTAGATTCTATAGTTTGAATGCATACGTTTTCTGCCAAAATTCTAAGAAAATGATTGAACCTTTTTTATGTAATAGTTAATTTGTAATTCAATGATATAAATGCTTGGGAATAATTTAGTTTTATGTAAAAATTATAGGAAATTTATTCGCGATGAAGCAGCCCAGGGCTGGGGTGCTTCAGTACCTTTGATTTTTTATCGATCGCCGCCAGCTATAAAAAAAAGGTGCCAGAAGAGCGTCTCTAATGGATTTGGACAAGAACCATTATGCAAGGGAGTTTGCCGCCCGTGTGCAAATTTACCTTTGGCACCCCCTTTCATATTTGTACTTTGTCACACAATTCAATATTATCATAATTAAAAATTGATAGATATATAAAAGTAAAACTGACAAAAAAAATTACATTCTTAGAAACTTAATTAGCTGAGTAGTACCTACCTACCTACTTTACATGAAATAGGTGGAAAATGTGCTCGTGGAGTCGTAGATGTGATGAATAAATTAAAAGTTTAAAGTGTCTTCAAAATATAACAGTTTATTAAAATTGTTGTCTTCGTCCATTAGTTTCGGACCTTTTTTAACTCTACAGTTTATTAAAAGAGCACTTTTCGCGCTTTGTCTTCTTAATAACATTGCTCAAATTGACTGTTTCATGCATTTCATGTTCTATCGATAGAGTAGCTAGGGCTGATACTGCTGGCAGTCTTTCTTGACTCATGGAAGACAGTATAGACAGTCCGAAGTCGCTTGTGCGTCAAAACAATGTAGGTGCAATGGATATAATAGAATTCTTATTATTAAGTATTTAAAGCACCGATACTGCTGAGCACCGATAAGGAATAAACCAACGCATACAAAAGGAAGACAATAAAACAATTATCTTATATCTATTGGGTATGTACACTGTACAAGTGTCACGCTCCTATATAAACAAAAAGAGTACACGCTTTCTTGGTGATTAAATCAAATATCAATTCCGATACATTGCAGTAATGCTGACAAAACAATAATTTTAGTTTTATCTTATATATTTTTAGATATACTTGTTTTTTGTTCTAAAAAATGACAAATATTTTCTAGTATTCACTGTGAAAAAACGTTCAGACACATTTCTAAAAATTTCAACGGCATATGTGTATGTCTAAAAAATTAATAAGTACATGACATACTTTATAATTTAAAATCAATAATTGGCACAAAATTATAATATTAAATATGCATTATAATTCCTTATTACTAATTGTTTTTAAAAGGGGGTATGTTATTCTAACATATAAATTTTAAATAATAAACTAGATATATCTTTTTCCAGTAAACAAACAACTAGTCGGCTTCCATTAAGAGATGCAGTTGAAAAAAGGCCTCCACCGGACGAACCCTTCGACCCAGAGGAAGACATAACTGAGCCAGATTTCAATTTAGTTTCCTATCAAAATATAAATCCCTCTGGACAACTCGATTTCCCTCAAGATAGTGAAAGTGTTAATGTACCAAATGATAATGATAATCAAAACCCCTTCAATTTTATGCCACAATATGTACCAAATCCATATTTATACACACCTTCGAATTACATATATTCAGGTGTTCCACAAAGTTTTTATCAACAACAAACCTTGTATTCTCCGGTACATTTCTTTAAAAATATTATAGCAGATTATAGAAGTGCGGCTCCTTATAGGGTTGACAACGGTTATCAGCAATTATTGGTGAGCCCATTAGTTCCAAGGGGACGCAGTCTATTTGTCGATAATCCTTTTCTTAGAAACGTAGCGCAAAAATCTGGTAAGTACAACGCTATTTAATTTATAAGATATTTTTTTTTACTGGAAGCTATATTTCAGAAATTGAAAAATGATAATAATGTACAGGAATTCAAAAAACCTATAAACCTGAAATAAATAATAAATAATTTTTTTTTTCATTAAAAATATTATTTTTGGATATGATAAATATGATTTTCAAGTTTCTCAGACTTTCCCAGGTACAAAACGCAAAGAGGTATTGAGTTTACCACCAAACGCATTTCTGTCAATCGCTTCTATTAAAAGACAATACTTTTAAAACAGTCTAGAAATCTCTTCCTGATATTTGAAAACAGAAACGGTAGAAGGTAATTTTAACATTTTAACAAATTTAAATCTCGAACTATATTGAGTATAAGGATAAGGGAATCACATTTAGGTCATTATTTTATCTATTTACGAAAATTCTCAATTATAAAAATTCGAGCAAAAATATTATGATCATTGGACACGAAAAACCACTAAATTGTTATTTTATACAAAAACACTTATAATATTTAAAACGTTTTTACACTAAATATTTGACTATAGTTTTGAACAAATTGGACACGGTTATCTAGATTGTAGGCATACCAATTCCAAAAGATTCACAGTAAATTAATATTTTTTTTTGTAAACATCAAACCACAAATGAGTATGTATAATTATGAATAATCAGTGTATATTTTCTTTCAGATGAAAATGTTGAGAATGCTAACCAAAAGATAGTGTGCTACATAGAAGGCAAAGCAGCTTACAGAAAAGAACCATTGACCTTTACTCCAGAAGATCTGAATCCCCTTGCTTGTACACATGTGATTTACGCATATGCTTCCATAGATCCGCACAATTTCAATATGATATCCAATGATGATGAATTTGACATAATCCAAGGTAAGCAGTGTAATATAAAGGTATAAGCAATTTGAATATATTGTTGAGATCAGTAACTTAATTTAATTTTATTAATGTCCTTAAACACGCCCAGCCTCTCCGCTACTGTGCACATTCTTTGAAACGTTCTTACTGAATATGATAAACGGCACTAGGCAACCTCCAACATAAGTCGCTTTGGTTTTTGACAATCAACATCGGTGTGTGAAACAGATACACAACTAGGGTAACTCGCTGTGAATAAAAAATCCAAAGAGTTCCGCAAAAATTTCTGTTACTTTTACCAGTCTTATTGTACCGCATGTTTTTAAAGTATTTATGTACTATTTTGTCGGTGTTTTATTATTGGTGATTAACTTTATTACTAATTATTAGTGTACTGTGAAGAAACTCTACATCTGGTCCTCCATTACTGCGACATTTACCCTTTCAGGGCGGCGGGCGCTGACGACAGTTACTCTGAATATGGCCCACTCTGTCACACTTATAACAGCGCATGCCTCCTCCACTCTGTCCACCACGACTTGGCTGTTGGTCTTGTTTCGGCTGGTGATTCGAGTTTATCAGTAGTTGTATGATTTTTTGTACTTCGGACATTATATCTTGATTGTTAAGCTTACGACAGTTCCTCTTAATATGGTCCAATTTGCCACACTTATAACAGCGGATACCTCCATTCGGCCTACCGTTATTTTATTCTTGTCTCGTCTTTGAATTCGTCTTTTTCAATAGTTATGCGATCAACTTGGTTAATACGACTTACATAGTTTTATCTGCCGGGATCTCTTCCACAGCCACAGCTCGTACTCGCTGGTTTGATTGTATGTGATCCTCATAGGTACCCTCAATCTCAAGTGCATGTACTAGAGCCTCACTAATTCGCTTGTGCCTGGCTTAAGAATCCACCTTCCTCATCCATTACTCCATCAATAAACGCTCCAACTGCCAACTGTTGCAGAAACTCTATTGGTGCATCAGGATAGGCTAAATGCGCTAATCTCTCCGAGGCGGTCTCGAACTCCTGTAGACATTCTCCACCCCTTTGTCTTAGTGATTTCTGCTGAGCCTGATATATTTAGGCGAGATGGTCGCCATATCTTATTAGTTCTAATGCTGGCTAAAGTTTTCTTGCTGTGCTGCAGGAATTGTTTGGAGCAGGTCTAATGCTTGGCCCTTAGTGCTAATACCAATGCTGTTGCTTTTTCATCATCGTTCCAGTTATTTAAATGTGCAGCAGTCTCGAACTGTCTCATATAACTTGACCATGAACTTTGACCGTTGAAGAAAGGTGGTTATAACCTAGCACCAGACGACAGTACTAACTGGCCACCCTTCCCTCTTAATCGTTGTTTAAGTCGGGCTACTTCTTCCTTAACTTCAGTTATTTCCCTTCTTCAAACTTTCCTCTAAATTCACTGACTGATTGTTTTGAAATATATCAATATTCATACCTCCAAGAATAATATCTTAAGAGTTCCGTCTTCAAAGCACATAATCACTGTGTCGGTAAATTATGATAAAAACACTGTACCGAGAGGTGGACCTTACCACCCAGCTGGTGTCTCGACTATTGGTCAATTTCACGTTCTATTAGCTCTAAGTTTTATAAAGGGTCGAATTCGAGTTTATGGTGATTTATTGTGTATACATACTATTTTGTGAATTAACCAAAAGTAATAGCATGGATTATAAAAGAGAAAAAAGGCCTAGACTGAGAATAACTGTTACTAAAAAAATGGGTTTTGCAATGACGAAGCATAAATATCGTAAATTATGACAACAATTTAGAACAGCGGTCGAGTTAATTTGATTTCATATTCATAATTAGAGCTTGTACTACTTGACAAACATTACAAGGCATAGATATGCACTAGGCGCCAAAATTTATTGCACCACATTTCACAAAACACTGAACTACAAAATACAACAATTTTCTGAAAGTTGTTGCGATAGCGTACGTAATGTAAATACTAATACAAACGTTATGCGAATGATGGTCCCCATTCTAAACAATCCTGGCTTTTGCGCGCTCCTCGTTCGTGGATCAAACCTGGGACTCCAAGGTGAGAGACAAGTGTCTTTACCACTGGACCACGAAGCCACATTTATCACAGTTATCTTGGGAGGTTCTTTTTAGAACATTAACTTACAATCAAGTAATTAATTATCCGGAAAAAAAGTTTTAAAAAATATGAACGGTTAATAAATTACAACTAAATAAAGCAATATTTATTTATATTATCTATCGCGCTTGATAACTCAACTAATATTCGATATTTTCGAAATCTTTTTTCTGAAAATGTTTAATTTTTTGTAATAAATAATTTTACCAAAATTTAATTATCTTGAAAAATAAACGAATGGGAATGAAGTCACGAAATTTTAAAATGAAAAATTATGAAAAAAGCCAGTTATGAAGAAAGCTGTATTTTATCGATAACTAACATTTTATTTAGGTAGGTTGTTCATTTTCCGAGACAACGGATTAAAAACTGGTATGGTCAAAATGTTCTTAGAAAGTGGGACATTTTTAACTTAGCAAATCGTCAAAACTAGTCAACGTAAGTTATTCCAATTTCAATGAGGTGTGTTCAGTCTACTTTTATTTATGGAATTTTACAATAAATTTGTACTTAGGATAAGAATACTTTTTTCTTTGCCCAACCGCAATTTGGAAAATGTCCTCCCGTGGCGTGGCCTCCGATATCACACAGGAGGAATACCACTGAATTACCTACGGACACTCCTCACATGCCGCAGGGTTAATGTCTGTGATATTGGAATCGTGTGCCTTAAATACACAAAGGACAATTATTTTTAGTTTTTTTTTAATAAAAATACAGGATGGGCAATAAGTGCGTCCGACTTCGATATGTCGAGTTCTATAATAGCTAGAAACTTGATTTAAAAACACAAATAAACTAGACAAAAAAAGTCTGTAACCGGAAATTATTTTCGAATATACAGGGTGAACCAAGACAACTCTACAGGGTTAATTAACATTTTTTTAAATGGAATGCCATGTATATCAGAACATTTTTTGAAACCTCTTTGTGGCACCCTTCCACCACTGTATTATTATTGCCTTTCTCCCAACCACTTGGATGTAATGAGTCTTTTTTCTTCAAATTATGCCATTTACACGTGTATATTAAAACAATCACTATAGTCACAATTATCGATTTTAATAAAACATACGTTAATACCAGTTATGAGATAGTCAGCCATTTTTACGTCCTAAAATTATACAAGGTGGCCAAAAAATAATTTTTAAATTTAGAACTATTTGAACTGAATTTTCTCATTTTTTTCAAATGGAAAACCTTTTGGATGATGTGATGTAGAATTGAAAAACGAACATTTTTTGTACGTACATCCCTATGGCTATTTGTAACCATTTTCGATTTATTGAACAATAACTGCAAAATTCAGCATTAAAAATTATTTTTCTTTTTTTTTGTAATTCAAGAGAAGATATTATAAAAAGTGCTTCACATGTCGCCCATTTTGATTGACACACATTTCTATGCATCTTTGGGATGAGGTTTCTACTGTTCATAAAATTGCTGGAGTGATACTTCTAAAAGCATTTATTTTCCTTTCCTTTAAATTTTGGATTATTGTTGGTGTGATATTTTTATGGGCATCATGTAACACGCTTATTATAATACCTTCTCTTGAAAATTTGAAAAAAAAAACTCATTTTTATCTTTTATTGCTAAATTTTGCAGTTATTGTTCAATAAATTGAAAATGGTTACAAATAGCCATAGGAATGTACATACAAAAAATGTTCGTTTTTCAGTCCTACATCACATTGTCTAAAAATATAAAGGCTGTTCCGTTTGAAAAAAATTGAAAAAATTCAGTTCAACAAGTTGTACATTTAAAAATCCTTTTTGGCCACCCTGTGGGAAGTGAAAATGACTGAGTGTCATCACACAGATGTCTCATAATTGGTACTAACCTATTTTTTCTTAAAATCGATAGTTGTGATTGTAGTGATATTTTTAATATACACGTGTAAATGGTATAATTTCAACAACAACAAAAATTACATCCAAGTGGTTGGAAAAAGTCAATAATAATACAGGAGTGAAAGATGGCCACAAATAAGTCTCAAAAATGTTCTGATATACATGGCATTTCATTTAAAAAAAATTTACTTGACCCTATAGAATCGTCTCGGCTCACCCTGTATATTCGAAAACAATTTCCGGTTATAGACTTTTTTGTCTAGTTTACTCATGTTTTTATATCAAATTTCTAGCTATCATAGAACTCGGGATATCGAGATCGGACGCACTATTGCCCCACCCTGTATAATAAAAAATCTAAAATGCTAGTTCGATGTTAATTTTTAATAAATGAGTGTATTTTCCTGTCAGTGAGAACAGTATAATCATAAAGGTACAGGGTAAGGCACATGAAATATGCCCCTCCCAATTTTATTGTTAATTCTAAAAAAATTTTATAGCCTCTTATGATGGAATTTTGTAAGTGTATTTTAAATTTGCGCTCAAATATAAAATTTAACTAAAAATGCACAGGTCAATCAAACATGTTTTTCGTAAAAGACACACCCTATATATTTTTTGATAAATTGATAGAGCTCATTGAGGCGATTCCAAAAATATGTAAAAAAAGGTCAAATTTTGTAATAATTCAAGCAAGATTACTATCATTTAGTTTCTCAAATAACAATTTCTATAGAGAATAATAAAATTACAAATAAAATGAAAATAAAATTAAGTAAAAAAAATAAAGGAAATATATAATAATTATAAAATTTAATGATTCTTTTAGTAGTATTTTATTTATTTATGAGGCAAATATATTACAGCTATATATTTTTAAAATCGTCTCAATGGACGATTTGAACTTAGATTTAAAATCTACGAAAAAATTTCATAAAAACCACTGAAAAATATATTTAGAATTAACGACAAAAATGAGAAGAACATTTTATGTGACTTACCCTGTACATACAAAATAAAATATAATAAATTATGTTTACGATGACGTTTTTCTTTTATTATTGAATATTGCTGCATTAAGTATTTCTACTATGAATGGCATCAATTAATTCTCAGCATATAAATATTGTACTGTTAACGTTCTTACAAGAATACTCGGTAGTAAACGGGGCCATAAATCACACTGAATACACGTAGAGTTGACCGCGCGACTATACTGTAGAGGGCGCCTGCTCCTTGTATAACAAAATCGGAAAAAGAGCCAGGCAACTAAAAATATTTAGAGTTGAAATAATTTTTAAAAAAAATTTTTTTTGGTGGTGTATGTAATTATATTCTATGTCGCTGTGTTTTTTAGTTTTCCAAATTTCATATTTTGAAATTTTGAAAAATGGCAGAAAAAATCTAATTTTTTTTTTCACAAAATCCCACGCAGTGACACAGATTGACCTTTCATCTATAGGTCCTCCAAATTTCATATTCACATCTTTTCTAATAATGTCACAATTATCCGGCTACAAATTTATGTTTTTCACGGTTGCAGGCATAACTCTTAAATATGTTTTATTTCTGTTCGACTGAAGATTTTGCAAATGTCCAGTAACATCATGTACAGATGGAGGTCGATAAACTATAATATTATTTATATATTTTTGATTATCTAATTTTATTTTTATTCGTATTATATTTATGTTACAGAATGGGATAATATTATATGAATAATTTATATTGTCTCTAATGTATATCACCACTCCACTACAAAAGAAGCAAAAGAAGACGAGAGACTGTATATACCTGCTCTAGGAAATATCTGCTACAAAAAAACATATTCTGTACTAATTTTCGGCACCGCGGCAGGGGCGGCGGTAGAAAACTTTATATATAACAAGAAAAATCACTGTAATTTGAAATATATTTCGCTATATAATCTTACTGAGGCGTGGAAAAACGTTAAAAATAATAGTGTAATTTGTTCTTACAAAATTCACCAACAAAAATGGAATTTGAGGATTTTTTTGGAAAATATTCATCATTCTGCCACTGTAACTAATTACATATTAGACTTACAAAAAAGAAACGTATATACAAAAAATGTAAGGAATTTTGTCTTCTTTAACTTTGTTCTTAACATTTTTGTCGTTGGATCAACCATTGCGAAGTTATTTGGAAAAAAAATATATTTTTTTGCATCTTTCAATCAAGATGGCGCATCGCGCTTCCACTCTCAAGGTCGAAAACTTGGATTTTTTATCAGATTCCCGACCTAAACGACCTATATCAAAATGGTTTATACCCCACCTTTTGTAAGGCAAAGGCCTTTTTGATCTCCACTGACTGGATTATTTCTTTAATTCTAAATATTTGTAATAAAAATGTCACAAATGGAATAGAATCTTGAAAATTATTCTTATAGTTGTCAACATGATCTACTGTTGAGTTTACTACATGTCTCATGAATGAATCTCTATCTTATTAAAAGAATTAATAAGTATATGAGTTTTAAAATACTTTAATATTTTTAGGAGGATATAGAGCAGTGACTGGTTTAAAACGTCTTAATCAAAATTTAAAAGTTTTAATTTCACTTGGAGGAGGTAGAGAGGATGGTTCACATAGATTTAGTAACTTGGTTTCCAATGCTCGGCGAAGACGTGATTTTATTCGTTCCGCTATATCTTTTATCAAACAATACGAATTTGATGGTATGGAAATTCACTGGGAGTATCCTGGTGCTGAGGAACTGGGAGGGCACGTAACTGACAAAGAATTTCTGAACCTATTCCTAGAGGAACTTTCTGAGATATTCAAACAACGAGGCTGGCTACTGGTTCTTTCTGCACCTGCTTCAAGATTTAGAATTGAGGATGGATTTAACCCCGCGAACCTGGGAAGTATTGTAGATTTTGTGAATGTGCAAACATATGATTTCCATAGAGATAGAGAACCGGTTGCAGATCATCATGCAAATTTATTTGCTAGGCCTGAAGATTCTGGTTTGAATTTATTCTTGAGTGTGGTGAGTATTAAAAAATATCAGATGTCATGAACAGAATTTATTTAATTTTTTTAAACTGTTCTATGGCAACATGAAGAGTATCGTAAAAATTAATTTGCTAACTCTTTACTTATGAAATTTTAATGCACGTACTTAATAGTTATTTATGTACCAAGGACATAAAGAGGTCCTTATCGTATTAGAGCCCTCGGCTTTTTCACGCCGCGGATCATAAACACTGGTTGCACCCGAGGTGTATACCAACCTTTATGCATTAATATAGGCGTATTTTTTCAAAATGAGTTAACGGATTAAACTGATTATTCTGATTACAATCACTCTAGTTAGAGTTTTTTTAAGTGATTATAATCAGTTGTAACTGAACAAACTGATCGACAAAATAGTGTGGGCAGTTTAATCACATAAGAAGCGGAGAGAAGAAAATGTACAACGGTTATGTTCATGTTCATTTTGACATGATTTTGAAATAATACGTTGTGTGCTTAATTAAATGACAGTTATCTATATTAACAAATGTGCTTAACTTCCTTTTCTTATTCTTTAATTGAAATGGAATTTTCATCGACATCAAAAACAAGTTTTGAACTTTTGCTGGCGGATGATAAAAATCAATGTTTTAACTTATTTGCAGAAGGATATAATAATGGTCCAAAAGGGTAGGTTAATGTAACTTGTTTATTCTCGATTCATATCGAAAACAAGCAATGTTACACTGACTCACAAGTACCTCCACAAAATTCATTGTTTCCACAAGAAAAATGAAGATCACAATATTATAAACTAAGTTTCTTTTTAACAAATAGTTACATTTTAAATGTTACTATCTCCCCAGAATTGGGGCAACATTTTAACAAACTAATGTAGTCGAATAATCAACATCGAAGTAAATATTGAAGGCGTATTTAATTTCTTTATTCCACATTGCATATTCAAGAGTTGTAGATTAATTCTTAGTTTCTGGGAGTTACTTTTCGAGGCCTATAACTCATCAGATTTTCGTTTCTCAAATTTTTCGTATTTTCTACTGTAATAACATATCCAAAGGACGTTTTTTTAATATTTATAAGAAAAAAATACAGACACGAAAAACTGAACATTTTTTTAACGCTTTAAGGGGTGGCGTGGGGGGAGGGGGTTAAATTTAGCAAAAATGTCTGCCAGCCAAGGATACGGTTTTTTGTGCTTTGTGAACCATAAGCTGACTGGGCAGGCGTTTTTTTTAATTTTAACTATTATTTATCAACATTTTAAATTTTGATCCATGTTTCGCCACTTTGATGGCAAATTGCTCAAAAACCGACCGATAAATATATTTGCCACTATAGTACAGTACTGTACACACCAAAACAAACATTTTGCGCTTGGTCCGGTAAATAAAAATTTTCTTTTTCAATTTCCGGTTACCGCGCGCAGACGGTAACCTTTCATCGTCAAATTTGCACGCTATTGCTTAGACGAATATAACAGCGTGTAAGAATTAGAATACAATTTACAAATACAATTATATTGTATATTATTGCTATTCGATTTAAATAATCAATACAATCTGTTATAATTACTATATTTTTTTATAAAGGACTATGCAGTAAACTTCTGGTTGAAAAAAGGCTTACCTAAATCTCAGTTAGTAGTAGGTATTCCATTTTTTGGAAGATCTTTTACTCTGCAATATTCCAATGAAACTGAAATTGGGTCGACCATTAAAGGGCCAGGCAAAGAAGGATTCTACACACAAGAACCTGGACTTTTAGCGTACTTTGAACTTTGCGATATGGTGCTTAATGAGGGGTGGTACAGAAGCCAAGATGGATCAGGATCCCCTTACATTGTAAATGGAGACCAGTGGGTAGGATATGATGACTCTGAAAGTATAAGAAGAAAGGTAAATAACAAAAATAAATTTTTGCTTATCAGAATTAACAAATTAATTGGGTAGTTAGTCGATACTACTGGAAGTTCTTTAACATTCAGGATTTAAAAGTTACAAACCATTAAAGTAATACCTTTGAGATAAGATATTATATTTTTAAAATCTAAGCCACAGAACACCATTGATGAATTTAAAACCTTGAATACTGACCAAGCCTTAATTCTCTATGATAATAGCATAGCTTTTAATATTTCTAGTTTCATTATAATTTATTCTTATGAAAATGTGTATACAATTTAATCCATAAATAAGTCTACATTTATACCTATATCGTGAAATTAACATCTAAAACATAAACATTTTACTAAATCTGCCTATATAGATTTTAATTTTAAATTATGTTTTTTAGTATCAATAATGTATCTTTTAACATAATCAAATCAAATTATATCTTATAATCACCACAAGAATAAATATTATTATTTCCCAAGATAAAAAACATGTTTTCCTTTTTTTATACAACATTAAATTTAGAACTGATAGTAAATAATAACAAAGCAATAAACTAATATAATAAATGGCTTGAAAAAAATCTTTGTAAATATACTTTATTTCTAGTTACATAAATAAATCTTTTCGATGACATCAATAATTAAAGTTTTACACGTACGTTTTTAAATGGTCCAGTAGTTAGCATTGCATTTAAAAACTTCACCTCTCTATTAATTAGAAAGTATTTTAATATTAATAAAAAACGGTGATGGATTTGAAACAAAGCGATACATTTTATGAAAATATAACTATGTAAATATAACTTTAGACCGCAATTTCATGTTTGATTATTCACCAAACAACAAACTCATAAAAATATTTGTCCACGACTATTAAATAATGTACTCATTATCTATGTGTTTCCTCAAGGATAATGCTATCCATTATTCCCTGCAGTGAATAATGATTTCATTATTCACTAGTGAATAGTGAGGACAGTCAGTTGTTTATAAGAAATCACGTTAGTAACTTTAGTAAAAGTCAAAATTGTAGCAACCAAAAGACAAGTGTTGTCTCTCTAAGTTTTCTAGGAAGCACTCCAATGGTACATGCCGAAGAGGTACTTTAATGAACACTCAAAAACTACCTTAGGGGTTGCCGATAAGCGGCGAAAACTATGTCCCGAGTAGTTTTCTGGATTAGGTAGCTTCAAAAATGTAATGTAATGTAATGTTTTGTAAAATAGAGCTCAAAATTGACATTATAGTCGTGGACAAAGTATAGTATTCTACTAGCATATAATGGCTATTATAGACTTGTTGAATAATATACTATTTTTCTATGCTTTATATTTTTGCAGAATTATTAGGTTTTTATTATTTTTAATACTGGAGAATTGTTTTGTTTTACCGTTCTGTTGAGAATATACTGTCATATTGAACCTCTACTTTTAATTTATTTGTATTGACTATAATACTTACTCATTTAATCATATTTCCCACAATTACATGATAAAAGATTTCTTGCTCGTTACTATTTTTTCTTAGGTTTTGTGCATACGGTATTTTTTGTTGATTTTCTAATTTTAATTAGCTTTTTGCATGTTATTTGCAGGAAAGAGAACAATAATAATTAAAACAATTTCATATCATTATGAAAATACTTCAATGAATTTCAAGAAACACATTATTTTAAACATAATGTATAAAACAATTTAGCCTCTACTAGAGTAAAAAGAGTCGTACCTGAATATACTTCGTGAAATGTAATAAAAAACCCAATAAAACTTCTTCAATTCATTATAATTCTGTAAACAAACACTGAGTAACGGTGTGGCCCAATTTAAATTGTTTCAAGAATTCCAAGGCATCCATTTACATAAACTACCTAGTAAGTTCTAATTGTAAGTCAAAATGTCAATTCGAGGAAGAATGAGTATAACGTTTAATCCATAAAATAATCTAATCACGTATTTATCTGTAATTTGTGTTTTTTCCCACAATGTATTTATATGATGCATCTACTATTTCGTGAAATCAATTAGCTTATTATAGTATATTATATAGGGTGTTGATTTGATACTTTTTTCTTATCAAAAACTAAATAATCAAAACATTATTTAAGGTGTTGTGATCGATTTAAAAATAATGGTTTTTACTTTTAGAAAATTATATTGTCTTTTTCTATTTTTATATTTTTTTGTCAAAACATTTGTTGTAATGTTGATTTTAAGTGCATAAAATTTGAATGTTACGTTTCTATTCGTTTTAAAAATGATAAAAAAAAATTTTCCTCAACTTAGTATATATATATATATATATATATATATATATATATATATATATATATATATATATATATATATATATATATATATATATATATATATATATATATATATATATATATATATATATATATATATATATATATATATATATATATATATATATATATATATATATATATATATATATATATATATATAAAAGCTAATCGAAGTTAGAAAATAAAATAATAATTAATCTAGAACACAAATATATTACTGAAGTAAAAATAAGATACGTTCATATCTGAGATTAATAGTCGAATGTCCCTTTTACTTTAACTTCACGTCTTCCTCCTCACAGATTGTTTACGTGGGAACGTGCTCTTAACCCAAACAAAGTTGAGGCCTAGATCGGGTTGATAATCTCATTTCTAACACGGCCTTTCCTGACATTCACACGTCCCCGTGTGTTGGAGCACCTGTCCGGAGGAAGCCACAACCCTGAAATGTTACAGATTACTTAGTTGGTTGAATTTTTTTTTGTGGGAAATTTTAGAGGCGTCCCTCTGGCATTTTTTAAAACTACACTATTGTAAGATTATACTATTCTATAAACTAGTGGATCGAATACTGTCCCAATAGAGATACAGTTCTAGGAGGACATGATCATCGACTGATTCGCGGCTCCGAGTGATCAGCTCGTCAAGCCCAACTACATCTATTGCGGACGCGGTACCTGATTGATCACCTCAGGCAGGTCCTTCCCAAACTTAAAATTATTGCGGACACTGTACCCCAATTCAGGTATGGTCCTTCCCAGAGACTTACCCAGTATATGCCATTCCAAGATATATTGACCAGCGTCAAAGAATACTCTACCTATTACTTAATCATCAGGAGCAAAGTGAATCCAGGTTTTGACGTTCTACGCTCCGGCAATTCCACAATATGGCTTAATGGAGCGCTGCATTCCTGGAATATCACGGACCTCATACCGGTTGTTATCCAATACCTTTGTTATTTTAAACGGTCGCTTCCATCTGGGCAGTAGTTTTTTTACTTGATCCTGTCGACACCTTGGTTGTGATTCGAAGCATGACTAAATCTCCTATTCGATACCTAATCGCTGGGCCTCTTGCTGAATCGAATCGTCGCTTTTGCTATTATTGTTCATCTTCGATTTTGCTAGTCATGTCCCTACGAATTTCGGTTACATCGAGAGGAGCAGACACATTGGTCTCGAATGCAGAATTTACACGAACTCGGAAGCCAATTAAAGCTTCGCTGGGGCTTATTCCAATCGCCTTGTTGTATGTTCCATTAAGAGCTACTTGGATATTATTAATATTCTCGTCCCACTGATCATCTTCCAGATTAGCTCCCATGGTTGCTAGGGCACCCAGAATTGTTCTGTTATAGCGTTCAACTTGCCCATTCCCCTTGGCAACCCAACGGCATTGAGATGATGAGTCATACCCTTTTGTCTCAAGAATGTTCGAATTGTCTTTGAAATAAAGGCTCGACCTTGGTCAGTTATTATCCGTCGTGGTACACCAAACGTCTTTATTGAGTCTTCTAAGCACTCAGTGACATGCTCAGACTTGGTATCTTTGACAGCATAAAGAACTGTGAATTTCGTAAATGCATCTACAATTACTAATAACTGAGTATTGCCCTGTTGTGTTTTTACGAAGGGCCCCAGATGATTGACATGAATTGTATGAAATGGTTCTGCTAACTTTTGAATAGGATTGAGAAAACCAGGCTTTTTACCGGCAGGTGATTTGAAGTATAGGCAATTTAAACAATTTCGCACATATTTATGTACAAATCGACGTATGCGTGAGAACCAATTTTTACTTGCTAATAATTCATATGTTTTATCACATGCAAAATGTCCTACATCATCACGGCAAATTCCTGTATTCATTGAGTATTTCCAATAGCTTCTTCAGTATTTCCGAATCAATATAATTTATATTAATATCAGATAATGTTATTGGCTTACCATCAGTACAAATTTTTAATGAAAACTGCGTCTCATAAAATTTGAAAGCCGGCCCTGCCTTCATATATTTTATATCTGATAATTCACTAAAGTTTTGACCTATTAAAACATCAACATCCAAAGCGATATTACTAATAATAAATAAATGTATATCCCTTTTAACACCGTCAATGTTTACTTTTACTGGCGTATATTAGTCACATTTCAGATCGGATTCAGTACCTCGAATTGTTTGTAGGTGTAAATCCTGTAATTTACACGACTTCAAACCTAGAGTTTTAACTAATTTTGCTGTTATCAGCGAACACTCGCTTCCCAAGTCAATATAACATTTTACAGATTTTTCATCGATTGTTATAACCTTATAAAATTTCTGGTTTAATTTTGTTCCGTCAGCTCCTACAAAAATCACGTTAGCCGTCGAAGTAAGCGCTGTTTCTGTCGCGGCTTCTCTGTCGTTTTACTAGCTCGCAGTTTATCACAATATTTTTGAATGACCTCTTTGTTTACAATAGAAACATTTAGATTGAAAATAATCTAGGTTTGGTTGAACGTTATGGGACAGTGAGAAATTTCGTGACTGAGTATTATTATGGGATGCAGATTTGATTTTTCTCCCCTTTCAGTCTGTATTGTTCTTAAATGTCTGGCCAACACAGCTGGGTCTTTTATATCTGCGGCCTCCACTGAAAATCGTATTTGTGCATCATTTACACCCCATTATCAAATTTACCTTATCAATATCTTGTAGCGGAATATTCATTTTATGTATTAAAGCAAGTTTCGCAAATGTCTATTCAAATAAACTTTGTTGTGGTTGAGGCTTATATTGCAGCATTGTACTCATTGCGGTATGTAAATCTCTTTTAGGTTGAAAATTTACCAACAACATATTTTTCCATTCGGACCAACTAAATAGACGCGTAGGCAATCCGCGATACCAAGTTTGAGCCGCACCGCGCAATTTACTTAATGCCATATGAGACGTAACACAATCTGACCACGCATAAATTAAAGCATACTCATCAACTGCATGTAACCACATTTCTATATCATTGTACTAGAGGATCAAACTCGGCAACAATATCCTTACCAATAGACACTGAGGCCGATGCGTCCACCGGTTTGGCGTTCTCAATTTTTGTAAAAATTTTATCAATCCCCCTCTAAAAACAATTGACTGACCTGACTCATCGTAGAAGCAGACTCATCATCCTGCGACCGTCGAGCTAGGGACATCCGGCGTCGTCGTGGGACAGGGAGGATTCATTCTCCAGAGATGGTCGGCGGCGGGACGTAAGGAATTTTTGAGTGGTGCATAATGTTTAATTAAGTTTGAACACAACACTACACTATCCCGACTTCTGATAAAAGCTAATCGAAGTTAGAAAATAAAATAATAATTAATCTAGAAACACAAATATATTACTGAAGTAAAAATAAGATACGTTCATATCTGAGATTAATAGTCGAATGTCCCTTTTACTTTAACTTCACGTCTTCCTCCTCACAGATTGTTTACGTGGGAACGTGCTCTTAACCCAAACAAAGTTGAGGCCTAGATCGGGTTGATAATCTCATTTCTAACTTTTTTTTTTTTTTTTTTTTATTTTTTTTTTTTTTTTTTTTTTTTATTATATATATTTTTTTTTTATTATATATATATATATATTTTTTTTTTTATATATATATATATATATATATATATATATATATATATATATATATATATATATATATATATATATATATATATATATATATATATATATATATATATATATATATATATATATATATATATATATATATATATATATATATATATATATATATATATATATATATATATATATATATATATATATATATATATATATATATATATATATATATATATATATATATATATATATATATATATATATATATATATATATATATATATATATATATATATATATATATATATATATATATATATATATATATATATATATATATATATATATATATATATATATATATATATATATATATATATATATATATATATATATATATATATATATATATATATATATATATATATATATATATATATATATATATATATATATATATATATATATATATATATATATATATATATATATATATATATATATATATATATATATATATATATATATATATATATATATATATATATATATATATATATATATATATATATATATATATATATATATATATATATATATATATATATATATATATATATATATATATATATATATATATATATATATATATATATATATATATATATATATATATATATATATATATATATATATATATATACAAGGTGTCCCAACCAAAAGTAGGCACCCTGAATAACTTTGGAGATAAAATTTTTTTGAAAAATTGGTGAAACTTGTCGACCTTGTCGAACTTGTCCAAAGGGGACATATTTTAATGTAATACTTGTATACCTATCATCATCCCTCTACCCTACACGGCCACTCCCTCTAAAAATTCAAATGGCAAAGGGGGTCGAGTGATACATCTTTTGAAAGGTCTTTCAATTCTCTATATAACTGTGTATTTTTTTTAACTTTTGTCGATTCGTTCCTGAGAAATAATTGTTTCATTATTTTAGGTTTGGGAAATAAAAATAAAAGAAACAGTTTAATTTATCATATGTATTGTTCAAAATAACCCCCACCGACTTCCATACAGTAGTATAATCTGTCTTGAAATTCTGTACGAACATTTCTAAACACATCTGGAGTCAATGATGCGGCTTTTGTTGCAAATACCTTCGATTTCAAATGTCCCCAAAGAAAGAAATCCAAGAGAGTTAAATCGGGTGACCTAGCGGGCCACTCCACAGGACCTCTTCTTCCAATCCATCGCTCAGGAAACCGATTATCCAAAAATTGACGAACTGCTATAGGAAAATGTGGGGGTGCCCCATCCTGTTAAAAAACAGTTTGCCCTCTAAAAGATTATCGACTTCTTCGAGGATTTGGGTAATCATTGGGTCGATGTTATTTTCTAACAGATCGAGTACCTTTCGCCATTTAAATTGTCAGGAATAAAAAACGGCCCGACAATGTGATCCCCTAAGATGCCAGCCCAAACATTTAACTTCTGAGGCCTTTGGATATGAGTTTCCATGAACAAATGTGGATTGGTTTCACTCCAATACCTACAATTGTGCCTGTTTACCTCCCATTTAACTAAAATGTCTATTCATCAGAAAAACACGTATTGTACAGTAGATTGGCATTACCTTTTAATTGTTCACTAAAAATCTCACAGGAATTCAAGCCGACGATCGGGATCATATTCGTTTAATTCGTGTAGCAATTTAAATTTATATGGATGAAATTTGTGGGCCTTTACAATTCGATGAATACTGCTTCGTGATACACCGGAAGCCTCAACTACTTTCCTGATCGATTGAGTATTATCCATCTGCAAATGACCCAGAACTGCCACTTCGACTGCTTCATTCCTAATCGGTCGCTGAGGTTCATGCTTTTTGTTTCCTACAGAACCTGTTTCCATAAATTTTGTCAATAATTGTAAGACATACTGAGAACCAACCCTTCTATCTGGGTGATTTCTATTGAATATGCGCTCCGTAGCTCTAGCACAATTATCGTTTTTAAAATAAATACTGACAATTTCTGTTCTCTCCTGAAGGGTATAAACCATTATGAGAACTCACTCTGGTAATATGTATCTCGATTTAAAATTGGTTGTGAACAAATTAATGTTCAAGGACTATCAAAGACTTATGAGTCTTTTATTATTCTAATACTAAAAGAACAAGGAAAGCGTTTTCTGTCGAAAAAACTCATGTTGATTTGAGATCACTAAAAATGTAGTATTTTTATAAAATTCCAATACCCAGTGCCGTGTATTTTAGATATTTTAAACGATTTCGATTGTGTGTAATAATCAAAAATAAAATTATTTTCCTTAAGAACGAATCGATAAAAGTTAAAAAAAAAATACACAGTTATGTAGGGAATTGAAAGACCTTTCAAAAGAAGTATCGCTCGACCCCCCTTGCCATTTGAATTTTTTTGAAGGGGTGGCCGTGTAGGGTAGAGGGATAATGATAGGTATACAAGTATTTCATTAAAAATATGTCCACCTTGGAAACAAGGTCGACGTGTTTCACTAATTTTTCAAAAAATTTTTTATCTCCAAGGTTATTCAAAAAAAATTCATTTTATTGTAAAAAAGCGTGGGGTGCTTTTTTACTATATTTTTATGACAACTCTACTTTTACTAATAGCTACCAATAAAATATTTATAACAATTAATTGATATCAAGCACCCACGCTTTTTACAATAAAATGAATTTTTTTGTCAATCACTTCATTCTTATTTTTTACTTTTTTAGTTCGGTTTGCTATTAAAGCGTGTTTTATTTATTTTTAAACTATAATTTTTGTGTTATACAAACAGAACTTCTCAAAATGTGTTTCAATCGTTGTTTTAATACTATAGGAAAATTGTTATTTTGGTTTTACTTTTATCTTTCTACTTCTCTTTTTTTGTTTAATTTTCTAATATTTGAATTTTATTGTAAAAAAAAATTTTAACAAACATGTTTTAACCGAATCTGTAATATTCCATGTACTTCTCTTCTACTCCTTTGTTACAAAGGAAGAACGGTATAAGGTTGGCCTTAGGCAGCTTTATAAAATCAGGATTTAGGCTGATATCGTGAAAAGGAAATAATTGGATATTATGTTATGTATGTACCAATTTCGAGAATAATTTTACCGAATTTTCCTACTATCTTTACACAACAGTTAAATATACTGAACATTTTCTTAATTTAGTAGCATGGGTATTAAGTGGTTTTTATAGTAAATTAAACTAAATAATTTAATTATCAAATCGTCAAATTTGATATTATTTGATATCTTACCTCATCCAATCACAGTATTTTAACTGGCTTCTCTGAACAGATGATCCCACGGTCAAAATTTAACATCAACTAATAAAAACAGTAATGTAATGATAAATTAATATCTGAAATTTCGAAATAATTAAGTATTAATTTTTCTGCTGCTAATTACTTGAAGGCGTGACATAACAGACAAATACCGAAAGGTTTCTATTTGATAAATACTATCGTCCAAACGTTTGCCTTGATATTGATTCTTTTAATATGTGTTTTTAATTCTTTTAAATGATTTTACTAATTATGTTTATTTTACCATTTAAAACAGTATGGTAAACGTTGTATTACACATACTATTAATCTATATATTTAATGTTTATTGGTAATTATGTATTTTCAAAGTGTTTCACGTAAATAATATTATTTTCCGTTTTAGGTCGATTATGTTAAAGACCGGGAATTAGGAGGAGTTTCGGTTTTTGCTGCAGATTTAGACGATTTTAAAGGACTTTGTGGTGAAAAATGGCCTCTTCTTACGGCTGTTAACAAAGAATTGAGAGGTAATTATTGATAATTTTTAACTGTATACTATATTAACCTAATTACATTACATTACATTACATTAAAAATTATCCGATTATATACACACACACACACACACACACACGCACACGCGCACGCACGCACGCGCGTACACATACACACACACACACACACACACATATATATATATATATATATATATATATATATATATATATATATATATATATATATATATATATATATATATATATATATATATATATATATATATATACAGAAAAAGGTGTGTCGGGATTATATACATTACAGTATAAAATAATTTGATTTAACAGTTTAACGGGTACGTCCGTATAAAAAATGCAAGGTGGAAGAGTGCAAAACAATTGCAACAGCAGAAGAATGCAAACCATGGACACATGTTTCTAAGTAATTGGTTGTCCTCAGCACGGTGTAGCTAAGTTAAATAAGTTTTCCTTTAGTGTCTTATTTTTTAAATTACGTTCATCCCCTGTAATGCTAGAAAAATCGAAATCCCGTTAAAAATACTAAATTACGTGATTTATGAGCAAATAAAGTTCTCTCAAAATGGGTTTTGGGTCCAAACTCGATGTTTTCAAATGGAACCATATTGGTACCGTGGTACCATTTATTAGTACTATTAATAAGGAATTTATTCTTATGTCGTATTAAAATGTGCGATAAATACAAACAAAATTACAGCTGAAAGAAAATAAGAAAAATACAATTTTGTTCTAATTAAATGTTAAAATAATTAAGGTGGCTTTGAAAAACAATGAAATATCAAGCTTGTCAAACATTTGTTGGTTTACCGGTGTTTTTTATTGTCTTTAAAAATTGTTTAAAATTCTTGATTAAAATTGTGTTCAAAATGCTGCAAATTTATACAAGAGATGAAAATGTGGACATGTTAATTATTTATGGGGAACGATATCCTGATAGTCCAGTGAGAAATTATTTTAATCGTCTTGAAAATCAATTCCAAAGTGATCCCAACAATGATCCCGAAGAAAATTTCATTCTTGACGAAGAAATGGAAATTAATGTTTTGGCTTGAGTAGAAGTTGATAAGACTGTTTCTTTAAGGCAAATTGGGTTTGAATTGGAAATCAGTCATCAAACAGTAAGCCGAATTTTGCACAAATACCACTATAAATCTTTTAAATACCAATTGCACCAGCACTTGTACGAAAATGATTACGAACGTAGGATGGAATATTGCAATTGGATTTTGCAGAATAACATGCAGCCAGCCAAACAATAATTTTTTGGGAATGATTTTATTTTCGGATGAGTCTAGGTTTACAAATTTGAGATTATTTGACCAACAAAATACAAACTGTTGGTCACAAAAAAATCAAAATTTATTACGGGGGTAAATTTCAAGTGCGGTTCGGTTTCCATGTTTGGCTTGGAATAATCGGTAGTAGAATCATTGGTCCAATAATATTTGAAGGACCCTTACTGGTGCCAGATACTTGGGATTTCTGCAAAATAAAATTGAGGACAGTTAAGCTGAATTACCTTTCCATTTACGACAGGGAATGTATTTCCAACAATATGGCGCTCCTCCCCATAATTCAAGGATAGTAATTGATTACCTTCAACGGAGATTCGGAGAAAACGTAATTTCGACGACTGGTCCTGTGAGGTGGACTCCAATGTCACCTGATTCAACACCCCTTGATTTCTTTGTTTGGGGTTATTTAAAAAATATTGTCTATGCAGCCGTTGTTACAACTCGTGAAACCTGGAGCTACGAGTAAGATGCGCAATTAATAGCATAACGGCCCAGAAATTGGCGAACGTTCTTCGAGAAACAGCTATGCGAGTTTAGAAGTGCATTGACGTTAATGAACAGCAGTTTTAACTGTTGTAATGTTTTGTGTTCATTTTTTGTATTCCAAAGCCACCTTATGTATAACAAGGTAATTAGAACAAAATTGTAATTTTGTTTATATTTATTGCACATTTTAATACGAATATGAATAAATTCCTTATTAATAGTACTAATAAATGGTACCACGGTACCAATATGGTTCCATTTGAAAAATTGAGTTTTCCCCAAAAACCATTTTGATGAACTTTATTTGCTCATAAATCAAGTAATTTAGTATTTTTGACGGGATTTCGATTTTTCTAGTATTACACGAGTCATTTAGAATAAATCGGAATCGTCATGGCACACTTAAATGGAAAACTAAGAATTATATTATAAAAAATATTGACGTTTGAAATGTTACTTATTTGGTATCTAACTAAAAAATTTTTACTAAAATGTATAACTGTATATAATTTAAAAATAGATTTGGTCCGGTTGAAAAGATGTTTATATTTATCATCAATATATAAATGTATTTTGTAGTGGTAAATTACTTCGTAAACTATGAAGAAAATAATGGTACTTTAAAAATTGATCCTTGTGGAACATTAAAAATTTACGACGGATATCCTTACCTAATGTAAATCGTTTTAAATAATTTATATTATATAAAAAAAATTCTTTACCTACATTTCGTATTTTATGGATTACATTTCAACTTTTTTAAAATACTTCATATAAATAAAACTGCTGTTAATTTATTTTTGTTCTTGGTACATAAACCTACCTAAATTTAATTAAAAATGCTATAGTCTTTTTTGAGATTAATTTATCTCTATATAAAATAACTACAGAAACACTGTATTACAAAAGTAAAAAAATTACAAACTAATGGATTTAATACTTGAATATATTACAAACTAAATATATTTACAAAATGCCAGGATATTTTAATGACTGATTGCCTTCTATAAATATACCTAATAAAAATTATTACATTTTCATCAGTTATATTAACAACAACATCAAATAGATAATAAATGTATTAACATTTTCTAAAAGCAATACCAATCTTAATTTAATTACTTACGTTGTAATTAATAAGCATAAATATTGAGATTGCATTAAAAAAATATTTTAACACAATTAGGAGCTTTTAGAGTTTGCTACAATAAAGTTTTGAAACTTCCAATCAATAATAATTTAGAATATTTTGTTTTCTATTTCTATATCAAACATGTATAGTTAGGCGGTTTTAAGTTACCGGGGGGAGCTGATATCTATATGTCTACTTTCGGTGACGCAACAAGCTTATTACTGAAACAAGTTATACAAGGTGTCCGGAAAATGGACGCCAATCCGGTAACCATGGATTCTTTGAGCAAAAATAATAGGACTTTCACAATGCCATTTTTCATTTTATGTTCGATATACAGGGTGTCAAAATTTGAGGTTTAAAAATAATTTTTTTTAAATGTCGAGTATTTCGTAAGATATTTATTTTAAAATTTGGTACAGTGCTTTAACTTAAACTTAAAAAAAAAAAAAAAAAATTAATTGTCAAATAATCAAAATAGAGGGGTTCCAATACCCACTGACCCCCCAGCTTTTTAGTACCTGTGCCAATGACTCCCAAACTATCTTTTTTAAGTTCCATTTTGGATTATATTATGTATCTTTTTACACATTTCGAGAAAATGCCTCGTTTTAGAGATAAGTTGAAAAATATTGGTGCCTACGCGGCTTGCGGTAATCTCATAATTTTCAAATATCTTTAAATTAAGTCAGCCGCTTTCGTAAACAAATGGCAATACTCTTGATACAATAGAATTGTTTGTTTACTGTCAAAGTAAATCCTTACTTTTTTACAAGTTAAAAGTTTCTTATAAGCTAGAAGTGTTCTTGTAAGTAAGAAAAACCAACATGGCTCGTAGCCGATTGCCTTTACATGTAACACAAAATATTTGGTTTCAACTAGACGGTGCTCCTTCTCATTTTGCTAGAAATGTTAGAAACTATTTGATCAAATCTTTCCTGATCGCTGGATTAGTCGGGGTCGAGATGCTCCTGTTCAGTGGTCACCCCGTTCCCCAGACCTTACTCCCTTGGATTATTCAGTCTGGGGATTTATAAAATATTTTGTTTTTCTTTTCTTGACCGTTATTATCAATTAATATTGATAGTTTTTTTTTGTAGGGATTTCGGTCAGGTAAAAATATTTTAATTAGTTATACCTGACCGAAGTCCCCACAAAAAAAAACTATCAATATTAAAATATTTTGTGTATATGGTTCCGATTGTGAGCGAGAATCATTTAAGAGAAAGAATCCTTCAAGCTGGAGGGCAGTTCAGTTTGAAGCCAAATATTTTTCAAAGTCTGATATTTTCTTTAATAAAGAGAGTTCGTATGTGTTTACAAAAACATGGAGGTCATATCGAATAATTTTTTTAGACTGGCTATTTTTTTTATTATTTCCATTGTTTTTTTGTTACTAACAAATTATGAATAATTTTAAGAAAATAAGGTGTGTTAAATTTGTTATCTTGTTATAATGCTTCTAATTTATAAATAATTGTAGATTGTTGAATCCATTACGCCTACTAATTTTTTGTCGGGGCGCCAATGACTTTAGAAATAGTTATTTTTGGCTTGTCCTTTATTATTGATATTTTTTTTATATCTATTGCAAAATTTGAATAAACTGTTTAGTTTTAGTAGGTATTTGAAAATTATGAGATTACTGTAAGCCGCCTAGGCATCAATATTTTTCAACATCTCTAAAACGAGGCATTTTCTCGAAATTTATTAAGAGACATAAAATAATCCAAAATGGATGGTTAAATTAAAAAGTTTGGGAGTCATTGGCGCAGGTACTAAAAAACTGGGTGGTCAGTGTGTACTTGAACCCCTCTAATTTGAATATTTGACGATTAATTTTTTTTTTTTTCTCTTCAAAAGATGTGCCTCTTTAAGTTGAAGCACTGTACCAAATTTTAAATAAACATCATACGAAATACTCAGTTACTTAAAAAAACTATTTTTTAACCTCAAATTTGACACCTGTATATCGAACAGGGGGGTCTAAAATGAAAAATGGTATCGTGAAAGTGCTATTATTTTTGCTCAAGGAATCCATGATTTCCCGGATTGGCCTCCTTTTTCCGGACACCCAGTAAACTATTTTAATAGCATTAAGCTATTTCAATACTAAGCTTAGTCCCAGATCGCCACACACACGTAACATATAGATGTCAGCGCCTTTCAGTCATTTAAAAGTGATGAAGCTGTACCTATACTATACCGGGTGGGACAACAAAACCGTAGTTTCTCTTTTTGTTTGTTAAATTATTGTTTCTCACTCGATATTAGCGAACTTTGTGTCAATAGTTAGCTGATTGAATAGACTATAAATAGCAAATGTCAAGATGGCCGAAACCTCAAAATTTAAGATGACGGACGCAATTAAAAATAAGCCTTTCCTTGAGCTCGTTCTTTTTAATTGAAAGTTGTCAAAATGACAAAACTAATGAGAACTTTCGAAAAGTTTCCTCTACATTTTAAGACTACGATATATTATATCGCTTCATTGGTTTTAGATCTGGAACAAAAATAAACTTTGATATTTTGGCCGCCAACTCATTATTTCTCAACGGATTTCAATGAACTTGGTTTTGTTATGTAGGCAATAGCATCAACTCTATGCAGGGGCGGTCGGTCCATGGAAGCAAGGGAAGCAGTGCTTCCCTTGAGATTATTAAAAAACAAACACATAATTAGAACCTAATTATTATTTATCACATATATTAATCATTAAAATTTACTTTTATCCAATTTCAATAGACACGGCCCTACATTTCAACAGCTGAGATAATGTTGCACGCTAAAACCGTAACGATGACGAACTCGATTAATCGAGCCAACACGAACTCGCGCGACTTCGATATAACTGATATAAGCAACTTCTTGAAATGCATCCCATCCCCACTTCATAATTTTGATATCTGAACCTTATAGAATAGTAATGCGTCTTGTTTTATAGATTTTAATATCGATTTTAATATTATACTTAATATTAATCTTCCTAGTATTATTCTCAGCTTTTGTGCTATATTTGTAAAAACTTTTTTTGGTGTTTCTAAATCTGTGGTACGGCGACAAATGATTTTTAAAACGTTGAACATTAGTGCGCGTATAAGCAGTTTTAGAACTGCTTATCCAGTAGGGAAGCTGGTCCTAGCACTGTGGAAAATATTATTTGCGTTTGTGTGGTGTGCAATTTATTGAAAAAGGGATTTTCAACATATTTGTTTCAAGATAAACTAGATATTATTAGAAATGGGAGACCAACACCTGATTTAAAACTTTTAAAAACGAAAGTTAAATCATGCTATAGGTACTTTAATATTGAAATGTACAGTGCTAATCAGTGGTTAACGGGTTGTGAAAATTTGTGTAAATTGTTTTGTTGGCCATGTGTACTTTTCACAAATGAAAAAGGTGTTTGGAATAAAAATGGCTTTTCAGATTTAAACAACATTCACAAAGTGAAAAAGAGGTATGGTAAGTGTGAAACTCATTTGCGAGGCGGTGCTAAAAGAAAAAACATTTGGAAAATCACGAATTGAGCATGTATTAGATCAACAGTTGAAAGAAAGTGACTGTAAGCATAATGAACTTGTAAAAAAAATCGAGAAGTGTTAAAAAGACTTATTGACATTGTTTGTTTTTCTCGGCGAAAATGAACTTAGTTTTAGAGGTCATACTGAATCTCGGAGCGTTGCTAATAGGGGCAATTTCATTAATTTAGTTAATTTATTAGCAAAATACGATACAATTTTAGTAACCATCTGGAACACTCCACGCTATTTCGCGGTACATCATCAAATCATATTCAAAATGATTTGATCAGTCGATAAGCAATATTGTTTTAAAAAAGATCAAGCAAGAAATAAAAAAAGCTCCTTTTGTTGCAATTATGTTAGATGAAACAACCGATATTACGAATATTAGTCAGTTGTCAATCGTAGTACGATACATAAATCCAAATGGGAAAGTCCAAGAGCGCTTTTTAGGATTTTTAGACGTAACAACGCAGAGAACGGCTGCAGCTTTATATGCTATAGTTTGTCAGATAGTCGATGATCTACAGTGTGGTGCTAAACTTATCGCCCAAAGTTATGATGGGGCCGCTGTAATGGCTGGTGAATTGGGGGGCCTGCAGGCCAAAGTAAAAAGAGACTTTTCAGAATGCAATATTTGTACATTGTTTTGCGCATCGATTAAATTTAGTTCTTGCTCAATCTGCAGCGTGTCTTAAAGAGTGCAAAGTATTTTTTTCAAGCATTAGTGGAATGGCTGCCTATTCTTCAAAATCATCAAAACAGACACGAGCTTTAGATTTGGAAGTACAGAAGAGACTACCCAGAGTTGCTCCAACACGATGGAATTACAATGGGAAGCTAGTACAAACTGTATCTGAATATCGACAGCCTCTAATTGATTTATTTGAAAGTATTTTACAAAGCAAAGATGATTGGGACACTGAGACTTTGAATGGATCCAGAGGTTACTTAGATTCATTGAAAAGAGACTTTGATTTTAATTTTTTGTTAAATATTTTCTCCGAAATATTCCCATTCACTGACAATTTATTCAATATTTTGCAAACTAAATCAAATGACGTTAGATTTTGTGTAAAGAAAATTGAAGAATTCTCTGAAGTGTTGAAATTGTGTAAATTAATGTTGACGATACCTGCAACTAGTGCTTCGGTTTCGACCTTAAAAAGAATAAAAACTTTTTCAAGAAATTCAACCAGTGAAGAGCGGCTTTGAAAATTGTCCCTGTTGACAATAGAAAGGGACTTTGTGAAGGAGATGTCCCAAAATTCAAACTTCTACGACGAAGTTATTTCCGACTTCGCAAAAAAAGGATTAAACTACATTAAAAATACGTAGATATGTGCATGTTAACTACTTAACTAGCCGGCTCGATTTATAGTTGGCTAGAGAGTGCACGATGGCAAGTGTGACTGAACAAACTCTCTATTTCGCTGCGGGTTCGATCCCCGCCACCAGCACTGGCAATGTCTGTGGGTATGGTTGTGTGTCTGTGTTTTTTTTCGTAAGTGTAACCCTCGCCCGTGCAGCTTCGGCTTTGGAATTGGGGGTTGTCTAATTTTTGTGGTGTTTTAAGTTTATTGAGGAGTGGCGGTCCTACAAGTGTACTTTTTTTCTAGATATCATAACTTTGAGGCTTTCGACATTTGCTTTAAAATGAGTATACCGAAGCCACGCCACTTTTCTTAAAAAAATTTTTGCCTCGCTTCGCTCGGGGCTTCGCACTCCTCATCATCCTATATCACAAACTGCTTCCACTGTATCAAAACTCACCGCACGCCCCCGACTCTATGAAATTATGAACAAATTATTAAAATGTCAAAATACAAGACACATTTTCTACTAGTCCATTTATTGTTTAAACTACTACAAAATATTAAATATGAACAATACGAACTAGAGAATTAATTTATACAACATCTTATCTAGGTAAATAACACAATGAAATGGTAGATGATATTTTACCACATCTATAATTAGGTGGTACTAATGAAATTCGCCCTGTAAAACAAATGTAATATTACTGGATCATTGAAAAAATCAGTATTCAATGAAATACTAAAGATTCATTTAATAAGTAAGTAATAAAGTCTAGTACATCATACCTCTTCAATGTGATCTCGTGCAGCCACAACTGCTGTAACTCTTCTCCTCCAGCTGTGTAAGGCCCGCGCTATAGAAATTTGAGGCAGTTCTTCACAGTATTGGGTTGAGCCTGGTCATAACTCCTCAATATTATTAAATTGATTTCGCCCCTTGTCGTATAGTCATGGAAGAAAATATTGCTATGCAAAGTAATCCAATGGGATATATACTTCAGGAATGCAGGGCGGCCATTGCCTCTATGAAATTGACATTGGCGTTTTTCAGGTATGCCAAAGTCATTGTACCATTCTAAAAAAATGATCTGTAGCATATCCATCACTGAATTGTTGCTATAAAATGGATCCTAGTTGGTTAGAACACAAAATACTAACGCTGGGTGGCAGAAACAATGTGACTATTCACTGGAACCTTAAATTTTCTTACAAAAATTGATTATTATGAAAAAATTTAATACTGTTAGGAAAAATATATTTTCATATCATGGCCGCCCTGTAGTCCTGAGTTGAATCCATTTGATTACATTGTATGGCCATATTTTCTTCAATGACTGCACGACGATGACTGAAATCAATTTAATAATATTGAGCAGCTACGATAAGGCTTAATCCAATATTGAGAAGAACTGCCTTAAATTTCAATAGCTCGGACCATACACAGCTAAAGGTGAGAAGTTATAGTACGAGATCAAATTCAAGGGTATGATGTGTTAGACTTCATTACTTACTTAATAATTCAATTTTCAGTGTTTGAAACTATTGATCTTTTTTAATAATTCAATAAGATTACATTTGTTTTACAGGGCGAATTTCATTAGTGCCTACCACCTAATTATGGATTTCTGGTAAAACGCCCTCTATCGTCTCATCGTGTTATTTACCTAGATAAGATTTTTATAAATTAATTCTCAGGTTCATATTGTTGATTGTTGATTGATATTTTAGTAGCATAAGCAACAGAAGTAGCATTAGAAAAAGGGTCTTGTATTTTAACATTTCGGTAATTTGTTCGCAATTCCTTAGAGCAAATTCTATTGATTACGTAACAAGACAAAGTTTATTAAAATCGGTTGAGAAATAAAGAAAGGCAAGCAAAATATTAAAGTCTGTTTCTTTATTCCAGATTTTAAAAATGGCAAGTAGGCCTTTTTGAATTCGCTATATCTCCAAAATCAATAAACCGATTTAATTCTTCGTATTCTTAAAATCTACGGAAAAGTTCATTCTTTCGAAATCTGTCATTAGTTCTGTTATTTTGGCAACTTTTTAAAAGAACGAGCATAAAGGAAGGCCTATTTTTAATTGCGCCCGCCATCTTGAATTTTAATATTTCGACCATCTTGATGCTTGGTCTTTGTAGCCTATTTAAGCAACTAACTATTGACACCAAGTCCGTTAAAATCGGCTAAGAAACAAAAATTTGGCAAATAAAAATAAAAAGTACGATTTTTTGGCGTACCCGATATAGAGCAATTAATCCACTATACAAATGTCCGATAATTGTTTTTATTAAGTATTTAATGAAATATATTGATTATCCAAATTTTGTATTATAATATAGCGTTTGTTTCTTTTTATAATAAATATACTGACATTATTTTTAAAGGTGTGACACCATCTTCAATCAACTCCGATCAAAATCCACCCACACAACCATTTGGAACTTGTCAATCTGATGGTTTTTACAGCGACTCCAAGAACTGTGCGGCATACTATGTTTGTAAAAATGGTTTAACCTACCATTTATCTTGTGGCAACGATTTAATGTTTAATTCTGCTAACGGAAAATGTGACCACTTCAATCCTGAAAGATGCATGCCAGGACAAACTCTTTATATTCCAAATAGTTTGAAGGAAGTTGATCTTATACTTAGGAATGACAAAATTAAAGATAATAAACCAAAGGTAAAACTCGTAGATTATAAAATACTTCTTAGATAAAAAAAAGTGAACATTAATTTCTGTTGCATTTTTACAACATACATTTTAGAACAAAACAAAAATCTCAAACATTTTTTAGAAATCATTTCACACGTGGTTCACTCAAAAATGTGCACACTTCAATTAGAAATAACTATAGTTAACATAGGTATATATTTTTTAATTTTTTAAATATAAATCCCGTGTTTCTGTTGTATAATTCCTGTCAAAGTGCTACAACAAAGTGCGTTTTAGTCTTTAGCAAATTTCCGAATTTTGTTTTGAAACTACTTCAAATTTTCTGTCAGTTTGATACAAGTAAATAACAGTAAAATGTAGTCTAAAAAATCTGAAACTGAAATTATGATGGAGGAATTTGATCATTGTCTATTATAACATCAAATTTTGTTTACAAATTATTCGAATTGGCCCAGTCCTAGTATACTTACTGTTTATTTTGTTATCATTGACGTTTGGAACAACATTTTCGTGTAGCTCTGGAGTTTGTTCTTAAATGCAAAATCGGTAATATTTTTGAGGCGTCTTTCAAGTTAACTTTTTAACTTTAAATTCACTGAGTATCAATGTTTCTCGTATTGATGTATTTTCTACAGAATATTTAAAAATAATCCTCGATTCTTTTAAAATATTCTGTAAAAATATTACATTAAGCAAAATTATAGAAAAACAACGGACTATAAACTGTTTCTTCAACAAAAAAAGATTAAATTCATTTATGAGCATTTTAAAATAATTTCATTTGTAAACAAATTTTTTCGCTTGAGGACTTTTTCGTAACCTTTTCGAATTGTATAATTATGAAAACTAAAAATGAACGATTAATATCCAACAATTAATAGAATATTTATGCAGTGTATATTAATTTAATTTATATTTTAGGTCGTATGTTACGTTACTAACTGGGCTTTCTACCGAAAAGCTGAGGGAAAATTTGTTCCGGAACACATAGATCAAAGATTGTGTACTCATGTTGTGTACGCATTTGCTAGTTTGGATCCTGAAAAATTACTATTGAAGGAATTTGATCCCTGGGCAGATTTAGACAATAGTAAGTATATTTCAGAATCAAAAAGTGTGCGTGACATTTTACAAAAAAGTAAACTGATTTGATTTTGATTCAACGAAAATTAAATAATATTTGATGGAGAGAATAGGATAATTTTGTTGAAACTGTCCGATATTTCTATAAGGCCACATTTAGACAAAAAAAAAACCGACGTAAATTCCCAACTAGTTTGATACTTGAAACCGTTGATTTTAGTCTAGTCACATAAAGTCAATAGGTTTTAATGTATTCAATGCTCCAAACCTTGACTGTTGTGGAGTTGCATTTTATGTCTAGACACGATTCATGCATCTATTAGTTATATTGTTATTTAGAATTTAATGGTAGAGGAACACTTATACGGGGAATTTTTATTTAAATGTTTTTATTTGGTAAAAAAATAAATGGAGTATACTGAGAAACTCTGATGATATTAGGCAGACAGTTTAGAAATTTTCCTTTCTCCTCACTTAGTATTTAAAGGGGTGGATTGATAAAGATGTTAACTAACATCGTTTCAAAAATTGGATTATCCTATTTGAAGAAAGTGTTGTCATGTTAAAACTTATCACCAATATTTTGTAAAGTTTCTATGGCTAGATGCTTAGATACTGAATAAATATAGAAGCTAAGAAACAATATAACTCCGTATCTATGGTGAATAAAGGTTGGTAAAATGTTGTTCTGAAAAATTAGAAATTTATCGATTCATCCCTTCAATTCATTTCAACTATTAAATCTACCAACGACACCGCCTACCTTTCTTTTTCAATTTAAAATTGATTAAAATATAATAAAATTTGCATTACCTAATGACAACTATTCAACACTTAATGCATTTGACATTTCATTTTTATTAATAATATACAATGCTGAAGGGAAATCAACGTCGGCTGGCGAAGTGGTGGACAGCAACCAAGACTAACGCTCTTTTTTTTACTGGTGGATCAACAGTCAAATTTCCTCTCAAACCCTACTGAACTATTCCAACCGAATGATAATTTACCATTGGTTTTTGTTGGCTTTTTGTCTGCCATATTTCTCGTGAAACTTTAATTGTCTTGTGCTACTAATTTTTTAAATTAGTTTTTATAACGTCCATTTTCAGTTACAGAAGCCAATATTTGATAAATACGTATAGACTTAGGCGCACAATCAATGGTACAAAAATAGTTCTCTTTGTGACAAAAGGAAAA
This sequence comes from Rhamnusium bicolor, assembly GCA_029963845.1. Lineage (NCBI taxonomy): Eukaryota > Metazoa > Arthropoda > Insecta > Coleoptera > Cerambycidae > Rhamnusium > Rhamnusium bicolor. Next base: position 81,056 of record JANEYF010003153.1, read on the forward strand.
CAAAAATCAAAATATAGCAAGTAAATCGATATTATATGTATGGACACAAACAACTACCTATAAAACGATAATTATGTTATTTCATTTAAAAACACTCGTAATGAATTTTTCGTTATAAAATGAATGTACATCTTGTTATAGACCTTTATGAGAGGGTCACATCTCTTCAAGATACCACAATACTCCTCTCTTTGGGTGGCTGGACTGACTCAGCTGGTGATAAATACTCAAGACTAGTCAGCGATGGATCAGCTAGAAGACGTTTTGTAATAGGTGCTGTTAGCTTCTTACGTAGACATGGCTTCAAAGGATTACAGTTTGACTGGAACTATCCTGTTTGTTGGCAAAGTAACTGTAATAAAGGTCCTTCCTCTGACAAATCCAATTTTGCCAAGCTTATGCAGGTAAGAAATAATTCAATGATAATTGCAGGATATGTCTTAAATTCACAGACAGCAGTAATACAATTTTTTCAAAACTCATTGCAAACACAATATATATATATATATATATATATATATATATATATATATATATATATATATATATATATATATATATATATATATATATATATATATATATATATATATATATATATATTGTGTTTCCAACTTTTTTTATAGATAGTGATTACCCACCACCACCGTTAGTAAAAAAATTATTGTTCAGCAGATCATCTATACATAATGTGTTACATGATTCTCAAAGACACAATAAAAACACCGGTAAACTAACAAATGTTTGACAGGCTAAATATTTCATTGTTTTCAAAGCCACCTTAGATACTTCTTAACATTTAATTAGAAGAAAATTGTATTTCTTATTTTCTTTTAGCTGTAATTTTGTTTGTATGTATCGCACATTTTAATACGACATATGAATAAATTCCTTATTAATGGTACTAATAAATGGTACCACGGTACCAATATGGTTCCATTTGAAAAAATTTAGTTTTTCCCCAAAAATCAGTTTGATGAACTTTATTTGTTCATAAATCACGTAATTTAGTATTTTTGACGGAATTTAATAATACCAAATTAGCCTTTAAAAACAAACTAACAGTTAATAACCTTTTTTCAAAATTGAAAGATAAAGACGATATTTTGGCAATGTCCAATGTGGTGTATTGCATACCATGTGATGATTGTAATAAAAAATATGTGGGCCAAACTAGAAGGAAAATTAAAGATCGTATAACTTCCCACAAAAGTGACATGAGACTTGCGCTTTAGCTAATCACGCATCATTACATAATCATAATGTTAATTATAATAACGTCCAAATATTAGATTTTGAAATCAACTATCACAAACGCAGTTTTTTGGAAATGTGTCACAATTTCAAAGAATCAAATACTATTAATGCCAGAAAAGATATTGACAACTTAAGCATATTTTATACTTACTACATTTCAGCCATAATGTCCACATTGATGAAAACACCGTGTATAGTATGGAATAATAATTAATATTCCTAAATATAAGACATTTAGGTATTGGCATCTACTAGTATAAAAGCGCTAAAAATATTTTTGCTAATTATTATTTTCTTACAAAAACTTATCACTGATAAGTATAACATTGGATTGTAAAAGCTAGAAAATAATAATTAGCAAAAAACTTTTTTTACCGTTATTATATTTCCATTTCATTCTATATTTTAATATAAATTTTACCAAGAAAAGGATACCTAATTTGTTTTAAACACTATATGTTCAATCAAACAAATTAACAGACAGATTATGTATACACTACTGGTTTCGATTTCACGCAAAACCTGCGTTTAATACAGAAGATAGTGATGTGATGACAATAGAAAACTGGTAGACGACAGACAGTTGCTCTGCGCTACTGCCACATATCGACCCAGAACAACGATAATGAATGTTATTTATTGCGCCGCTCCTTCGGTCCCTAGCTGAATTCGACATTCGCTTGTGCATAGTATCGCGTCGCGCGCTGGCGCGACAGGTTCCCCTTAATGGCAACGAAGCAGTATAGAGTCAACTCTCTTACTCATATTGAAACTCTAATTCTCTTACTTTCTATAGCATTAAACGCAGGATTTGAAGATCAATAGTGTGTGTTTAATCTTACTGAAATTATTAAAATCTTAGATTTTGCTAATGTTGTATTTGTCTGTATCAATAAAATTACACTCTTGTTACTTCATAATAATCAGACTAGGTCAAATTCCGAGTAATTCAGCGGCGTTGCACAGAAGGAACCCGCACTACGTACTGTAAAACAAATGAGTGATGGCGAGCGGTCGCGCAGATATCGTTACGCCATACTCAAAGATAATTGGTGAGACAAACTGATGTAGAATACCAGTGGCATGTAAATTATAACAAAAATGAATAAGAATGCAAACAAAACACTTACATAACGAAATACTAGTTATTATCCAATCACTACATTGTTTTCATATGGTAACAGCGGTTAATACGAGTAATTATTTGATATTTACATATAACAACAACATAAAATAATATAATATAAATAACCACAAAAACATTTGTTATTCTGCTCTAGCCAAGGACGAGTGGGGTAACGTTGAAATTTGGTCAACGGTGCATACCCGCCGCTCTCCATCACTCGTTAATTTTGCTGTATTAAGTACACATTCGAACGGATATTGTATTTCATCAAGTAGCTAAACGACGACCTGTCGAAAATTAACCATCATTTGGAAAACCATACTAAAAAAAATGAGAACACATTAAAACAAGAAAAAAATGGATAGCAGTAGATGAAATTACGGACGCAGCAGGCAGTCATGTGGCATATGCACGAATTCTAGATCCTAGTGGACCGTCGCCTGCATTTTTACTTGCTAGTAAAAGAGTTGAAGCTATAAATGCGAAAACTGTACGGAATCTGGTTTTGACCTCCTTGAAAGCAATGAGTATTACTAGTTCATAAGTGTTAATGCTAGTGACCGATCCAGCACACTATGTGCTTAAAGCTGACCAGTTGCTAAAAGCTGCCTTTCCGCATTCAACTTTTTTTTTTTTTTTTTTTTTTTTTTTTTTTTTTTAATGGCATTAGGGCGATTGACCCACAGCCAGACACTAATTTATTAAGTATCTATATTTATATATTAACTAAATTTTTTTTTTCCTAAATCTAACCTAAACGAAACGAATATAAAAAGTTTTAAATAGAACACAAAAGGATAAGGACAGGGACACACGCTTCTCGCCCAGGGGTCGATCAGGGCATTTATTCAGTACACATACACATTTAGTGACCACGGATAGATTGGGTTGAAACACACTGGGACAGACAAAAATGGGTGACACGCTAAGCCTATTCTAAATTTTGATTTTTGTTTGATTTATAAATAAAATTAAACAATCTACAATTTTTTTTTTATTTAGTGCCAAGAGATGCAAAAGATTGAAAGGGGTTTCTATTTTTAATTTAATTAAGTTGTTATATAGTACATTAGACTGTTGACTATGTTTATTGCAATTAAAGAAAATGTGATCTAGGTCCCCTATTTCATTACATTCTTCGCATAGATCGGATGCTACTACACCTATCTTATGTAGGTGATACGGGTAACAGCCATGCCCAAATTTAAGTCTACTTAGATGTGTTATGTTCTTTCTTGAATAATTACAATTATTATACCAGTGTTCTTGTGGGATTTCTTGCTGTATAAGTGTATATCGTGTTGGATTAGTGAAACAATATCATTCAATACTTGTAATTGTAACATGCATGGTCCACGCCCTACATTTGGTAGCAGAGGAAATTTTAAAAAAATCCAAAACAGATTTTTGTGAGTCACCAAACATCTTAAAAACTTTCGTGTGGCCTGTCCTGACAACTCACTGCCATCACAACCTATGTTATAACGTTAGAGGATATGGCTGAAGGCAGTTCTTTATTAACACAAGTATTTTAATGACGTAAAAACGTTTGAGCTTCAATTAAATCCTGGTAATGCACAAGCCAGCTCTGCAATTATTTAACAAGATATTAAGGATGATATACACGTTACTTATAACAACTATAATGTAATATTGGACAGTATCCAGTAGAAGGTTCTTTCTTGTCCCTACCATACTCTGTTGAACTACTTGGTAGTGTACAAATTGTAGTACAAACTTAGACTAATCCCCGTATGCGGGTTTGTAAGAGATTTAATTAAAAAAAAAAATCCAGAATCTGTAAAATTATGTAATATTAATTGGTGTCACATTTCTCAGTTGATAATTTACAACTTTTTTTTTAAGTTTGAAAATATCACCTCTGTCGATGTTGAACGACCATTTTTGCTGTACACAAATGTATTGTACACGACGAAAAAGGCTTCTGTAGGAAGAAAATATAGAAACTCTGTTACACTTTTCTAAACACTACGCAATAAACATTTACAGGTATCATATTAAGCGCTGCGACCAAATAAGTGCATTGTAATCGAAAAATAAGTGCATTGTCGGTAATTTACATATACGCTGGCTCAAGTCTGACGCCACTGAATTACTACGGAATTTGGCCAAGTCGAATTTTGATACACCTAACAATTCGTTCTACCTCTATGTTGAAACTCCAAAAACTATTTTCAGGAACTACGAAAAGAATTTGATAAACAAAATCCACCGCTAATATTGGCAGCTGCAATTTCGGGTTATAAAGAAGTTATTGATGTAGCGTACGATCTACCGACTTTAGGACAATCGTTGGATTTTATGTCCGTGATGACTTACGATTACCATGGTGCTTGGGAAAGACAAACAGGTCATGTTAGTCCTCTATATGCAGGTCCTAGTGATAAATATCCTCAATACAATACGGTAAGTTATATATGTTATAAACTCTACAAATGTGTAGAATATAAAATAAAGGAAAATAGTGCTATATCTCGTTCCTCATTGGTTATGGGTGAGAGGAAGGGGCAGATTTTAACATATTGGATGCAAAATAGTTCAGATTGTCGTACTTACCTCACATCTCACTTTTTTAGGCTTTAATCTTACTAAAATAAGTTAAATATTTTTAGAACTAATGTTTTTTAATATATTATGGAACATACCTAATTCTAAAGAATTATAAATTGAAAAATGATTATTTTTAGTATAGTACAGGATTATTTGAGACAAAGATCAATTCTAGGGAAATATTCTCTGCGCTTAAGGTTTTATAAGAAATATTTAATTCCCAGTTGAAAAATGATTTGATCTATTCAAAGTTTTTCTTTTAATAAACAGATTACTTTATAAAAAAAATATCACTTATTACGAGTATTTTCACTGGAGAATAAAATGTATTCGTGAAGAAATGTCAAATTAATTTTGCAGGTTTCAGTTTTATCTATAAAAATTTATTGAGCTTTAACAATGAACATCTCTAAACTAATCATGCCATCAATGGACAGTAAAATGAAATATGAGGCCCCACATTTGGAGATAGCGCTGCAATAGTGTTTCAGCGTTTAATATATTATAAAATAAATGCATGGGAGAATACACTCCCTAGCTGGACTGCGTTTAGAAAGAATTTACCCAGTACACAAAGTTTACCATTAGTCCTTAAAAATAGTTCGAGAAAGGTAAATGTTTCCGTAGGTCAATTACTCGCTTGTGTTCTAAAATAATTTAGTAATTCGCCAAAGTAAACCATAATTGCCACACTCTAGACTAGACTGTAGCGAAATTCGCCGCGTATGCTTAATTTAAATCTGATTATTTTGTTACAAATTGTTTATGTGGAGAGACACGTATATCGGGATATTCAATTACAACTTTGAAAATTAAGATTACTTTAATGACAGAAAGTTACAGTATTTTTTTAAATGATCGAAAGAAAAGTTAATCAAGTACCCTCACTTATTTGTGGTTAGTTGAACATAATAGTATAATATATTAGCAAAAGCTTAACTACTTAAAAGGGCATTAAGTAATATATGACGGTTATGAGTATTATTTTTACTACTAGTACCTAATTAACATATTTTTTGTACGAATGAGAATAAAATAGTATTTTACTGCCTCAGAACAGGGAGTAAAACGAGTGTTTATTCCCTGAAGGATTTAAAGACGCGATGAAATCCAATGAGGAATACAAACATAACGCAACGTCAACATTTTTATTATGTAAAACTTTTAATGGTAAATAGAACAAAAAATTAAGAATCAAACATATAAACCATAAAATGTAATTTATTTCAAATTGAAATTAATAATAATAAGATAATTTTCACAGTTCATAATATTTGGTAATAATAATTCACCATCGGAAGACATGAAGCACAAATTTCTAGTTAAAAAGGATTAGACCTACTTGAGGTGAACCATGGGCCAAGATAAATTAAATAGTCTGAGTTTGTTGATTATAAATATAAATGTTAAAATCGTTCCTCAAGGTCTTAGATATGTTTTCAAATAAACATGCGCAAAAACATACGAATTTATAAAAAAGAACTGGTTTGCTTTACTTTTGTTTTTTCTTCTTAATACTCACTAACTATTAGCATTTTCTTTTTATTGAATAACTAATGAACAATAATGTTAACTGCATTACTGTGTTATATGTTGTAAAAAAAATTCTGAGGGGACCCTCCCGGACTTAGAGCTGACTTCTGCATTTGCCTCCAAAACCTATATGAGTTGATTTTATTATGTGCCCCCTGTTATTTTTTCTGGATCCGCCCCTGGGGGCAATCAAAATTATAGGCCATTCAGTTTTATCACACCCCATCTACAATTGTTTTTACATATCACACGAGCTAATCATTTTATAACAGATTAATTTAATTTTCGTAGTAAACTTATTCGCAATTATATTAATCGAAAAAATCACTTTTAGAAAATTACGTGTGACTAGATTTCATTTATTTTCAGGTGATATTATGTTTGGTGCAACTGGCAAAAAATAAAATGTAATCTAGTAATATTGCCTATATTATTTTATTCTTAAAATTAGTAAGTGTCCCCAATTCCTAAAATAAAATATATTCTTAATAGAAGTTCAGGACAAAATCTACTATTATTTTTAACAGACAATTTTCCCTATGACAGAAAAATTATATATAATTGAGATAACTCTTTACTAAAATATCAAATATTGTAATCATTACATCTTTACAAAACTATGAATGTCATTAAATTTGAAAATAAATAACATTATACATTCTTCCTATTTTGTTTACCATATTTGTCAGGAAAATTCGGCTTCTTAAATAATTTTCATTTTTAAAATTTTACTATTTCTAAATTATAAATATTGACGCAACGAACAAGACAAATTTCGATAATTTATTCATTTAATTTGTTTAAAGACAAATTATTGGATTATATTTTTTATATGTAAAACACTAACTAACAATAATTAGTATACATATTAATAACATATTTTTTTACAACCATAAAAAATACTAGAACTTTACCATGGAATATTTGGTATCTCGAGGGGCTCCAAGAGAAAAACTGTTACTTGGGATACCGTTTTATGGACAAACCTTTACATTGCTGAAAAACACTAATTATGGTGAGGGCACACCAAGTTCTGCTCCCGGAGAAGCTGGGGAATACACCAAACAACCAGGAATGTTAGCATATTATGAAATCTGTAACAGAATCAGAAACCAAAGATGGATTGTTAATAAAAATGGCGCATCTGCATCAGGACCTTATGCTTATAATAGAGACCAATGGGTTGGTTATGAAGATATCGAATCCGTTAAAGCAAAGGTAAGTAAATTAATTATAATAATTAGTTCTAAAAACATGTTCTTGTTTAATAATCACAATACTTTGCAACGCTTTAGTAATTTTATCCTAAAAGTAATTAACAAAGAATAGTGTAATTGGCCGCAATATGAATTGCAAATATTATTTGTGGAGCACATATTTTAACTATTTAGTCAGTAAAAGTTTTTCCCTCAAAATTTACAAGGAAAAATTGCTTTTTAAGATTTGAATATTTTAGTCTTTGACGAGTTACAAATCGAAATAATTCATTAAGGAGAAATTAAACAAAATGATTTACATTATATAAATAGGACTAAATTATTTTTTTATTAAAATAGGTTTTTTTCCTAGGCCAGTTACATTAAAGCTAAAGGTTTTGGAGGTGCTGTCGCGTGGACAATTGATTTAGATGATTTTAACAACCGCTGCTGTGAGGGCTCCTTCCCTCTTCTCCGTAGTTTAAATCGAGAATTGGGTCTCATCGCTGACATACCATCACGAGGAGATTGTACTAAACCTCCCGAACCTTCCACGCCTGCTCCACCTCAAACCACTACTGGAGTAGACTCAGGGGCTGCAAGTTCAACGGAGCACAGTCATGGAGAATGGACAACTGCCACCACAAAAAAAACAACTACTTCTCCCTGGTGGACGACCACCCCAAGCCCAACAACAACCAGTAGAAAAACAACTACTGTTAACCCATGGTGGACAACTAAACCTTCTACTAGTACGACTACAAAGAAACCAACCACCCCTATCATCTGGTGGACTGAGAAACCATCTACAAAACCAACAACTAGACCGACCACTACTGTTGCTTGGTGGACAAGTAAACCTACAACTGCAAAGCCTATAACAACTAGGTATTCTAAAAAACATACATTTTTTATGTTTTCTGTATATAAATAACCGTTGTCTCGCTGAAGAATTTGCTTGAATCAAATCAAACACTTAAACTGCGCCTATAATTATTCAATGACGTGTGAAAGCACTTGTCTCCTGGTCCCTGTTCCCCTCCTCTGTCCAGTTTCACCTTTAATAATTGGTATAATGTCTGTCCTAAATCGAATCAATTCTGCGACAGTCAAAAACTTCAATGTGTTTAGAAAAAATATAAAGGTGAAAAAAATGTGTTCAAATCAACAAATGTCGTTGAGGACTGTGGCTTTAAAATGTTAATAATAACTGCACCATCTTGAATTATAGCATCACAGATTCTTGGGAAGGCATGGTCATTCTTGTCTACAAGCATCGTCCTCTAGAAGATGTACTAGGTCAGCTTTATTACTAGGTCGAAATTCCCCATTACTGGGAAATGTGGGCGGAAATGGTTAATTTTCGTGTTTGAAAAAATTCTGCATATGCAACTGACGATTTTGTGTAACTATTAAGTGTCTGTTTTTAAAGTCTTCAGTGTAGCATTTTTCTTGCTAATGCTCCTCGCAGAAGTACTGAGGAGGAGAATTTTGTTCTTTTTCAAATATTGAAATATTTTTTGGAGAATTTTTTAGTAATCGTTCTCAACGAAATTGTGGGATAGCTTAATACCAATCGAATTCTGAAATTACGATAAGAACAGCCCCTTGTACAAAGAAGGACATATAGGTGGTCCTTCTTGAATGACGAAGGATGGAATCCTTGACCTCAATAACATATAAATCGATACCAAATACTTTTTGTATGATTTATAAAAAAAGATAACAAAATTTTAACGAGTGTAGCCATTTTGAATCATAACTGCCATATTGGATTCTCATCATTTTGGTCGATGCCTCCCTATCTTATTTTCATTGTATAACCATAAACTACATTTTCACCCGTGGGGATACTCTTATCGTAATTTGCAGCATTCATATATCTAGTACCTCCATTAACTCCTAAAATAGTTTAATCAATTTTAAATTTATATCTAGACCAACTGCCACAACACTTCCACCAGATGGTTCGACTATAGTTCCTCCTCCAGCTGTAGTAATGCCAGAAGTGGACACTCCTTCTAAGACCTGTGAACCTGGTCAATACTTCCCAGATCCCAGCAATTGCAATGCCTACTACAGATGTGTGATTGGAGAACTTCGTAAACAATATTGTGCAGGTGGTCTGCACTGGAACAAACAAAAAAATATTTGTGATTGGCCAAAGGAAGCCAAATGCCAGGTAGAAAAACGTAAGTTATAGAATTTTTGTCATCTTTTTTTTAATTCATAAATTAAGAATTTCTAGACCTAGTGCACGTTTAAATTTTAATAAAATTGGCTGATTTTTTAATAATTTTTTCTTTAAAGATGCCCTATTAATATAAAAATATATATATATATATACATAATAAATAAAAAACTTATCTTTTGTTCGTTAACAAAATTGTCGAATAGGTACCGGGTATTTTGCTGCATCTCCATGAAATAATGGAGTTTTTTACTAACTGTCTAACTAACTTTCGCAGATTTGCATAATGCATTTTTTGTTGTAAACTTTGTTTTTATTAGTCTTTATAGAAACAGTAAAAAGATTTACTAAATTTATTACCATATGGTAATCTAGATTAATTTGTTCATAATTTATTTTCAAAATACCCTATTTTTGGTTGCAGACCATACTTCTGAAATATGTTATTCTTGTCACAAATTAAAATCGCCATTAATTTATAAGAAATCATAGTTACAAGTTTATCATGCCATCTAATTATTATTATTGTCATTTGGTGTCCAGAATTTGTCATTGATAATTATTATGATATACCCGTATATAAACAAAGAAGAAAATAGTTTAGAGATCATTTTCTCCTAAAAAAACTTTTTGATTTTTGAGTTATAGCACAAAACGTATATTTTTGACATTTCTTTTTCGCAAACTTGGCCGACTTGGTAGCAATATCAATTTTGTTTACGAACATCTATTAATTCTTTGGACTTATATAGAAATATCATGAGGTTAATCCACAAAAAAACTTAATATATTATTTTCAAAATACTGATTCAGGCATTTTACAAAACAACGGCGTTTTAAATAATAGATTTTCACTAGTTGGATACAGGAAAGCAGCATGTTCCTTCATTAAATATCTGATGGGGCCAGCACATAACATTCTTATACCAGTATATATATCATCTTGATGTAAAAAAATCATTCTATTTAATTCTTCACTTACCTCAATTAAATTATAATAGCGTACTTTGAAATGTTTTATGAACATTTTTAAATAATTATCAGCGTCATTCGATACTGTCAATAATAATTCATGTTAATAATTTCTTCTTATTGACATTGACATTTTTATAACTAAATTAGACATTTCAAATGTCAAACTTTGAAATTTACCCTAAACTGCATTTTATGAGGTCAAATGTATAAAAAATTTAAGTTTACATCAGCTTTATTTAAGTAATTGGAAAATATATTTTATTGGCTTGATATAGTAGACATGATTTATAATCTTTCATCAAGAATACATTTTTCTGTAAAGGCAAAAACAAAAAAGTTTGGGTCCCGTGGACCCCCTTTCAGCTGGTCAATTTTGCTCATCATCGAACTTATCATTGTGTTTGGCCTTTAGAACGTGTACCAAATTTGAAAGCTTTATCTCAAAAACTGTGGCACACTTTTTTCCCGAAATTGTACCTTTTTTAACACGCTTTTATTAGCTTCACTTGTATGTTTGTTTGCTTGTTTGTTTGTAACCGACTCTTTGGACTCGATTTTGACCCACTTTAAACGGACAGATTTAATTGAAACTTTGTACACTTACGAAGAACCGGTAACAATACAATAATTTAATAAGTTTATATCATTATCCTGATCAGGATCGCCAGTCCTTTTCTCACGTATCCTCTGCGTGAGAGCAAGAGGCTTAATATTGTAAATATATTCCGTGATTGTCAGGTCGGTCGTTGGCAGAGCGGGCAAGTCTTAGTCGACGCGAAACGACGGACTCGTTGGGTGTGAGTTCAAATCCCATGGCTGAATTTTTTTTTTTTTTCAGATATATCTGTTGGATCGTAATATGTTATAATATCAGCATCAATAAGCAATATAAATATAGTTTAAAAAAACTACAAAACACGCTTTCATAGCACATCAAACTAAAAAGTGAAAAATAAATATAGTTTAAAAAAAAATATACTAGTATTATTGTGAAAAAAGCGTGGGTTGCTCGATATACGAAAAATATGGCACAAAGCGCCCCACGCTTTTTTCACAATAATACTAGTATTTTTCGTTCATTATTGTTTTCAGTTTATATTAATAAGGGGCCGTTCATAAAATACGTCACGCTACATTCAACTTTTTTTGACCCCCTCCCCCCCTATTGTCACGCTGTGTCACACTTTCTGTGACCCCCCTGTAAATATTTCGTCACAAAAACTACGACTCCCCCCCTGAATATAATAAATTTCAATGGATAGTACACAAATTTTGAAAATTAAAAATATTTATTTAGTTTTTATAATAAAATTTGAATAAATTAATAAAAATCTTTTATAACGAACAAATAAATAATAATTCTATTTATCAGAAGTCCAAGGATTCTGTAAATGCGCCGAAATATCTATAAAAGGTATTGCAATATCTTCTTCTTTATCTTCAAAACTACCGTCTACTTCATCGTCATCTATCCATTCTGCATTTTCCGTACCAGCGTTTTCATCTCCCAGTATGCACAACAGCTCTCGACAAGTCAAAACGCTAGAGCCGCGCCACAGAGCTCATGTCGAAAAATAAACATAAGTAAATATATCGAGTTACAATATATTGTAATAAAACTATATACGTTTAAAAGTCTATGTATTTACTAAATACGAAATGAATGACTTTGTATCATAATAAAAATTGAGAAAAAAGTATTTATTGAAAAAATATTAATTTAAAATATTTTAATGAACGGCGAACGTCACGTTGCCGTAGACCCCCCGTCCTCCCTTGTCACATCTTGTCACACTCAGCAAGACCCCTCCCCCCCCCTTGTATGCGAACGTATTTTATGAATGGCCCCTAATTATTTATCACTTTTTAGTTTGATGTGCTTTAAAAGCGTGTTTTTTAGTTTTTTTTAAACTATATTTATTCTTCTTTCATTCATTGTGTCTCTTCTGATGGTACCACATTCACCAAATTGTGTCACCTAAAATGTTGTTGACAATCTTAACTGCCAAATTTGGGAAGTTTCCCATTAGTATTTTTTGAGTTATCGCGGACACACACACACACACACACACACACTGACACACCAGACACAGACACAGGCACACCCACACACGCGCACGCTCACACACGGACACATACGCTCACAGACGCACACATACGCTCACACGCGCACGCACGCACACACGCACACACACACCGACAGACATCATTCGGAAAATAGTCAGAATGGATTCAGGAGGGTTCAAAACGTATAAATCAATCAAAATCTCGAAGTCGAAAAAAAATCACGATTACTACACTTCCTTATATTAACTATAAGAAAGTAAAAAAGGGGCATACCTACAAAGCGTATTATATTTATATGTATATTTTTTTTTAGCAAACAATATACCCATAACAACTAAAAGACCTAACTGGAAACCACCAACAACGATTTTGTGGCAAACTAAAACGACTTCTGCAAAAATCACAAAGACGACTCAGTCACCGCATACTACAAAAACAACGACAGCTAAAGCAACTACTGTAAATATCCTCAGACCTGAAATAAGCGAACAAGGCTGCACTACTGGGACATATTACCCACATGAACATTGTTCTCAGTTCTACATCTGTGTTAATCAACATTTAGTACAGCAAAACTGTGCACCTGGATTAAGCTGGAATGCTCAAGATGGAATGTGTGATTGGAGCTACAAAGTAAAGTGCCTGGGACGAAGCAAAATAGCAGAAAGATTTACCTTCTTGCACAACAAATATAACGGAGAAAGTAAGAGTTGTTTATGTATTAGGTACTGAAATTAAATTATAATTTTAAGTTTCTTCACTCGTCTACTATAAATTAAGGTAGAGCAATTTTCAACAACAACATTAGGAGCAATGTGAATTATGAAGATGAAGTGAGATAAATGGATAAAAATGTATTCATTTGTTTCTTTGATAATCACTCATTGCACAGATATGAGTAAAATAGGATGTGGTGTGACCTCAGACAAAATTTGCTTTGAGATGTATTGAACGAACGAATCAATTTTTAAGTAAAAAAAATAAGTCTTAAACGTAGGTAATATGTATCTAGGAGTTGTCATTTGTATAAATTACGCATAATATCAAATTAACAAATGAATATAACAATCGTTCTTACAGCAAAACTTGTTACATTTTTGAACATATGGTTGCTAGTTATTAGATTATTTTCAAGAATTTTTTCGTTAGTAGACTACCTACTTTTAATTCCATTATCATACTGTAGAATCAACTTTTATTTTTTTTTTTTAGATAATCACTTAAAATATTAAACTCATTATGTAGGGTAATCTTAATAATTTTCGTTCACCTTGCGTTATACCTTGGGAGTTAGAGACCATTAAAATAGTTTTTCCGGTTTAACTCCTAAACTTTGAGAATTATAATAAAATGTTGATGATATGTACAATACTGATAGAGATGCATTTTTTTGCTAAGCAGCTGTTTACTGTTTCACTTACAAAGGGTTATTTAAGGAAATGAGTGATTTTTCACAGCTGCGAAATTCGCGACCTTTAGTCGAAATGTCATAACAACTGATTCAAATATAATCGCGGCGGGAAATCTTAATCATTATTACATCGGCAGTGATGTTGCGGTAATTTCTTAGATTCTATGGTTGCGAGCAGATCAGGTAATCTAAAAAAAGATGGACGTGTCAGATATATTCCTTTGAAATATCGAAATAACTGGATTTAGTTGACAATGATGTGAATATGGGATAAAGTAGAAAATATACGAAAGAGGGAAACTCGCTAAAAACTTGCGAATTTCGCAATTGTGAAAATGGACCTTAATCGTCCAAATAGCAATACAATCATTAAAATTCAAACCTGATTATGGAATAGGCGGTTTGCCATGCTATTTATTTTGTGTTTATGCTAATAGGTAGCATATGACATTATTATTAAAACCTTCCTTAATACTAGCACATTTTCTGATCAATTTATAAGTGGAAGAGTTACCTTTTTACGTAAGTGGGGAAATCCAGACTTATTATATATTATTACGGTATTTTCAGATTCTAAATTATATGAATGAATAAATTACAACAAAATATACGTACATATACCTATTATCATCTTTAATAAATATGTCTTCATTGGAAAAAAAAATCTGTTAATTATGTTGTTGGATAAAAAAGATTTTTAAGGTTTCTGAAATACATTTGATATTTTTTTTGTAAATTATTAATGACCCCAAAATTTAGCAACTTTGTCAAATTTAAACCTACCTTCCACCGTTTAAGATAAGAGAGAAACCTATTAAGGGGTTCCAATTTGAATCAGCCTGTATATTATACTGTATAAGTAAATAAATTACTAACATGAAATTTTTTTAGGGCCTCAGGCGTATTCGTCTTGTGATGGGAATACTTTTGCACCATTGCCAGGAGACTGTAGTCAATATCTGCATTGTCTTTGGGGAAAATATGAGATATTCCAGTGTGCTCCAGGATTACACTGGAATAACGTAAGTATACTTTTCATAAAAAATTATTTATAGTCTCAGATAAAATTAATTGGGTTGGGTTACGGGTAGGGAATTTTGGGATTAAAAATCAGTAACATCGGGATCCCGAGATTTAAATGTTTCTAATATATGCTTAATAATCTAGTAAAAAAACTGGTTATGCTTTGGATTTAGTTGGTATTGCTAATAATGCTAGATAGCGTTGGCGTTTGTAAACTTAAGATTTTCAATAATTATTTTTATTTTTATCTACTTTCATTTCATAATTATTTTGTTATTCTCTGGACAGAGCTTTAATTCGCGACAAGCCACTGTTTTCATTTTAATTTGAAAATTTTTTATTCAAATTTAAGATTTGCAATAATTATTATTTTCTCAAAATTTTTCCACACGTTTCGGTATAACGGCGATGTCTACTCTCTATATCAATTACGAACACAGTTTCTAAAATATTACTTGTGATCCTGAGCATATACGACAGAAAATTGTAGCATACCGGGTGACACAGGAGACATGTAACACCCCGTAGCATGTTTATTTAAAAAGATATTATTTTGAAATTTGGTACACTTATATAATGCGTGATTGTCCTTTTTTTAAGTACAAAAAAATTTTTGTCCACCACTTCCGGTTTCACCGGAAGTGATATCTACTCTGTTATTTTAAATGGCACCCTGTATATTTTTTTTACCTATCTGATTCGTCTCTAGATTCTCTTTTCAACCATGTATTGGAACATGGCATTTGTTTTTAAGATGACAGTTAATATCAATTTTAGTTTGTTAAGTCTAGGTGGCCCTGATATGAACCTTGGCAGATATTGATGCGTAGTGTGCCGTGATATCGAAAGACCTCTGGCATGCAACTTTGTGCCTCATATTTTTTTGGGAATAACCAGTAGATGAACAGACTAATAAGATCTAACTTATTTAAAAAAATATCTTTAAACAACCCACGATATCTTAAAAACCAAGATAGGAACCCCATTTTTTTACTTCACCTAGTTAAAAAATACTTATTTATCTTTTATTTTTGTCCAATACAATTGCTGTGCCTATCATATTTTGCTTTCTTCATTAAAATTAGTATCGAATGTTATTGCATAGTAATGAATATTGTACTGCAACAAAAATATTTAGTAAGCAGGCGGTGGAATCAAAATAAAAGTAGGTAAAACGATTTTTTTTAATAAATAAGAAACATCAGTAAAACACATTTGAACAAAATTGATGAAAAACCATTACACTATGTAATACATTTTTACAACGAATGAATGAAATTGAAATAAAATATTTACTGCAGTACTACATACAAAAAACATTTTTTTACTACAGATGTTCAAAATGTTGTCCGTTATTATCTCTGTACAATCGTGTTTTTGTGACGGTAGCCCTAAGCACGTTATCTAACTGTAATTCAGTAATCCCATCGATTGCTCTTCTGACTCTCATTTCCATGTCTTCTCTGTTTGTTGGTGGAGTCCTATAAACATTTTCCTTGAGGTGGCCCCATACAAAAAATCAAGCGGCGTAAGGTCTGGTGACCTTGCAGGCCATCGAACGGGTCCATTTGTTCCCATCCAGTTTTCTCCAAACCTTTCATTTAAATAATTCACCACAACTCTGCTGTTATGTGGTGGAGCCCCATCCTGTTGAAAAATTATTGGGTTAACATTAGGTGGCAGTTCTTCCAAAAAATCTTGTATCTGGTTTTGCAAAAATCCCAAATATCTTTCTCCATTTAATGAACCATCAAAAATTATTGGCCCAATAATTCTTCTGCCTAGTAAAAAAATGTTTTTTGTATGTAGTACTTCAGTAAATATTTTATTCATTCATTCGTTGTAAAAATGTATTACATATTGTAATGGTTTTTCATCAATTTTGTTCAAATGTGTTTTACTGATGTTCCTTATTTATTAAAAAAATCGTTTTACCTACTTTTATTTTGATTCCACCGCCTGCTTACTAAATATTTTTGTTGCAGTACAATATTCATTACTATGCAATAACATTCGATATTAATTTTAATGAAGAAAGCAAAATATGATAGGCACAGCAATTGTATTGGACAAAAATAAAAGATAAATAAGTATTTTTTAACTAGGTGAAGTAAAAAAATGGGGTTCCTATCTTGGTTTTTAAGATATCGTGGGTTGTTTAAAGATATTTTTTTTAATTAAGTTAGATCTTATTAGTCTGTTCAGCTACTGGTCATTCCCAAAAAAATATGAGGCACAAAGTTGCATGCCAGAGGTCTTTCGATATCACGGCACACTACGCATCAATATCTGCCAAGGTTCATATCAGGCCACCTAGACTTAACAAACTAAAATTGATATTAACTGTCATCTTAAAAACAAATGCCATGTTCCGATCATGGTTGAAAAGAGAATCTAGAGACGAATCAGATAGGTAAAAAAAATATACAGAGTGCCATTTAAAATAACAGAGTAGATGTCACTTCCGGTGAAACCGCAAGTGGTGGACAAAAAATTTTTTGTATTTAAAAAAAGGACAATCACGCATTATATAAGTGTACCAAATTTCAAAATAATATCTTTTTAAATAAACATGCTACGGGGTGTTACATGTCTCCTGTGTCACCCGGTATACTATTTAAACTAGATTTAGACTAGAGGTTCGGACGATAAAATAAAAGTAGGAAAAAAATTATGATATTTAATACAGTAAAAATATTAGGGACAAAAATTTAAAAAATATTAAATAGCTTTTTACTTTCAAATAAGTGATTACAAATATGGACATAGCACTGGAATGAGAAGGCAGCAAAATCATTTGCTTGAATATTTAGTATTGGTTTGTCTCACTTAAAATTTAAAAGAGTCGAATTTGTAAAAATCGCAGCTGTACATCGTGATCGACAATTATTATCTAGGCCAGTTACTGCCCAAGAGACAAATATATTATTATTAAAGTTCACTAAAATTAAATTGTATGAGAAATTCAACCTTTATTGTATTGATAAGCATTAGTTTTTCCATCAGGCAATACATCGTATGAAGAGTAGAAATATGTATACTTTGTACTTATTGCTGCTTTTGTGTCTTAAAACAAACTTACATATATTATTTTACTAACAAGAATATCATCGACACGTAATCGGATCATCAGCCATACAGCCATTAAATTGTAGCATTATACTTTCAATGGGGAATATGTGTTAAAAACTTTCTCATTATCAAGAATAAACAATATATCAAATAATTACACATTTCAATTAATTACATGTGATATGAGAATATTATGTTAATTATTATTAAAATTAAATATGAATTACAGGAAAAGAAAATATGTGACTGGCCTAAAACAGCAGAGTGCTCAGAAGAAACCGATAATACTATAGTTGATATAGAAACTAGTTCAAAACCAAACATTACTGCTAGCTATCCATCAAATAAACCAACCACTCCTCAATGGAAACCTCCAACAACTACTACGTCTTCTCCCGAATGGAAACCACCATCAACAACTGAATCGTCTGGAAATGAATGGGAATGGCATCCTCCAATACCACCTACATCAGAAAAACCCCCATTATCTGAACCTCTGAAACCATTCTCGGGATATTATAAAATTGTCTGTTACTTTACGAATTGGGCTTGGTACAGAAAAGGTTCGGGAAAATACCTTCCTGAAGACATTGATGAAAATCTTTGTACACATATTGTTTATGGATTTGCTGTACTAGACTATTCTAATCATGTTATTAAGGCACACGATTCTTGGGCTGATTTTGATAATCGTAAGTAATATTGTATTATTTTAATATGTGCAACATAATACCTTAGATGTTAACATTTCTACACTATACCGGGTGTCACTGAGATATAGTTCACCTTATTTTTTTCGTTTGATTTTTATAAAAATGATACTATACATAGTTAATACACGAATAAAAAGACATTATTTGACATAAAAGAAAAGTATTTATCACTTTCAGTTTCAGCAGAAATGATAGCAACTTTCTAATTTTTGTCATGACACCCTTTATATTTTTGCAGTTTTGGATGGAGCATTGACTTCTGAGTTTGTCGATGTAACATACTTGAGTGTTTGGCTTTTGTTTTCCGTTATTATTAGCGATATACCATTAAATGCAAAAAACGCAGCAGGTTTATAAAAATTTGAAATACATATGTTTCAAATGAAGGTCTATTGTTTCCTTAAGGACTATTTAATTGTAATATGTAGAAAGATATCAAGTACTGGCCTGAAACTAGTTATTTTTCTCTGGTTCTATGAAGTAACTTTTTTAAGGACAGTTTAAAATTACAAATAATTCTGATATTTCACATATAACAAAATTGAACAGAAAATTATAATTTTTGCTGGTGATTTCCGGAATTCGCAAAACCAAATTTTTTGCTCTTAGAGATCAAAGAATTACTTAAAATTGAATAATTCATTTATCGGTTAATGAATTACCTATATTAGAATTGTTTTAATACTGTAATTTTTTATATGAATTTATTGCCGATATAACCAATTATTATTGTAAGAATCTCAATGGCTCAGTGGTTAAACGTCAGGCTATAAATGCAGAGGTCCCCGGATCGGTTCAACACGCAGGTTGGTTGGTTTTCTAATTTAATACAATGCAATAATACTAGTCTCTATTGCTGAAAACTAAACCGATAGATGGCGTGACCCGATCACCAGAAACTCTCATGTTCCTATGATGTGTATACAGTGAGTTAATGTAGGTAAAAACAATAATCAATTTTTTGGGCTGTAGACGTCCGTTGATGGACATCCACAGGATGTATAATTTTGTGACAAACGGCTGTCCACTGGATGTCCAGTGGATTACTTCTGTTATCCAGATGGATATCCATCGTACATCCATCAGGTCCATGACGTACATCCAGTGG
This sequence comes from Rhamnusium bicolor, assembly GCA_029963845.1. Taxonomy (NCBI): domain Eukaryota; kingdom Metazoa; phylum Arthropoda; class Insecta; order Coleoptera; family Cerambycidae; genus Rhamnusium; species Rhamnusium bicolor. The sequence goes on from JANEYF010003153.1 coordinate 101,299, forward strand.
TTTTCCACTGGACGTCCTTGTGCTGTATGGAATAAGTCGTTTAAGTTGCAAAGAAATATACTACTAGTATATAGCATATTTGTTTGGGTTAACAATGCATTATTATTACCAAGTTTCATGATGTGGATATAAGATTTTTTTTATAAAGTAGGGATGAGTCGTTCCGTTGCAGTTTAACTTTGATTGTACATCAAATATCAAAATTTGGAATAATAAATTGACACTGCAATAGCTTTTATAGCATTTTATTAATCTTTCCTAGATTCAAGTTTGACAAAGACATATTTGTTAATCGAGTTAATACAGGGTTCATTAAAAAAAATGAAGTTTATTAAGTAAATAAATACAAAATATATTTTGTGAAAAGAAGTACAATTATGATTTACTTTTACAGAGTTTTACAAAAGAGTAACTGAATATAAATCAAAGGGCGTTAAAGTATCGATTGCAATCGGAGGTTGGAACGACTCTCAAGGTGACAAATATTCTAAATTAGTAAACAACCCAGCAGCAAGGAAACGCTTTATTGAACATGTTTTGAAATTCTTAGAGAAATATAACTTCGACGGTTTAGATTTGGATTGGGAATATCCAAAATGCTGGCAAGTACGTGAATTAATTGAAATAATTAATGGCAATGTATTTAACTCTAAATTTTTATTAGGTCGACTGTAAGAAAGGACCCGACTCGGATAAACAAGCCTTTGCTGCATTTGTTACTGAACTGAAACAGGCTTTTAGACCAAAAGGTTACCTGCTCTCTGCTGCCGTGTCACCTAGCAAAACTGTTATTGATGCTGGTTACGACGTTCCAGTTTTAGCAGAGAATTTGGACTGGGTAGCTGTTATGACATATGATTTCCATGGCCAGTGGGATAAACAAACAGGACACGTTGCTCCGCTGTTCTATCATCCCGAAGATGAAGTTGCATTCTATAATTCTGTAAGTGTCTTAAACAAGTGTAAATCAGAAACTATTAATATACCAGATGTGTTTATTTTTAGAATTTCTCTATTAATTATTGGATATCGGAAGGAGTACCTAGAAGAAAAATTATAATGGGTATGCCATTATATGGTCAATCTTTCAGATTAGAAAAAGAATCTGAACATGGTCTAAATGCTAAAGCTCCAGGTCCTGGAGAAGCTGGTCCATACACCCGTGCTGCAGGTTTCTTAGCCTACTATGAAATATGTGATAATATCAAAAATAAGGGATGGACAGTTATTCAAGATCCAAAGAGACGTATGGGCCCATATGCTTACAAAGGAAATCAGTGGGTTTCTTTTGACGATAAAGAAATGATCACGCTTAAATCTCAATATATCAGAAAAATGGATATAGGTGGTGGAATGATTTGGGCTTTAGATTTGGATGATTTTAAAAATAAATGCGGTGAGGGTCGCCATCCTCTTTTAACAATCATAAGGAATGTTCTTGCTGATCCTGGTACTGGACAACAAGAGCCAATTCCTCCTATAGAAGAAGAACCAGAACGACCTCCAGTAGGAGAACCTGAGGCTGTAGAAAATGAAGATGAGGACATACCTATGCCACCTAAAGTAGACCAATCTACTTTGACCCCTATACCGTCACAAACAACTACAGCTCAGGCATTAATTGACCCTAACTCTGAATTTAAAGTTGTTTGTTACTTCACAAACTGGGCATGGTATAGACAAGGTAAAGGGAAATACGTACCATCAGATATTGATCCTGACTTATGTACGCACATTATCTATGGTTTTGCTGTACTCAATGGAGATGAATTGATTATTAAACCTCATGACTCTTGGGCCGATTTTGACAATAGTAAGTCACTTTCAATTAATTGTTAACTTAAACTAATGAATTATGTTATAGAATTTTATGAGAAAGTAACCGCGTTCAAAGCTAAAGGTATTAAAGTTCTTATTGCTATCGGAGGATGGAACGATTCAGCTGGAGATAAATACTCAAAACTGGTCAATAATCCTTCCGCTAGAAGACGTTTCGTCGCACATGTCGTAGATTTTATAGAAACAAATAACTTCGATGGTTTAGATCTAGATTGGGAATATCCTAAATGCTGGCAGGTGTGACTATATATTGAATATCCTTTCAATATCGAATCTGTTTATAAATATTTTATTTCTAGGTCGATTGTAACAAAGGCCCATCTTCAGATAAACCGGCTTTCGCTGAACTTGTCAAAGAACTTTATGACGTCTTTCAACCAAAAGGCTGGTTACTATCGGCGGCGGTTTCACCAAGCAAAAGGGTTATCGACGCAGGATATGATGTCCCATCATTATCGCGATACCTCGATTGGATTGCTGTGATGTGTTATGATTATCACGGTCAGTGGGATAAAGTTACTGGTCACGTCGCTCCTATGTATGCCCATCCAGATGATATTGATGACACATTTAATACAGTGTGTATACTAAATATGGTACCAAGCAATTTAACAAACATTCTGTTTTATAGAACTTCACAATTCATTACTGGATAGAGAAAGGTGCAGATAGAAAGAAACTTGTAATGGGTATGCCAATGTATGGACAATCTTTCTCTTTGGCGGACAATACTATTAATGGTTTAAATGCTGCTACATATGGAGGTGGAGAAGCTGGAGAAGAAACTAGAGCTAGAGGATTTTTAGCATACTACGAAGTAAGCTACAATAGTATGAAACAGTAATACACCCTCGTCCATTTGAAGTGGATCATCAGAAATTAGGGTGATTTTCAAACTGAATTTATTTTTGAACTACCCCGTGCATTTCTATGAACTCTTTTTTTATTTTCTGTTCTTGATTCTTAATATATAAGGGATTTTTTAGCTAATTATATCGTCTAACTTTTTTTTATATACGAGGTGTGTAATTCCAACATATCTTTTAGCTAAGTTTGGCTTTATCTGTGGCGTCTGCTAGAACTGATACGCAAATATGTGTCACCCTGTAAATTAACAGGACTCTTATTGAGTTTATAGCATTTTTTGAATTTTGAATATCTTGGATACTTTAGAAGATACGATTTCTTTAAATAATGCTATACATTTTCTACTTGTGTATTTTGTATTAGGTAGGCCATGGAAAAATGACGCTTCTGTAATTTTGTAATTACCGACAATTTTAAATAGGTTTCTTAAGTACCATTGCACAAAATTCCATTACGTCGCCTAGGCACTGAACATTTAAATTGAGCTGTTAGCATGTACGGCCATCATACAAGCCCGAGGTGGTCGTACTAGATATATTGATTTAATGTTCTTCATTTTTTGTTGTTTCTCTTTTATGCTTTTATTATTCAAGTTAAAGTAATTGTTCATTGTGTAGTAGTGTTTAATTTCAATGTGCATTAATGTAAGTAGAAAATGTATCGCATTATAAAAAAAATCGTATCTTCTAAAGTATCCAAGATATTCAAAATTCAAAAATTGCTATAAAATCAGGAAGAGTCCTGTTAGTTTACAGGGTGATACATACTGACAGATAGATTCTGGCATACCTCATAGATAAAGCCAAACTTGGCCAAAAAAAAAACATGTTGGAATTAAACACCCTGTTTAAAAAAAAGAGTAAATCGAAATATTTGGATAAAAATTCTTTTATAGAGCAAGAATCAAAAAAAAAATATTTAAAAAAATATCATGGAAATGTACAGGGTAGTTCAAAAATAAAATTAGTTTGAAAATCACCCTGATTTCTGGATATCCACTTGGGAGTGTATTTTGTCTTTATTAAAAAGAAAAAATTTACTATTACAATATTTCGATACGGTAAAAAGAAAAACAGTGTTTTGCTTTAAATGGATAGTTTTTAATATATTTTATTTTTTATAGATTTGTACCAATGTAATTAAAAAGGGATGGCAAGTGGTTAGAGATCGTAAGGGACGCATTGGTCCATATGCATATCTAAGAGACCAATGGGTATCTTTTGATGATATAGGCATGATTAGACATAAATCGGAATACATTAGAGCTATGGGCCTTGGTGGTGGTATGATCTGGGCCTTAGATCTCGACGATTTCAAGAATTTATGTGGTTGTGAAGAATATCCTTTACTGAGAACTATTAATAGAGTTCTTAGAAATTATGCTAAGCCGGCGCCTAAATGTGTTTTAGGTAAGCCTCAGACACCAACAAAGAAACCTACTTATAAACCAACCACTAAAAAACCGGTTACGCAAAAACCAACTACTGAGTCACCTTATGAACCACAGGAACCAGAAAATATTCATCCGCACCCTCAAACTTGTGATGGAAGATTATTCCTACCACATGATACTAACTGCAATCAATATTATTTATGTAATCAAGGACAACTCCAGCTACAATCATGCCCAGCTGATCTGTATTGGAACAACGATCATTGTGATTGGCCAGAAAACACTCAGTGTCATCCAGATGGCAGCACTACAGCACCTTTTGACACAACCACTGAATTATATGAACCACCTTCATCTGGAACAACGGAAGGAACTTATCTTCCACCCATAGAGACTACTAGTAAACCATCATATCCAGGAACCGGTACTGACCAAAGTGAAGATGATTATAAAGTCGTTTGTTACTTCACAAATTGGGCTTGGTATAGGTAAGTAACTAAATATATACTAATCTATTATCTTAAAATTGAATTTTGAAGACAAATCAATATGAAATCTTGGAAATATATTTTAATCTAAATGTCAAACTTTACATAAATATTTAATATAATTTATTGTTTCTCGTTACAATGTCAATATTAAGATTTCAAGTTATTAATTTTTTTGTTGAAGTATAAAAAAGACGTGTTATCGTTATTAAACATTCTGTCTTTAAGAGAATATTCAGAGACGACAATCATTCAAGGTGTGTCTTTAGCTTTCGTTGAGGATTATTTGAGCGACAGTCTTGTGTTTCCTAACCTCATTGTGTTATTGACACGGACTATGGAAAGAAGTGTATTAACTATTATTGGCATTTTGCAAATTCCTCAAAGGTATTCGCCGGCAATCTGGCAAATTCTCCTAAGCCTGCATATTATAAAAGATTATAGTTATTACATATTGTCGTATAATTGTTCAGGATATTAAAAAAATAGGAAAGACCAATTTCTCAGTCAAACTCATAACTTCAAACTGGTTCAAACTACAGTGACTATACACAGTGCACAGCAGAAAGAAGTATGCATGGAGATCGTATGGCGCGTACGCGCGGAGTTCTCAGAGGCAGGAAATAATGTGAGCGCTCTCATTAGTCGGGATCATTGTCAAGAACTTTCTGAATATTCTCGGATCGTTCTCAATGTGCTCTGAGAAGAATGTTTATGCACGAACGTTTACGAATATTTTTGGGAGAATAATGAGAACGTTCCCTTCTTCACATTACTAGATGGGTATCACATCACCTTTTTTAAATATACGGCATCTCCGCGCGAAAACTTTTACCTTAAATATTTCCAAAACATTTTACGATAATTACTTGAAAATTTATATACTTATGTACGATTATGTAAGTAAAAAGGTGCCATCAAATATTGTGTATTTGGTTGCTTACACTACCCCACCTGTAAAATTGAAAATGATACACTATAGTGAGTGATCATTAACAAATCGACTGAATCATGCATTGAACCTGAATTTAATTTGCAAAAAATATTTTCAAATACAGTCGAACTAAATCTCCCCGAAGCTGTTCGAGTTAGAGAAAATTAGAATTAAAGAAAATACTTATAAAATGAAGTATATATCAAGGGCACACAAACATATTCTGATTACACAGAATTTCAAGATATAGAAGTTCGACTGTCAATAAAATATTTACTATTTTGTTGTGTAATTATTTTCAGGCAAGGTGATGGAAAATATCTTCCTTCAGATGTAGATACCGACTTATGTACTCATATTAACTACGGCTTTGCCGTTTTAGATTCCAACTCCCTGACAATTAAACCTCATGACTCGTGGGCCGATATTGACAACGGTAATTATATTTCAAATAAAAACTTTACAAAAATTTAAATATCAATATGTTTTAGAGTTTTATAAGAAGTTAACTGAATACAGATCTAGAGGAATAAAAGTACTAATAGCAATTGGTGGTTGGAATGATTCTTTGGGTAACAAATACTCTCGACTTGTAAATGATCAACAATCGAGAGCTAAATTTATTATGAATGTAGTGCAGTTTATTGAAAAATGGAACTTTGATGGTTTGGATCTCGACTGGGAATATCCAAAATGCTGGCAAGTAAGTAATCAATTACAAATTAAATTTTGTAGTGCTTAGTTTTCTCAGAATCAGTTTCTTTAAAAGAAATATGTTAAAGCTAAATCATAGGTATGAGGAAACATTGAGACCAATAAATAATGTATTTTATACAGACAAAACCACGAAGAGGTGAACACGGCCATTAGTATGCACAATTTACGTTTGACTATTAGCAGCGGAGAGAAATCCAGTCACGAATCGGTGTGCGCAGTTCAGCAGAGCTGATGCAATACTGTAATCAAGCTGGCTTCTATATCCAAAACACTTGTACAAATCTCGAGTTGGCTTTGTACGTTATTGTGGTCAAGTGGTTCGGTAAGTCTCGTGTGTGTAATACACCGTTGGCCAATATTCAACGGATAAAAATAAATTGTGCATACTGATGACCGTGTTCGCACCTTCGTGGTTTTATTTGTATACACAATTTAAAACGTTTAGGTTAAACTGAGATCCTAAACTACAATATAAACGAAGTGGATTGTAATGTAGATTTAGCTTAAATGTATAATTGCAAAAAAATTCAGCGGATGCTGAAATCCTTGCATGGCTCAGATTCACATGGGAGTCGCACCAGCAAATTGCCTATAGTCACTCCCCGTATTCTACAGGGTTAGTGGCTGTAGGTCCGAGAATAATGTGCCCTAAGTAGACGGAGATAACCTAGAATGACCGCCTTCTGCATTTGGCCTGTTAGTCACGCAGCTGATTTTTGGCAGGCCGGTATGTTCTTCAATTCTAAGAGCAGCGCAGGCTTTATCCCTGCGAGTACACAGATTATTAGGACGCCTATCTTGACGGAGTAGCCTTAATACTGCACTTGGAGCTCGAAACGAAGGTCGCGATATTTGGTCCGCTTTTCCTCTTCCTTCAATGTGATGTTTTTCTCGGCAGGGACCGAAAAATCGATGACATACATCACCTTAGTTTGATAGTCGAAGAGTACTATGTCAGGCTTATTGGCTTGGATTAGCTTTACAGTCGGGAACGAGTAGTTCCAATAATTGCGATATTTTTTGTTTTCGACAACGGACTCAATATCTCCAGGGACGTAAAGCAGCACTGATGTCTGGTCTACCCCATACATGTGACTTAGGTGGTGATAACGCCGCGTTATGTCGGTGAATATAGGCCGAAATCGCATATATGGGACATGCAGAGAGGAAGTGCATGAGTTATTACGGCGCATAACGGCAGGTCTTGCAACTGATATCAGGAACCTCTCACACTACACGCGGCTACGGTAGACCAAGGTGTTGATAACACAATCCTGGCAGGCCATAATGAATCCGTCGGTCTTTGACTCATGCCCGGCTGGCCTTAAAAAGGCGAATGTTAGAATAATCCCAATGTTTCTATGTTGTTATAGAAGACACCATGTTGGGGTTTATTGACATGCTACCGAAACAGTTTTTCCTGTTCAGCAGCTCTAATTTGGGCTTTCAGACGATTTGGATGAGCTCAGTGACTGACTTTACATCAGCACCTCGTCGGCCTCCTCATCTAGTATTGAATGCGAGACCGAGTTCATCTGCTGCTATTTCCATTACCTTGAACAATCCTATTCCCACTCCTACAGTTGCATGATATTTCACAAACTACAAGAGGGGATCTGAGTTCCTAAGAATGTTACATGCCGTACTTACTCAGTACTATCTACCATGCATACATTCAGGCTCAAGAGTCCTGCCTCCCCCCTCCCCCGTTGACATGGGAGATACATACGAGGAAGGAACGATCTAGGATAAATGCTTCAGCATTTGAATATTCATCATCTTGCGGGTATCTCTGTCTAATTGGCGCAGTTCATCTACCGTCCATTTAATTACTCCAAAAGAGTATAGCAGAACCGGAACGGCAAGCGTATTAGTCGCAGACACCTTGTCCTTCCCCGAAAGTTCAGAAGATATCTTTTGCAGTCAGTGCCTGTACTTACCATGGAGAGAATTTTTTGTCTTACATTCTGGATATCCCTTTGTTGTTCACCCAGATGTGTTTAGGTTCCTCCGGCATCCAGATGTCTTAGGATGTTTCCATCTGCAAGCTGCGCAGCTACAGAGAATTTGTCGCATCGCTCTCTCTTGCAGTGGACGACTGCACAATTGTCCAACCCGAAATCCATACTAATTGCCCGTGTGTATTCTTCGACCACCCTAAGAGCATTTTGTAATTCGTGTTCTTCGGAAGCATATATAAAGTTTAAAGTTGGCCACTCTACGCGTCCAAGACATCACCGCTCACACAAGGGAATCGGTCCCTTCCGATTTCATTGCAGTTTGTAAGTTTTTAAATCTTGCTGCCACATATCTCTAGCCATTCTAGCTCTCTTCCATACATTCTGCCACTCACACAAAGCACCCTGCACGACTTTTATAGTTTGCTAGCATAATAACCCCAATTAAATTATTTTATTATACTTTCCAATTTCTCTCGTTTTAAACAACGACTGACGCCCTACATTATTCAACATTTTTTCTCTCGTCTCTCTCTAACCATCATCTGTGCTCCGGATTTACGTATGGCAGTTTTAACACCCCACATTATACATAACAAACACGCAAAACATCGCTCTTTTTGAAGACGCGGACTTCTTCATCATGTTTTACGTCCACTAACGCACTACACTAAACATAAAATATCGAATAAATAAAAAATGTCTTTATACTCGCCGTACACACAACAGATTGCTAGATAGAATGTTTTCGAACTTAAGAAATTGCAAACTGCATACAGCAAGAATGTAAACTAAGTAGAAGGTCAATAAACAGGTAGTCGCCTACGGACGCAAACGATATTCGCCCTTCGACACTATATACATACTTCTCGGTCGCTCATCAGTACCAGTATAATTCTTCGCGGTTGACATCCGCTCATCGGTGCCGGTTTTACATGCAAAGGCTATTAATTGAATTAATATGTAATAAGTATACTGTCAAAATTCACAGTTTAATTTATTACTATTATATCTGCGTTTTTCCGAATATAATATTAGGTTTAAAAATCCGTCTCTGGGATGACAAATTCCCTAAATCTAGTGACGACACTACACTGAAGTAGTTTCCATAAACACCAACACACTCTGTACAATACACGACACGCGTTTACCAACCAAGCTGGAGACGATTAAAACTGGAGATGATCAAATCTCCAGATGGTGTCATCTTCCTATCTTATTATGTTGCAACTGTTTTTATCCGTAAACTACCTTGCACAGTAGCTTCAAATACGATGAAATAATTTCAACATAAACCACTATCTTATTTTTATTTTAAGGTTGATTGCAACAAAGGACCAGACTCAGACAAACAAGGTTTTGCAGCGTTAGTACAGGAATTAAGCGAGGTATTCAAACCCAAAGGCCTATTGCTGTCTTCAGCAGTATCTCCAAGCAAAGCCGTAATAGATGCTGGATATGATGTTCCAACTTTAAGCAAATACTTTGATTGGATAGCCGTTATGACTTACGACTTCCACGGACACTGGGATAAGCAAACCGGTCATGTAGCACCACTTTATTATTACCCAGGAGATACTTACGACTACTTTAATGCTGTAAGTTATAAATTAATAGGCCTATTTTATATCAGTGGCTATTTTCAAATTCCACGGACCGTTATGCTAAATCTTTAAGTTCAGAGCATTTAACTAGATTTACTAACCTGTTACACTAAATTAGAAATTATATAAACAACGGGAGAGAGGTTTTGACGAATTTTTTTCTCAAGATCTATCAGCAAACTATACTTGACAGTAAATAAGGTGTCAGATTAAAATTCACTTTTTCTACTACCGCTATTAAAAACAGATCTGTTAACTTTGATTTATCAAATAAAATTGGTATATTATGGAGAAGCGTATTAAAAGTAGAAAATAAACATATTTTTATAACTTTAATTATTATTATTTTATCACTGTCATAGAAAAAATGTATGAAACACGTGTTAAAAGTGATTTTTATATATTAAATAAAATGACATTTTTAACATGTATCATAAATAGCTCTTATCTATTTCTGTGAGAAAAAGTCAACTTTTCCCATTAATTTAAGTTAGGAAATGAAACTCATTTCCACACTAGTGGGAAAGGCAAATACTGTAAGTAAATTTAAGTCAAATCTCTACTTATTATTATATATTTTTTAGGCAATCTTTACAATTTATTAAATGCAGACCGGAAGCCGATTGTTAAGATCTTTTAACACTGTTAACTGTTGGATACTTTGATCGTTATTTTCAATATGTCCATTGTTCTTGCAATTGTGTTTTTGTTTTCGTATGACCCTTCAACATACCAGCCACAACATTAGACTTCCAGACCCCGTGTCATTTTAATGTTAAAGTGTCCTTGTATCTGCCAACAATGTGGTGGATGTTATTCTGAAAATGCCTCGGTAGTATATTGTTTGGGATTTTGTAACTGTAAATAAAAAGCTATGATTTTTGGTATGCTTCCAAATGAATTTATTCCTTTGTGCGTTTCCTGTTACGGCTACAAAAAATCTGCCATGTCCATCATTCTCAAGTTTAAAAGACTAACGTATTTTCTAAGAATATTAACCATATCAATCCTATGACGTCTCCAGCCGTTACAAAAAACTCTTGGGCGATTTTTGTTTTCGTGGCAGTTAATGTAAAATTAAAGGTGTTTCTTTCGTCCCTGACATTCTCCACAGTAAGGTTTCTGAGCTCTTTCATCGGCCAGCACCAATCAATGCAATTATTAACTGTTACCTACAAAACAAACCTAATTAGCAAAATTAAGGAAAAATTTAGAAAACGTAATTATATTACTTTTGATAATAGATATTTCTTGTCGTCAAAGAAATTTGGAAACGTCCTGTTTGGTAAAAACCTTGTATTTCTTTACTTGATAGTCTTCCCGTTTCTCTTAAGAAAAGCTTTAAATAAAAGGTTTAAATACTTGCTAATATCGACATTTTCTCTTAAAGAAAGTACATACAATTCGCAGTATGAGCTAGTTTTCCACGACGAGGAGGATTTTTGAACTTCTTGGAAATACGCAAGAACTTTTTCATTAGTAATATTATTCACGTGCTTTCCTCGCGCTATTTTCAAAGGGTTGTAGACCAACTCGTATTTGTCACTTTGGCAGGAGAATTTTTCTGCAACAATATGTCCTGTGGCGTTCACTGCTTCTATTATATTAACAGATGGCCATTTTATAGTTATCCGAACCACTCAATTTAACTAAATATAAAATGGCAGTACATAAAATAAATAATTTTCAATAATATTTCGTGGATTATATATCAATTTTTCAACATCCTCAGGCAATAAGGACTACAATTAGACAAATATACAATATAAAATGGCTGTACATAAAATATTATTAAAAATTATATATATATATATATATATATATATATATATATATATATATATATATATATATATATATATATATATATATATATATATATATATATATATATATATATATATATATATATATATATATATATATATATATATATATATATATATATATATATATATATATATATATATATATATATATATATATATATATATATATATATGTTAAATTCGTTTTCCGGGTATACTCCCGCGTAGGGTGATAGGCCCCGAGAGGGACCGTGGTTGTCTGAACGACGTTTCGGCAGAATCTCATCTGCCATCTTCAGGTTCTAACCGATAACTGCTTACTGCGGCTTCTGGTTACTCGAACTGAAATGACGTTTTCTGGATCTGGCAGTTCTTTATATACTCTACCAATGTTACGCTCTGTTGCTCTCGACACACTCCGGGCGTCATGGTCTGCTGCACCCATCTCCTGATTTCGAGCGCGGCTTCGTGTAATCGGTCCTGTTCGGACGCGCATGCGTGTGTCTGTGCTTATGTCACGGTCTGTTGCACCCATCTCCTGATTTCGAGGTCGACTCCGGAGATGGGTGCAACAGACCGTGACATAAGCACAGACACACGCATGCGCGTCCGAACAGGACCGATTACACGAAGCCGCGCTCGAAATCAGGAGATGGGTGCAGCAGACCATGACGCCCGGAGTGTGTCGAGAGCAACAGAGCGTAACATTGGTAGAGTATATAAAGAACTGCCAGATCCAGAAAACGTCATTTCAGTTCGAGTAACCAGAAGCCGCAGTAAGCAGTTATCGGTTAGAACCTGAAGATGGCAGATGAGATTCTGCCGAAACGTCGTTCAGACAACCACGGTCCCTCTCGGGGCCTATCACCTACGCGGGAGTATACCCGGAAAACGAATTTAACATTCACCACCCGCGAAAACCTGAAAAACAACATATATATATATATATATATATATTTTATGTACTGTCCTTTTATATTGTATATTTGTCTAATTATAGTTCTTGTTGCCGGAAGATGTCGAATAATGTAAAAATGTAATCCTCGAAACCTGTAGCAATAAAAAAAATTTTTTTGAGAAAAAAATTCTGTCTACATTAAACATGAATATCATGAATTGGATTGAACTCATTACTTTATTAATTTAATTTTCTTTTTTAAACTTTCGCACGAAAATAGATAAAATCTTGTATGGGATGTGTGCGAAAACGCATTATTTCCTTACTTGTGTGCTTCGCCTCGTTCTGCAATATGCACACCCGTAAGAAAATAATGTATTTTTCTTACTTGTTACATAAATAGCTTTTTTAAATTATTAATAAAAACAACACACGACAAGAAATTAAAAAATTATTATTACAATTTAACAAAATGCTATGCGATTTTTGCAATCTAATAATCTTATGCAATTTTAGAATTTCTCATTACATTACTGGATAGAAAAAGGGGCGCCAGCAAAGAAGTTGATAATGGGTATGCCTTTATATGGACAATCTTTCAGCCTTGCTAATGATGGAGATAGAGACCTAAATTCGAAGTCCTATGGGCCCGGAGAGGCTGGGGAATTTACAAGAGCTGGTGGATTCTTGGCATTCTATGAGGTAAATTGTAGTTTTATTCCCTCTTTGAATCATTCATAATGTATTACTGTGCATACTGAAACTCAAGAAAACTGTATTCTCTGTAATAATAGCAATTGTATATTAGTTAAGAGATGCGAGAAATGTTTTTTTGTGGAGATGTAGGTATTTTCATTGTAGAAATTTAAGTATTACATGTTTCCCATATTTCTAAAATTTGCTAAAAAATCTTTACTTCATTATGCACCATTGTTTTAGATTTGTGACAGGGTGAAACGAAAGGGTTGGACAGTTACTAGAGATCCTTTAGGCAGAATTGGTCCTTATGCATATATGGATAATCAGTGGGTGTCATATGACGATATTTCCGAAATAAAAAAGGAAGGTAAATATATTTAAAAATGTACCTACCTATTTTTCTCTTATCTAAAAAAAATTATTTTATTCCAGTCAAACTTCGTTAAAGATTTGGGACTTGGAGGTGGAATGATTTGGGCATTAGATTTAGATGATTTTAGAAACAGATGTGGCTGTGGAAGACATCCATTGTTAAAAACAATGAACAGAATACTCAGAGGAATTTCTTCTGATATTAGTTTACAAAACTGCACCTAACCTGCTGATCTTTACTTTTAAAACGGAGTAATAATTTTGCAACATTTAATATCTGAAATATTTAGATGACAATCAACCAAGCACATTGTGATGCTTACTTTAATTGATATATTTTTTTCTTCTTTCAAATGTTTCAATAATTACATTTTAAAGGATACAAAAAATATATGCTTCACTGGTTTATTTATAATATTTAGGTAGTAATAATTTAGGTAGTAATAATTTAGGTTTCCAAATAGTATACATTGTATAAGAATTTATTTTATAATAAAATAAATAATATACATTATAAGAGTGCTTTTGCGTAACGAAATCTTAATCCTTCCTTTAGAGTTTACAAATCATCACTAGAGCTGTCCGAGGTGGCTGGAGTACAGCCACGGTCTTGCGATGACGTCACACGTGCCTATTTAGAAGTGATTTACGCTGCAGTCTTATTTGAAAGGTTAATGCGTGAGGTTGTACCTATAAATTATATATAATGTCAAACGCGCCAAAAGGGTAAAAAAACGACCGTACGCGGACACAGTGAATAAATTTATCGGTGAATTTTCGGATTTATTCTATGACGGATGTAAAATAATTTGTAAAGTTTGTAAGCAAGACTTAATGTGCTGGCACAAAACAGATTGTCGTCGTCATCAACACCGTGCAACATCAAAATAAAAAAAATGGCATGCCTTTGACAACTCAGTTTATGTTTGATTTATTGTTAATGTTAATAGCCTGTAATATCCCGCTACACATACTGGATAAACAACCATTTCGGAAGTTTTGGAATAAATACAATCCCCAGGTGGAACTTACCAAGTCGTACATCGTTACGTAGATAGATTCCAGCTGTTCGTGAAGACATTGTAAATAGGATTAAATGTGGATTAAAAAAATACACGGCTCTGGTTATGTATTGACGAGACGACAGATTGTAAACAAAATTCTATTTTAAATATTATAGTACGTGTACTGGGCCCTCTTAAACTAACATTTCCACTTTTACTAGCTAGTAAAAGACTAACTGCGATGTACTGGCGAAATAATACGCGTGGGGTGTTGGACATTCGAAAAATTTGAACTTTCAACAAGTCAAGTATTGATGTTTCTGACTGATGGTGCTGCGACAATGCGCATGGTAGGCCGTTCTTTTCAAAGAGACAATTGTAGGTTTTTACATGTTACGTGTAAAGTGCATGCGTTACATCTTGTGGCAGAAACGATTCGAAAATGTTTTCCAGAGGTAGATGCATTAATAGCAAATACAAAAAAAAGTTTTTCTCAAATCTCCTAAACGGCTTCGAGCATTTCACAGACAGTGTCCTGGTATCCCTGAACCACCAGAGCCGATTCTTACACGTTGGAGAACGTGGTTGAAAGCGGCTTTTTTATTATGCTGAATATTTTCAACAAAAAAAAGCTGTGATACTACAGTTCAACCCTAACGAGGCTGCAGCTATTGGGGAAAACCAGACAAGCTTTCAAGACGTTTCCCTTGAAACAGATTTAAAAACTATTAATAACAATTATAGAGGACTACACGACGCAATAGAAAAATTGCAAAATAGTTCGTTGTCGTTAGTGGAATCTCTGCAAATAGTGGACGACGTAAATACACAGCTACAGGCTATAAATGACGCAAAAAATAATCGCGTTAGTGAAAAATTCGAGAGTGTATTACAGAAAGATCCTGATTTTAGCAAATTAAGACAAATTTGTGATGGTGCATCTACAACTTCGTTAAGTGAGTTCACAGATTGTTTTACTTATGCCTGTATTACATCCGTAGATGTCGAATGGTCATTTTCAAAATGCAAAACTTATTTTTTCACCAAAGCGAACATCGCTGACGGAGACAGCTGTAGAAACATACCTGATGCTATTATACTATAGATCTTCCCCACTTTGTGATGACGACAACCAAACTACTTCATAAATCTGCTTAAAAGGGTGAGTTTTATACAAATTTTTATAAAATGTAACATTATTGTTAAAATTTATTTCCATTTACTGTACTTATTCAAGTATTATGATATGATGTAAACATATGAGTCATATGACGGCTCTGTCGGCCAGGTGACCTCGGACAGCTCTAATCATCACATTATTATGAAGATAGCATCAATAAATTTAATCTATATAATTACCATTTCCAGCAGTCGGTTGATTGTCTTACTCATCATTAGAGCTGTCCGAGGTCACCTGACCGACAGAGCCGTCATATGACTCATATGTTTACATCATATCATAATACTTGAATAAGTACAGTAAATGGAAATAAATTTTAACAATAATGTTACATTTTATAAAAATTTGTATAAAACTCACCCTTTTAAGCAGATTTATGAAGTAGTTTGTTGTCGTCATCACAAAGTGGGGAAGATCTATAGTATAATAGCATCAGGTATGTTTCTACAGCTGTCTCCGTCAGCGATGTTCGCTTTGATGAAAAAATATGTTTTGCATTTTGAAAATGACCATTCGACATCTACGGATGTAATACAGGCATAAGTAAAACAATCTGTGAACTCACTTAACGAAGTTGTAGATGCACCATCACAAATTTGTCTTAATTTGCTAAAATCAGGATCTTTCTGTAATACACTCTCGAATTTTTCACTAACGCGATTATTTTTTGCGTCATTTATAGCCTGTAGCTGTGTATTTACGTCGTCCACTATTTGCAGAGATTCCACTAACGACAACGAACTATTTTGCAATTTTTCTATTGCGTCGTGTAGTCCTCTATAATTGTTATTAATAGTTTTTAAATCTGTTTCAAGGGAAACGTCTTGAAAGCTTGTCTGGTTTTCCCTAATAGCTGCAGCCTCGTTAGGGTTAAACTGTAGTATCACAGCTTTTATTTGTTGAAAATATTCAGCATAATAAAAAGTCGCTTTCAACCACGTTCTCCAACGTGTAAGAATCGGCTCTGGTGGTTCAGGGATACCAGGACACTGTCTGTGAAATGCTCGAAGCCGTTTAGGAGATTTGAGAAAAACTTTTTTTGTATTTGCTATTAATGCATCTACCTCTGGAAAACATTTTCGAATCGTTTCTGCCACAAGATGTAACGCATGCACTTTACACGTAACATGTAAAAACCTACAATTGTCTCTTTGAAAAGAACGGCCTACCATGCGCATTGTCGCAGCACCATCAGTCACAAACATCAATACTTGACTGGTTGAAAGTTCAAATTTTTCGAATGTCTCCAACACTCCACGCGTAATTATTTCGCCAGTACACGCAGTTAGTCTTTTACTAGCTAGTAAAAGTGGAAATGTTAGTTTAAGAGGGCTCAGTACACGTACTATAATATTTAAAATAGAATTTTTTTTACAATCTGTCGTCTCGTCAATACATAACCAGAGCCGTGTATTTTTTAATCCACATTTAATCCTATTTACAATGTCTTCACGAACAGCTGGAATATATCTACGTAACGATGTACGACTTGGTAAGTTCACCTGGGGATTGTATTTATTCCAAAACTTCCGAAATGGTTGTTTATCCAGTATGTGTAGCGGAATATTACAGGCTATTAACATTAACAATAAATCAAACATAAACTGAGTTGTCAAAGGCATGCCATTTTTTTTATTTTGATGTTGCAGGGTGTTGATATGACGACGACAATCTGTTTTGTGCCAGCACATTAAGTCTTGATTACAAACTTTACAAATTATTTTGCATCCGTCATAGAATAAATCCGGAAATTCACAGATAAATTTATTCACTGTGTCCCGTACGGTCGTTTTTTACCCTTTGGCGCGTTTGACATTATGTATAATTTATAGGTACAACCTCACGCATCAACCTTTCAAATAAGACTGCAGCGTAAATCACTTCTAAATCGGCATGTGTGACGCCATCGCAAGACCGTGGCTGTACTCCAGCCACCTCAGACAGCTCTACTCATCATTCACAAATAATGAATTATAACATCATAATTATTGCAATATTTCAATTGACATGAACCCAAGATAAAGAAAAAAATGTGAACTCTGCACAGAGAAAAACATTTATTTTTTCGCTTCCAAGATTATCGATCCCAGGATATACAGCTCAAACTTGAAAATGTTGTCGCATTCCCATTATGTTGTGCAAAACATAACATATGTACATACCGAAGGAGTTATGTGAGGATTGCCCTTCTGAGGGGTTGGCGTGGGTTAAAACATATACGCTGATAATCGGAAAAAAATAAAAATTCAAATATTTTTTAAACGGTAATAATCAAAATTACATAACATGCTACATACATGGTACCTGTTCAAAATAAAATTATAGGATAGGTTGTAATCATAGACTGATTTACATAAGATTATTCGTTATTCTCTATTACTGTTTACAAACGGTAACGGTCGATAATTGGATTTGCAAATATAGGTATCAGTGCATAAGTTAGTATTTTACATGGTAAAGTAGGTGTTAAAATCTAACTCACTTGTACAACACGGTGTTTGTTTGCCTCGGTCAGATGCATAACTGGGTAAGTATTTTGCTATTAACCAATTATGGTGCAGTTTTATGTACCACGTGGGCCAGCACATGTTTGCTACCAGAACTGCTGTCAGTGTTTACTGAATTTAGAATCAACAAGGTTTTGATAAATTTGAATTGAATGAAAATGAATATTTTTAATAAATAAAATATTTTTAAATTAGTAAATATTTTTTTGTATTACCCCTCTTGGAATTTTACAACGTCCTAAACGTGGCTTTTAATATTAAATGTAGCTATTTTCCAAGTGTATTACAAAGAAATGTACAATAATATGAGTGGAAGAAGAGGTAAGGTCTATTGCGAGGGGTGAACCACCTCTGGGAATCACTGTACAATCCGTTGGGAATACTTGGTAATACTTGGGAATACTTGTAAATACTTGGGAATCCTTGGGAATATTTTGGAAATACTTAGGAATACTTAGGGAATATCTTAGATTACTTGGCAAGACAAATAATGCGCCTTTGAGTGAAAACTGTGTAGTGTGGATGGTAACAGAGTGTCGCATTTATTCTAAAGGGAAGAATGTGCCAAAAGCCTGTTGTCAAATGCATTTTGGTAATATTTTTTCTGTCAGTATACTCTCCCTGTGTTAGGTCACTTAACAAAGCCTGACTTACTATAATGATTATAATGAATTTCAGACGAAAATTCCATGAGACCTAAACACCGTTCACATTTGGATAGCACTAACTGTATATATGTACAGGGTGAGTCACTTTTAATACCAAAAATTTTAACATTCGATAATCTCGATGAATTAAGGTTATTTTGTGGAATAAACAGATCCATTTATACGTCATTTATACCAGAAAACAACTTTATTTCGTCGAGATCTATCGACAATTAAAATGTTCGGTATTAAAAGCGAATCACCCTGTATAAAGAAATATAAATGTATTGATGACATGACATAAGTATGTAGGTATCGAGGTATGTATGCATATATTCCATATTATTCTAGAGATGGAGTCGTCAAAAGAATCTTTAACTACATTTTTAGCAGAAGTTAATGTTTATTTACCGCAATATTTAATGAAGCTATTAGCATACAATGGGTTTGACAACATTATATCAATATCAAATATCAGAATTAGAGGATTCTGACATATTGAATTTAGCAGTGTATGCTAAAGAAGTACTAACTATTTTATTAAAAAGTGAAGTTTATAATAACCTTAAGGGATACTTTAAGGAATGCAGGAAATACTTGGGAATACTGAAAATATTAGGGAATATATTCCCAAGTATTCCCAAAAATGGGAATCACTGTACAAATTTTTAGCAGGTGATTCGCCCCTTGGTCTATTGGGTCGGTCCTAAATCAACATTACATGTTAATTTTTTCTACAATATAAATGTTTTAAAATTCTCATAAATTCGATTATATATTATTTATTATGTCAAATTACCTTTCCTGATATAGTAATATTACAAAAACAAACATAACACTGAGCAATGTGGACTATATACACACTGGCGAGTATTAAAATGATTTAATATTTTTTACTGTGTATGTAAAAGCCATTCCGCGAAAATATTAGTAGGTAACTAAGTCTACGCAGTAGAAAGGGCCCTCCTGCATAAGGAGGTCACCCTAGCAATATTTTTTGATACAGAGGGTACCTTTGACAAAGCAAGGACTACTACTATCTGCGATGCCCTTCGGACTAGAGGTACTGCTCCAGTACTGGTCAGATGGGTGAAATCTGCGCTGGAAGAGAGACGAGTTAGTGCTGCTTTAGGAGACTGCTAATTGGACGTCGGGGTGAGAGGCGGCTGTCCACAAGGCAGCTGCCTATCACCCCATCTATGGTGTCTAATAATGGATGGTCTCTTGGAGCGCCTAACTTCGGAAGGATTTTATGCGCAGGCATATGCGGACGACGGGCTGGTCCTAGTGACCGGCCGCTTCTTAAATGTCGTTTGAAACATAACGCAGGTAGCTTGTAGAATAATAGAAAGATGGTGCAGCGAAACAGGTCTCTCAGTCAATCCATCTAAGACTGAGATGATCCTATTCACCAAGAGAAGGAAAATAGAGGATTTTAGGGCACCAACCATGTACGATAAACCTCTTGCGCTTGTGCAGGAGGTTAGGTACCTGGGAGTGACCCTAGACAGCAAACTTTCATGGGAGCCGCATATCGACAACGTCATCTAAAAGTCGACTGCGACCTTCTGGCAATTGCGCCGAGCGGTAGATAGGAACTGGGGCCTCAACCCACGGATCCTACACTGGCTGTACACGGCGGTCATCCAATATGGATCCATGGTCTGGTGGCCGAGCGTGGACAGAGCGATTACGTCCCGAAAGCTGGCAAAAGTCCAGAGACTAGCCTGCCTAGGGATCACTGGCGCAATGAGGACGACACCGACAGTTGCTCTGGAGGTTCTGCTAGGCCTGCCAACGCTTCGCTCGTGGATAAAGAGGGAGGCTATGGGGGCCTATCTGAGAATGCGGGATTCTGGGAGCTGGCAGTGTTCAGGCAGAGCTGAAGGTCACGCAGCAATTGCTGGACTGACGGAGAGGGAAATCCCTCTCTCTGTCCTGAAGGTGAGAGAAGCGAAAGATCAGCTAAGGTTGGAAAGGAATTACACTCTCACTCTTCCTAGTAAGGAGGAGTGGAGTGAAAGAAGAATTGACTTCCGCCCGGACTCTCTGGTATGTTACACAGACGGATCTCGGCTGGCCACTAGACCGTCTTCCGGGGCGGGAATATATCTGGAAGGCAAAGAAGTACAGGAGAGCTTTGCTCTAGGCTCGTAGACCACGGTCTTCCAGGCAGAGGTTTACGCCAGCCTAGCGGTGGCAGGTAGGGCTGAGGTTAGGAATGACGCGGAACAGATAATATACATCGGCTCCGACAGCCAGGCTGCTTTAAAGGCGGTGTGCTCCCCCCAGGACGAGATCAGCTCTCGTCCAGGAGTGTGGGAATGCCCTAGAAGCGCTGGCCAGGCATAAACAAGTGAGACTGGTATGGGTCCCGGGACATATGGGAATTCCAGGCAACGAGAAGGCCGATGAATTGGCTAGACTCGGAGCCGAGGAACCCTGTCACGGGCCTGAGCCTATGTTAGGTATTTCAAGAAGGCAGGTCACAACGGCCCTCAATGAATGGGCCCACGAGACACTGAGGATGCACTGGAGGACCAACAGGGCCTGCAGGCAATCCCGAGATTTTGTGACGGGGCCGAATAAATCGAGATCGGCCAGGTTGCTGGGACGGAGTCGTAAAACTCTGAATCTCTTAATCGGTGTTCTGACAGGCCACTGCAGACTTAGGAGGCATCTATCATTGATAGGTATTGAGGAAGACCCTACATGTCCAAGATGCAGGAGTGATGAAGAGACATCTTACCACTTCCTGGGACAATGTGAAGCGTTTGGGCGCCTAAGACACAGTATCTTCGGTTCTGAGGCGCTTCTAAGGGAGGAGATGAGCTCCGTCGCAATGAGTGACATCCTGACCTACATCAGAAGGTCGGAAAGATTCGATGAGGGAGCAAGAGAAGCACATGGCTGAGGGGACAGCTGGGGGTTGGTAAAAAGGGCCCGTCTGTGGCCTACTTGCCAGGCGTCAGCCTCCCCACCATTACCATTACCATTACTATTACCAAGTCTACGCGGTCGTATAAGGCAAGGCCATCTGCCAAGGAACAGGGGACTACGTGCTTAGTTGTCTATAAATTACAAATCCGTTTTTCCGCAAAGATTCTAGTTGCACGACTGGTTGCTATAGGTATCAGAGATCAAGATCTCTGATATAAATAAACGCATTGTTTCTTCAAAAAACTTTTCGAAGGACCATATGATTTAACCTTTTTATTTAATTACTTTGATAGTAAGACATGAAAGATATTGATATTAGGACATGAAAATGCATATTAAAAGGCAAATG
Organism: Rhamnusium bicolor; assembly: GCA_029963845.1. Lineage (NCBI taxonomy): Eukaryota > Metazoa > Arthropoda > Insecta > Coleoptera > Cerambycidae > Rhamnusium > Rhamnusium bicolor. Next base: position 123,503 of record JANEYF010003153.1, read on the forward strand.
GACATTCACTCACCTTTTGCCTCTTCTGGGGCTTGTTGGAGAGCGCTCTGGTTTTCATTTTATGGCTATGATGAGTTTTCAGTTCATCCAACGACAATATATTATTATGTACTCTAATCACTCACAATAACTCATGGGATTTGTGAAAGCCTTTTCTTTCGTTTTAAAAGCCGGTCGGCTGTAACGACAGAAAAATTAGTTCTGTCTTTTCTTCTTGCGCATGACACTGTATCTTCTAACAGGTGTTGTCCACAAACAATGCGCTGTACCGTGTAAATTAAAAACAAAACGACAAGTACACCTTTGACACCAGTGTTGCCAACTGGTGAGTAATTACTCATTTGGTGATAAAAATCACACGTAAATCGCGAATTTGGGAAAAAGGGAAAAATGTGGATATTTGGGTGAAATTTGAGTAATTTCTATAATTTCTATAATTCTATATAATAATACAATTCTATAATTCAATATTATTTACACATTTAGCGTCGAACTATGATTTCGCAAATTTCCTCTTTGGAGCAACTAACACGGTACCTAGTGCCTAGTATATAGATGGAGACATAGTTCTGTGAACGAATTGATCCACTTATTAAACGCAAATGGGATAAAAGTACCACACGACAGCCGTACTTTACTGAAAACTCCAAGATTAGTGAATATAGTTCCGATGGGAAATGGAGAATTCTGGTATAATTGATCAGTCATTATGACTGTTACTAGTTTTTAATGTAGATGGCCTACCACCATTACACAGATCACCACCTGAATTTTGGCAAATTTTATTTAAAACTGAGAACATGCCCGAGTTAAAACCAATAGGTGCCGCAATTTATTGTAGTGAAATTTATGAAATTATTGGTGCAGACGGTATAAGAAAAAAAATCTTGGAAATCACTAATAAATATAATAATTGAGGGGGTCGATGGGTAAAGATATTAATTAGCAAATTGCTAATTTGCCAGAGAAAAATGTTTTTACCAAACTTTATTCACCAGAGACACGGAGTACAAATATGTTAAAATGTAGTAGGTACCATTAACAAAAAAAAAAATTCATGTCGCTTCCGACTAAACAAGAAATTAGATTAAAATTTTTATTTATATTTAAAAATTTACATTACATTTAAAAATGTAAAAAGTATAATAAATATTATTTGTACAATAAGTGTACTTTTTTAATCCATCACTAAGAAAAACTTTCAATTACTTCTGCCACATCCTGCACCTGGGATTGTCAAATATTTCGGTTAGTTCTTCTTCATGTTGTCTTGTGTGTCTGTAACTGATCCTTCACCACGAAATCCTACACAGCGTTTTGGTTGTATCACACAAACTACATATGTTATGCTATTTAATTTCTATTATAGGTTCTTTCCAAACAAACTTACCTTACAAGAAACCAACGTTGAACGTATAAAAGCTTTATGATCACTATTCACTAATACCACTATAACAATAAACACACCAATTTATCTAGGCACACAAATAAGTACAACGCAATTATTAAAATTACGCGGGGCCCATAGACATAGGATATAGGTTTGAGATCTGTGGCGGGGTCGCGGGTAGAACAGCTGACGGTTGACGTTTAGTACGTGTACCAAACAATATAATTATACTTACTAACTTAAAAATAAATTAGGGTTGTAAGGTCCATGAATCATGAAGTTCATGTTTGTAATACTAAAAATGAATGTCGTACACAGTTTTATAAAACAACACAACAATATATGAATATGGCTGCAATAAGAGAAAACTTTGCAGTAACCTTTCCATAGCAGGGTAGTAGATGCCAGTTTAAAGTTACCGAGATAATGACGTGTTTGGTCGCACTTGCTACTTCTTGGTAAACATAACTACACAGTGAAATTGTTATAGTTCCCATCACCACTTTTTAAATAACTAAAACTATTACGTTGGTCGCATCTACTACTTTATGGTAAACATAACTTTGAAGGGAAATAATTTTGGGTTTGGAGTGATGACGCCATCTTGATTCTTGACAGATAAAAATATAATTCAGAATTTTTTTTATAAATTGTGGTCATTTGTAAACATATTTTATGAATAGAACATTATTACTTTATAATACATACAATAAAAAACCGTTTTCCATAAAAAATGTTGCAGTTTAAATTGTACACATAATTTTTGAAAAAATATTTTTACCCGAAAAAACAATTTTTTTAAAGGGCGCGTCTTTTTTTTCGAAGTATCATAGTAACATTTTACAGAAAACAAGTATTCGTTTTAATTTCCACACTCAGGATGACTGCAAAACATTATTGTTTATTATCTGTATTTGATTCAATCAATTTAACTTGGACATATTGACTTCAACTTAACTCGATAAGTCTGATTGCAATACATTATATTTTGCTATTTGAACGAGACAGAAAGCAAGACATAGTTTGATCTCATACCACTGAGAGATCTGTTACAAAAATAGTCATTTCTACTACTGTGGTTAGGTTCCGTTTACGTAATAACCTAGTCCGGAATAGTAATTATTGCTATGTAATAACTTTTCCCCATTTTGGTTAATGCTTGGTAGAAGGATCGTTCCCATTACGTAACAGTCGTTGCAAAAACCTTTAAAGTTCCACTAATGGTAGCTACTACGTAGAGACTACTAAATATGCTGCTTGGGATAGTTTTAAGTTTAGGTGGAAACAGCAGAGCTGTGGTGTTGATTCCAGTAAACTAAATAAATGTATATATATATGTATTATATTCATAGAAAATAGTTATATAATTATTATGTTGTAAAACTATAAATGATATACTGTTGTAATATAACCGTTATTTTAATGAGTTATATTAATGTTATAATATATTACGGTTAGGCTGAGTGGGAAATAGTAACATTAGCTCAATAACATTATTATATAAATGTTGGATAACTCGTTACATTTGAAGGTGGCCTTTTATATAACTAAAATATTTTAAATATATAACAATATTTGCTGGGTACCTACGCGTTTCAAGGGATTCTGAATAAGTTATTTAATATAAGCAATTGTTTACAAAATATTCCAACGCCGAGAATCGCTTTCTCATAATTTTGAAACTATATTTGCAAAAAAGAAATCTTTAAAAACGGTCATGGATTAATATTTTACTATAAATCCAACAATAATTTATTCTATAAATTATTTAAACAAAAATAGAAGCATACTCTCTTATAATTAACAACTACTCTCAACTCGGTTTGGAATTTAAACTAAACTGAATTCAATTTTCAACGTCTTATTTGGCAGTTGTTTAGTAAGAACATCACAATTGAGATAAAATAACTTGTTAGATTATCCTGAAAATAAACCCGTTTGAAACAATTATGTTTAGCAAATAATTGTTAGTTTATATACTGGACTTCTAAAAGAACTTGAACTCTGGTTCAAAGCGGTTTTAAAGGAAACATTAATACTAGTTAGCAAGGCTAGGTCTTGCTTTGCATAATCGATTTTTTTTCTTTTTTGCGAGAATGTCTTGTCTTCGCTAACGGAAATAACTGTATTCCTTAGCTGAAGCAGTTTCTTATCATGTTCGGGAAACATTTTCGACAAAGTCTCTCACCACAAAATATTTCTGCTTATATCAACTATTTAAGCAGTTAGAATTGCGTCGCACCCACAGACCTCGGATATATTTATAAGTCTATGGTCGCACCATAACTGGGAAATTTATGAATAATGGACTTATAGTGGCCTCTATGATTCTTCGGGCGAGCTACTAGTCGTCCAGGTACTGCAAGAATTTGAATTGGCCAATCAGAAGCCTACCGGATAGTTAACATGGATTTTGAGTGGATATAACGTAGAACGCTGCTAAGAAGAGAGGAAGGTTTAATTCGATGGGTTGAGAGGGCTCTACGGGTATTACCGGGTACTATAATTTTTTTTATATAGTTTTCAATGGGAGAAGCCTGGAAAAGAAATTTTGAAGTCAGCAAAAATTTAGGGGAGACATATTTTTTAGCGGGGAACCGGGGAGTTAGACCAACGGTTCGAGAGAGACCGGTCGAGTTGTACGCGTTTCGCTAAGGGTGGTTAGAGAGGGTTGTTTATTAAGTTTTGTGTTGGTGATTATTTAAAGTAGAGTTGGCCCAAAGGTTCGGTAGAGGCCAGTCGTGTGAAAGCGGTACACTAAGGGTTTTTAGTTAGGGGTGTTTTTTTTGTTGTTGTTGATGATTATTTAAGAGAGTTGGACCAACGATTCGAAAGAGGCCGGTCCAATGGTACGCGTTTCCCTAAAGGCGGTTATTGAGGGTAGTTTTTTTTAAAAGGGTTATTTAGTTTTTATTTCATTAATTTTCTCAAAGAGTTGGGTGGAGATGCACATCGACAGGAGTAAATGAGTGGTGTAGGAGAGACTTCTTTGGTTGAAGTGTTACCCAGGAAGAGGGGTGAGTTTTATGATTGGTTTTGTTTTTATTCAATATATAATATATACTAGTTGTCTCATGAAAAATAAAATAATCTTGTGTTACTTTGTTTGTTATTTTAAAATTAGTAGGTCACATTATTAACGTCTGAAAAAAAGAGAAAAGTATAATTATTTTTTTTTTTTGTTTAGTGTTTCTCATGAAATTTGTTGTCATTTATTGAAAAATTATTGATTACCATATTGATGCCTGTAACCAGTGTAACCACATTATTTTGCTCTTGATAATATATTTATTCTTTTTCTTACATAGTTATTTTTCTCCCCTTTCAAACTCACCGTAAAAGCTCACGCAATATAAGTCGTGGCCGGGCTCTTGCTCTCCGAAGAAGCCTTTGAACAATTTTCTTTTGTATACATTATTTCCGAGGTCAGGCGGAAATTTAAAATTAAACTTACCTGACCTGGTGGCAGCAACGCTACCCCTTACATTGACGGCCCGCCCCCAAACCCAGTGGAGGAGCGATCGGGACGGAAGCGGTGCTGGTTAGAATACAGAGTGTACCAAAGTGTAAGATGAATCCAATTATGTCTTACTACAACCGAAAATGCCTACCGGAAAAATCACTTCGTTACATTGGTTAAGCCAAATAGACGTATCAATGTTTATATTAACACAATAACCAGAGTTGTCTCTGCAATAACTTAACTGTGACAGCAGAGTGCTATTGCTGATATCGAGAAACCATAGGCGTAGATAAATTATCTTCAGTGGCGCCGACACGGCCATTCTGACATCGTGCACGTCCTCGAACACTCATCCTAAAGGTGAACACCTGAAACGAAAACAAGAATGATGTTTCTATCAACACCGCTCGTTCATCCTGACGAAACAACTTTAATATTTACTGGGATTCCCATCGGAATCAACATAAAGGGCAGCGACATATCATGTCTTATCCGGATCCACCGAGATCGACTTAAAACATACAATGGCGGCAACACATTGTGCCTCATCCGGATTCACCGGGATCGACTTTGGCGGCAATACATCGTGCTTCATCCGGATATACCGAGATCGACTATGGCGGCAACACATCGTGCCTCGTCCGGATAAACCGGGATCGACTATGGCGGCAACACATCGCGACTCATCTGATCGAGAACTTATTGCAGTTACCTCGTCAGGATCGACATATTTAAAATATACTCAGTATCATAATAAAACTAAAATAATAATTTACCTATTGCTATTAATTTTCCGCCGACACATTTTGACCCTTTTTGTCGTATTCCAATTCAACTGGGACTTCACCTTGTCCCTCTAGTATACTGATAAGCTGATCATTTGCAGATTTAAACATTCTACCTTTGCCTTTATCTGTAGACTTAATTACTTTATATCGATCATTTTCCAAAATTTTGAAAATCTTAAAAGGACCTCTAAACTTACAGTCAAATTTAGAAATCATTCTCTCATTTGTTTTACTAAAAACAATGTTACGAAGTTTTAGGAATTGGATACTGTTATGATGAACTTATATATTCTTTTGTATGTGTGAACAGGGCTTACTGTCCTTAAGGTGTGAAGTTAGTGGTATTAGAGCTGTCAATAGAGAAACATCAAAAGTTGAACGAATTATTTTATTTAAAAAGCGTAAATATGTTAAAATACACATTCTAAAGTGCCCAGAGTCCTTAAATTAACAGATACATTTTAACTTGAGCTTTTCTCAATTTATTTTTAGAAGTTTTGCAAATTAGACAGTTATCAAAAAATTTTCTAACAGTTCGTGACATTTTAGGATACCAATAAAGTTTATAAATGTTATTTAAAGTTTTTTCCCATCCTAAATGTTTTAAATTAGTATGCACATGATTTATTACTGACCAAATCATGAATCTTGGGACAACCAGTAAATAACGTGAACGGTTATTGTTTCTCTCAATTTTACGAAGCGTATTATTTCGGATAACATGTTTTAACGACATCTGGGTCTAGTTCATTAGCCTTAAGGGCAGCGATTAGTTTTACTAAACTGTCGTCACGTTGTTGTGCTACAGTAAGCCAGTCCCTATGTAGGTCAATAACCTGCACTACATTAGGTGAATTATTATATTTACATTTAGGTACACTCGAAACGGACCCTTCGTTATTTGACGTAGTGGGGTTTCGTGAAATGAAATCTGAGTGCTTCATACGTTTGCCTTCACGGTCAATTATATCGAAATTGAAAGCTTGTAAAAATGCCCACCAGCGATGTGCGCGTGGGGTTAGGTCAAGTTTTGTATGGGACGATTTAAGAGAGTTGCAATCTGTGAAAACTGTAAAATATTTCGCAAAAAGATAATGATAAAAATGTAACAAATGCTGTCATTTCTACAGAGTCGGAGTGTACAGGAATCTGATGAAAGCCAGATACCATATCAAGAAACGAAAAATAGTATAATTTATGTAATCGATTAATTTGATCTTACCGCATGAGTGATCAAGTACGGTGTTGGAATTAAGTTCGTGATAATTTACACAAAGACGATCAGAACCTTCTATTTAACTAAACTAATAGGACTAGAAAAAGGTGAACAACTAGGCCTAATAATATTAACTTAGGGCAATTCTGCTATTTCATTTCTCACAATTTCACGCTCGGCGGGTGCCAATCGATATGGTCTTCTTTGAACAAATTTAGTTGGATCTTTTAAACAATGTTTATTATTCACTCCCCACTTGATCTCTGGAAAGGCCAAAGTGATTTTAATGAAATTTTGCATATAGATTTGAGGAAAGGCGAAAATACAAAATTACGTTTATACAAGAATGCCGACCAACCAGTTCGAAAATGTTACGATTTATAATATTTTTGGCATATTCCAGTTCATTATGATTTCCGATAAAACGGGGATTTTCACATGTTATGGCTGATCTACACAGGGTGATCTTTAAGTATACGGATCAAGAAAATTCAGGAAATGATTCCCAAACCTATATTAAGATGAAAAGCTCAAATGATGTTTGGTCAATAAATTTATTTCGGAGATACAGCGAGTTGACTTAAAAGAATGCTCTAAATGTTTACAACAAAGAAGTCGCTAAAAGTACTCATTGTGCACAGCAAGTTTGATAAAAAATCTCAAGCATTTCAGAGATCTTCAGGAATTTTTTTTCGTTTTCTTTGATTTTTTTCTTAAACTCTTCATTCTCTAGCAAGAGGACATTATAATTACGTAGTAATTCATTATATGCACCTTCCTGGGGATTTCCTTTACTTGTGGATGAAATGTGTTTCTTGAAACGTCAAAATGACTTTTTTGAAACGTCAAAATGTGACTTATTTTTGAAACGCCAAAAATTACTTTTATTATAAACGGTGCCACACGTCGAGTTTTACTACGGTGGGCAAGTTCTGATCTCCAAGTAATTGGCAGCGGCTTATATTGCCGACCAGTTTCTTTTTTTAGTTTTTTTGGTAATACATTCATCAATTTTGATTTCATGCCACCTTCAAAAGCATCAATTGTAACATGTTTGTTGCAAAGTCTTTCATTATCGGGATTAAAATTTCCTTTTCTTTCACATTTCCTAATTCACTCTTTCCTATAATAATTAAAATGTCAGTAGGAAATGAGAAAAATGATATTTTTTCTCCACTCTTCTTTGCCCTCTCATCATTTCTCTTACAAATAGCAACACTGCATATAGTTCCGGTAATCTTAAAACGATTATTAACTGGATTTCTTCTCAAAATAAATATACTTCATCTTATTGTACATTGTATATATCTTCTCAAAATAAATGTAATTTAAATTCAATGTTGTCCTTTATATAATAATCCAAATGTCACTTAATATGTCAAAAAGGCACGTAAAAACTATACAAAAAGATGTCCATAATAATATAACATAACGATAATAACTATAAGCAAAATATCAAAATAATAGCAAATAACCACACAAAACGATTATAAAATGAACACAACAAACGTGTGATTCACAACACGGCATACACTATGACGCGTTACATTCCCCTTCCGTCTCTCCTCGAACAAGTTAGGTGGTAACCTACTCTTTTAGGGACCTCGTATTGATTAGGTATAGATTAACAAAATATTCATTGAGTATAGTATACAGAATTTGGATGCTCATAGAGGGCAGTCACTTCTGTGTCGGTGGAGGTCGTTCTTAAACTTGTTAAATTCATAATAACCAAAAACGAAAATTATTGTGACATTTTAAAGATGCAAATGAACTAAAAAATAACAAATAAAAATGTATTCTAAGATTTATGAATGTAAGGAACAGCAACTGTGAGACATTTGAAGTAGAACTTTTGTAACTTAAAGACAAAAATGTTATGTTCTTCTGGAAATTTACTTGTTAGCCATATTTATTTAAATTTTAGTTTAAAAGTGTAAATGATTATTATAACCTTTATAACTTTATGACTCTTAAACTTCTTCATAAATATAAGCTAAATTATAATTCAAACAAAATTATAGATTAAAAAACATCAAGGTTTAAAAAATATTACATCTGAAATTATTTAATTATTCAGTAAAAATTTCAAACAATTTTAATCTCACTAAGCAAATTATTAATATATTATTAAAATATTTATTGCAAATTTATGTCTAATTTTTGCTATGTTAACTAAGTTAATAAGATCCAGTCCTCGTTTACCTTATTATTTAACTAGTATACCAAATTTATTTTATTACTTTTTAAATTCAAATATATTTCGGATACCGCTGAGTATGATCAAATCCTCTTATTAATAGGTCATTTATATGTTAATTTGATCTGTATACATGTATTAAAATATCTTTAAGCTTCGTAAGATGCATGCAAGAAAACCTAAATAATTAGAAACCAAATGTCGTAGAGTTGGCAAAAATTCGCCACAAGACATACGCGTCCGCATCATAATAAGTGTAATAAAAGAAATTAACTAGTAATAAAAGCAATAAACTGTTACAATTTATAACAATGTATGCACAACTTACCCTCTTAACTAGCTTGGTTATCACAAACTGGAAAAGATCTGTAAAAACTTTGCAGCATCATGTATGCTATGAAATGCGCGAAGACGTTTAGGAAATTTATGAAACACTTTTTTGTACTTGCTATTAATGCATCTACCTATGGAGTGTAGAGAAGGAGGAACGTCTCTTATGGACGGTACGTTCAAAATGTGGTCTGAATTCTGTAAGGTATGGCCACAGCATTTGTTATATATGCTGTGGTATGGCGCTGATCGTATTATGGGATTGAGTCTGAAGTTAAACACTTACTATATCTCTGAAACTAGCTTCAGATTCTATAAACTAACGAAAACATAATATTATGTAGGTGTTGAAAAGAATTATACAGCGTAAAAAAATAATAAAAATAGTAAAAACAAAATCACGTAGAATACCTCCTCTAAATCAGCGCCACCTATTCTTCCATCGAAAATCCGATCACATTTTTTAACACGGAGACGTTTCTCCTTCTCTACACTCCATACATCTACCTCTGGAAAACCTTGTCGAATAATTTCTGCCACAAGATGTAAAGCATGCACTTTACACGTAACATGTACCAACCTACAACCGTGTTCTTGATGAGAACGGCCTACCAAACGCATTGTCGCGGCACCATCGGTCACAAACATCAACATTTGACTTTATGACAGGTCAAAAATGTTTCTAACGTCTCCAGCACTACTCGCGTAATTTTTTGGCCAATACACTCAGTTAGTCTTTTGCTAGCTAGTAACAGTGGAAATGTACTATAACATTTAAAAAAATTTTACAATCTGTCGTCTCGTCAACACATAACCACAGCCGTGTATTTTTTAGTACACATTTGATCGTATTTACAATGTCTTCACTTACAGTTGATACCACCAATACCATTATCATTTAACAGGTTTATTAAACTTTTGATGCTTTACATTTCAGACCTTAGTGTTTACAGTTGATACATAGTTACTCAACGTTGTGCGACTTGGTAACGTCACCACGGGATTGTATTTATTCCAGAACTTCTAAAATGGTTGTTTATCGAGTATGTGCAGCGAAATATCACAGGCAATCAGCATTAAGAGTAAATCGACCATAAACTGTGTTGTCGAAGGCACGCCATTTTTTTTAGTTTTATGTTGCACAGAATTTACGTGACGTTTACAATCATGTTTGTCCCAGCATATCAGGGCTATGTCGCACATCTTACAAATTATTATAGCACCATTGTAGAATAAATCCGGGAAATCACACCTTACTATGCGTAGACACGCCTTCCTACTCCAAATCCCACCTTGGACGTAAAGTCAATTTTTATTTTCAAAATAAAAAAATCATTATTTTGAGCAGGTTTTTTGGAATTCTTCCTGTGTACATACAATCAACCACATATTCTCTGTAAACTGACTTTTAATTATTCATTTTTTTTTATGAATTATAATGCATTGTTTGTTTCTGTGCATGAAAATGCCATGCACAATGATAAAAGGTGAAAAATGCCACAACACCAGCAACCAGGAGGGCCCAGTCGTACCTAGACGGTATTGTCGTCCTGGCTGGATACCATTTTTTGTCAACTTTGTCCCTTATGTTATATTGTTTGTTTGTTTTTATATATTTATATATGAAATAAATAAAATAAAAAGTAGCCTTAATTACAAATGTATATAAAATAGGAAATAAAGCTGATTAAATTGGAATTGGAATTGGGAATTCACTGATAAATTTATTCACTTTGTCAGCATATGGCCGTTATTTACTCTTGGGCAGGTCTGACACTTATTTTATTATTAAATTAATATCAAGAATAAAATACAACAAATAAAATAATCAACAATACAACGGAGAGGAATAAATTACATTGTATACACCACGTGGCATAACAATAGACTAAAATCAAATGTTAGTCTTTGCAAAAATAGTAGTCTCACTTACGTATTTGGGTATTTCTCTACCTGGCACCGTCCATGATTTGCGGACCGATATGCCAACTCTACATCACTCATATCAGTGTATTTGTATCAGCGCTGCCAATTTGAAAATAATTATCGGAATAGGGAACTTGCCTATAATTTTAAAAATAAAAATAATACTAAAAAACATAGCGTAACGTTGTAATAAAACGTGTACTTCACAAAAAAATAAGTTTTCTAATTCCACGCGATCAGTATAAAGGATCTAAACAGCGATAAAATTGAAGTGGCCCGAAACGAGCTACTATTGACTGTGACGTCACACCATACCATATTCGGTAGTCGTCGCGCCGGGAAGCAATACAATCAGATGTTTACCGGTGTTATAAGACTGTGGTTGATTTGTTAGTGACTGTTCTGATATAAATATATAATTGTGTTTTATAGTACCGCTTATTGTAGTTGTACAGATATTTTAAAATGACTGATCAAGGTTTTTCAAAGGGCCAATCTGATAATTTGCCTAAAGTGGATATGTTTATGGTGGCATCTTTTATACAAAATAGTGAAAATTTTTCCCTTGGAGAGGTCCGCGGGGTCAAGGCAGAGAAGTATGTATTTTTTTAGCTTTTAGTAATAATTTATAAACATAAAATAGTTATGACTTGATCACGGAATAAAAAGAAATAACTACAAAATGCTTAGTCGCAACTAAGCATTTTTAGCAGACTTAGTCTTATGTTTGAAAGAATTTAGGGTAATTCTTTACAACAGCCACTTCTATATTTTTCGTGTTTTTTTTTGTACACACGCGTAAAGTGTCTCTATAGAAGACATTTGCTGCAAAGGAAATGTTGCGCAAATGTATAATTACCTATCGTAGGTATTTTCGTACTATGTTTTGGGGCAAGGGAAATAAGTGATTGTGTCGTGTTATCATTCACATAATAGATAAATGTAAGATTTGAATAGAATAAATTAAAGGGCAAGGGAAAGGTATTTGCAATATACTATATATACTAGAGGTAAACATTTTACTCTTCGCAGACAGTAGTATTATTGATCTTTTATATAATTGTTGCACATTCTGTAGGATACTCTTCGCAGTTTTTTGAAAAGAATCTTGTGTTTGTCTTATAAACTTCATTCTTACAATACCTAATGTATTGACTACATATTTAATTTTCTCTCCCGATGGTGCCGACTGTATTGACGAAACGCGTGGCAGTATATTTTATAGTATAAACTAAGATTCATTCTTACAATATCTAATATATTGATCACATATTTAATTTTTTTTCATCTCCCGATGATGCCGACTGCGTAGGCGAAATTTGTAGTAGTATATTTTACAGCATTTTGGTGTAGAAAATTACTTCAATTTTAGTAGCACATTGAAAATTGCAACCCTCTGTAGATTCATATTTTTAAATAAAATGCCCTATAACTTTTTTATTTACTATTTGATTTTTTTCAAAAACAATGGATTTCTTCCTCTAGCTAACACTATCTTATTTATGACGATGCTGGTATTTTTACGGCTGAAATCAAGCGGTCGAGTGCTGGAATCTCCGTCGTCGCTTGTAAATTGTATGGTGTGATGTCACGACTACTCCCGCGCTTTTGAACCTGTTTGAAACGGTTCGCTCGCGCGCAAAACTTTAATAATTTATAACAAATTTATTATTGGGAATTAAGGCGTCATATTTTGCATATCTTATTTTTTAGTATTGTAGAACATTTTTATGAAGTAAAAAAAAATGTGCAAGTTCCCTATTGCGGATAATTTGGATAATAATGTAATATTGCAATCAAAAAGGATAATTTCGGATAATTTTACAAATATTAATGAATAATTATCCCAAAGGCAAATAATTTGAGTAAGTACTCTAGTCATTTTTCTCCATAAAATGAAAATTCTGTTAATTTATCATCAAACTAGCAATTACTGCCAAGTTTGGCAATATTGGAAAAGTCTGTCATACTATCTACTCCGACGCCATCTTACATATTTTAAGGTAATTAAGTACCAAGGATGGTTAACTAGTTAACCATCCTTGATTAAGTACTCTGAATTGTAGCAGAGACAACCATTGTCTCTGATTGTAGCAGAGACAGTTGTCTCTGATTGTAGTAACACGTTTGTCTATGGCCCCGTTAGTAAGCTCTCCTCCAAATTATTATTTTCCATTTTAAGCATTTTAAATGAGAATAAATAGACAGACTAAATTTTATAAAATGAATATGTGGATCTGAGATTTTATACTCTCAGATGTGGACTTTATGATTTTTTTTTAGTGTTGCCAATATAATTTTCATATATACATATTTTTACGATGGCAACAATAGACGTCGAGGGCCGAGGCAGAGAGTCTCTGGCCGAGGCAGAGACCGGGGTATGCGACTTGTTCTACCGACCTAGCAACATCAGAGATGGAGTGTGTTCATGGGGCATTAAATATATTTCTTAATAGACAACAAATAGTATCAAAATTAGAATATAAGTTAACTTTTGACAATAAATAACGTTATTTAAAAAAAAAATTTAGAGAAGACAACAAATTATAATTTTTCCTGTTAAATAAACCTTGAAAATTGTTGGTTACAATTCGGAACGCAGCAGTCGGTGGCAGCGCTGCACCAATCACAGACGAGGTGGCGGTCATGTGATAGCACAACCAATCACAAAATAATAAATTAGACATTTGACAGTGCATTCAGAAGCCATTTTAAAGAGATTTGTTTGAAATATTTGTGAAATTTTATATTTGTATAAACTCAGTTTATACTAAATAACGTGTTTATTATATCGTAAGTAAAAATATTTTTATGGTACCTATTGATGTTTTATTTATGTAATATAAAAAAGTCTTAAATTCCACAAAACCTTCAGTTCGTCCATTAGGTTTTAATTTTAGACGGTTTTATTATTATTAATTATTGCAAAATTAGTGATTAAAATACACTGTAGTCGCTGACTTAAATAATTTCCTTATTTATATGGTGAATTCTAATGAAAATTGTCTTAAATATTTTATAGGTCATAGAGGTCAGTAACCTTTCGTTGACAGAGCCGGTGAAGTTTTCAAAGTTCTATAAATTCTGGATTTGTCTTTTATTTGTACTTATGGGGTAAGTTGTAATATTTTTTATACATGAAACTATGTGATAATTTGTTTAATGAAGAAACTGCATGTATTTACATAATAAATAAAATATTCTATTTAACTTAATTTACATATGTAGATAAAAATAATATATTTTAATATTTCTAAAATCGATCCGTAGTATGTATAATATATTGTTAATATATTATGTTAAAATGTATGTTTATACAAACTCGCCTGTGACTAGTTGCAAAGTTACATTTATCCATTAGTATATCTATCATATGAAACAAGTCGATTCACTATTACTTATGTTTGAATTATATTTATTTTTATATTATTATACAGACAAATTAACACAGATTTGTGTATATTATATTTGCCACACTGGGTAAAGTGATCATCCTGATATGATCAAGAAATATTCTCATTATGTAGGTATTGATTTTTTTCATAACGTAATTTTATCTCAGTTTTTAAATAAAAAATATTTTCTTGTCATCTTTATAATATAAATAACTATTATGAAAAGATCCACTTCTCCACATAATTTATTGACAGACAGAATCAACTGCGGGCAACTGTGTCGGTCATTAACTATGAGGGATTCTATTGTTTATCAGTAAGCATATAAGCAAATTGGATTATTTTGTAGTTGTCAAATTAGGTGCTTAACCTTTTTATTTTTTTCGTTTAAGTATGCTTGCATGGTATAGCACAGTCTGACACCTACACCAATTTCAATTCCATAAAAGATGGTTGCCTTACAGTGATTTTAGACCTTAAAATACAATATTTACTATAATCCTATAAGTATATATTTATGTTGTTTTAGGAAGTATGATACAGGCTAAAGTGATAATGGGGTGAATCGAATTTAGAGGAAGGTAACCAACCATGAAAAGATGTAATTCTACGATCGGTATGTAATAACAAAATTTTAATGTTTGAAAATCAACAAGAACTAGCAACATTTAATTTTTAATAGAGTAGGTACCTATCATATCTTGGTATATTAATTTGTTTCGAGTCATATATTGTCTTAAATAGTAGGTATATATTTTTAGTAAATTTTTGTGGGTATTTTAAGTATTTCTTAAGCAATATATTTTATGCACTCATTTAATTTTTTTCTGTCCATAAAAATTATTCTCAGAAAATGGTGCATTTCTTTTTTTTTTTTTAATTGCTGCCTGCGATTTCTGATCTAATTTCTTTAACATTTAAAAATTTGTGTTTCTAGTTTATTTTAGATTATAAAATTACATAGTAAATATTGAACATGTCTGAGCTTATAACAGCTTCAGATATCATAGGAAGGTTACGATATTCCTGTTTTAAACTCTTCAGTTTTGCAATCAGAGTAACTGTCAACAAACAATTATTGATAAATGCGTCCGATTGACAATTTATAAATATTTGCGAGAGAAAAAAAAGTTTTAAGAGAATCAGTGTCGCATTAGAAAAATTAAAAAATTTAAAGCTACTTAATTTTTAATTTTTTTGTTCTTTCACTATTTTTCGACTTATTTTTCTTTAAATTCTGCACTAAACTTTGAGTATATACCTGGCTGTGACTAACCGATTATGACTAATCTACATATTGATGCTCAAGAAACAATACCTCTTATCTCCAAATTAGCAATTTTACAGGGAACGAAAAACTAACGAGGTATTCATTGAACTAAGTTGTAAGTATCGGTATTAATTTTGGAGATACAAGCTATTGGAAACTGTTGGACCTAGGAGTGGATATCAATTTAAAATCTTAAATCAAGTTCTGGCAAAAATGAAGATATGAGGTATTGTTTCTTAAGCATCGATATATCGTCGCTGCAATCACGAAACGACGTATCTCATATTTCGCAATTTTACAGAACAGCCGATTTAAATTTGTGCAGTTGTTATGAAAGTTATTGCAAAAAAACAAAAAACTGTTTAGGCGTTATTATGTTTCTCTCGTAAGTATTGATGTGTCAGGTGTACTGATAAGCTGTCATACCTTTTGTATGTATTAGAAATATTGCAAAAATATGTATGCTAAATGAGATACGTCCATTCGTGATTGTAAATATGACTAACCCAATGGGGAAGCAGGAGATACGTCACCGTTATGTTAATATCAACTATGGGTATTTTAATATTTATCAAAGCACGTAACGTTCAAGAAAATTAAAAACCCCAATATTTCTGTCCCGATCTATGATTTTTTGAGATTGTCTTCCACCTCGCTTATCTCTTTCAACAGTACCATATTTGGTAATCTTTGTCCTTGCCGTTCGTACAATACGTTCAGAGATTCCTAATGTATGTAAAAATAGTGTTTTACATACTTAATATTTAGTACTATCTTTCGATAAAAAATACTGAATAGTTTTTCGTCTACGAGACTTGGCATTTGTCATCTTTTGTTTGATATTAGCTTCCTGAGTATGGTTAACTATAAACTCTCTTTGGGAGTGCAAGTCTCCAAGAGAATTAAACATCTTAAATATTTCTTTTCGATCATTGTCCGTAAATATAAAACACTGCCGTTTACCAAACTTTTTACATTGTTCGGTGTTACAACTCGGTTTTAACACTCTTGCAGGAACAGGGATATTTTTTTGAAACGCTTACGTACTGTTGTCCTAAGTTTCTTAACTTTTTTGCCAATTTTTGTTTATTATTTTTTTTGCTTACAATGGTTATCTTCTTTTTGCCCTCCTTCAACTAGAAATTGCTCTGGATATTCAATGTTAGCTACAGGAGCTACTATCTTGTGATGATGATTTGTGTGAACTGGTCTGATTGTAGTTTTACGTTTAGTTGCTGTCGTTTTCTACCATGATTTTCGCAAGAGATGATATTTTCAAAATGTTGAATACATAAAAGCACTAGGCAGTGATGGCACGAACTGAATACTTTATTGTTACACTTATATGAGGAAAACTCTCCAGTATTGGCAAGAATTACCAGGATTAGTTCATTCTAAGGCGTTTATAAAATACCCCTTGAAATCAAGAACTAAGAAACTTTTAGAGTTAAACAGGATAAACCTGAAAACTCTAACAGGCCCATATACTGGGCACTGCCGACTAAACTATCATCTTCATTAACTCGGCCTAGCGGAAAACGCTGAGTGCCGTCTGTGCTTGAAGGATAATGAGAAGGCAGACCACATCCTATGCACCTGTCCTGCTGTGGAGAGGATCCAATTCTCAATATTTGGCAAAGGGCAACTGCTGCCAGATGATCTGGACACATTCTCACCCAATAAAGTTATCAGTTTCATTAGGAGACTGACATTATTGGGTGAAATATCATTAGGAGTGAGCCACAATAGGCCTGCTAATAGCCGCAGTGGAGGGTCCACAAGGACCCACTAATAACCTACCCTAACCTAACCTATATACTTCACAGTGTGCAACGTAGGGTGGATCATCATCTGAATCGTAAAATGGGATGGGAGAACAATTGAAGGTGACTGTGACTGATTTCTTTTCAAATATATTAATGGTTCGTCGTCCGAACTGTCAAATTCGATAGCGTTACGTATTTTATCACTTGCTGAATCTCCTGTTATATTTGCTTCAGGAACAGTAGGAACATCTTTGCTTATATTATGTGAAATGCCTTTCATATGTTTTACTCGAGTATCATCTAAATTACTAGAGCTGCTGCTGATATTATTTTCTGCATCTGTAACGCCGATAACCTGTCCTGTATACCATTTCTTTGCACAATACAAGTTTGTGCAGGCAACATGAGATACGCCCGTACAGGTTACGGAAATATCACAACCACGAAGAGACGTAACTCAAGTTACGACAATTCGTGATTGCTTCTACAATTCATTTTCAAGATACGTCACCACTATTATTGAATCAAACTCAGTGTGTGTACAATATTTCCGTATGAGGTTCCGTGGGATGATAACGCATTAGTACATAATAAATGTATTATCTCAAAGTGTGTTTTTTGAGTTACGTCACTTCGTGATTGTAGCGACGATATATATATTTTGTTTCATGTACAATCTTACGCAAGCAGTCATACCCGAGGAACCAGTCTATAAGAAGTTTATTTATAATTTAATTTTGTTATATTTTCAATTCATTTTATGATTTTTGATTTTATGTTGTTTGACATTAGAACAGTGCAGCTAGTCTGCACGCAGTAATGAAATAATTTAGAGTATTACTTTTTTTTTACAGGAAGTATATAATATTTATTTTTTGATCTGTCTTAGAAAAAATATTGTTTTTATGATTTATTTCATTACTATGGAATTGATTTTTCTCTTTAGATCAATTATTTTCTTTTTTTATATACCTGCAAAGCAAATGATAGTTTTTATCTTGATAGAGTTATGAAATTCATTATTGACTTCTGATGCTACTGTTTGTAGTGATAAATTATTTAGTTACGTTAAAAAAGCCTACCAACCGTTTTAATTTTACCGAGTGATATCAAAAGAATATCTACATATTTAATATTGTGATACTTGTTTTAAGATAAAGTAATAGTCTTTTGGTAGTTCGTTTCACTAAAGTTTATTAATATATTTTAATTCAATTTGTTAGAATATTTGTCATCTAGCTATAACAATATTAATTATAATGTAATTGTTACAATGTGATTCGGCAATAAATAATATTAACTAAAATGGTGTTTATTTTCCCTTCTCTTATTTTGAAATTACATATTAAAAGGCGAAGACGCATTTTTTAAGTTGTTTTGCCATTTACAATTTAAGGACTGGTTTTCCATTTCTTCTTGCATTTATTTAGTAGATAAATTCCATGGAAACAGTAATTAATAATATTTTAGTAATTGTTTCCTCGGAATTTATTAATTAAATAAATGTACAGGAAATGGAAAAGCCGGCCCTTATAAATGAATAACTTATTATCAGAGGAAGATCTCTGTTTAATCTACATATTTTTAGTTCTTGCCACCGAGGTTGGTGCGCTACAAGCTAAGAAACGTCACAGCTGCTTCTATCCTCTACTATTAACTTGGCTTTCTTTCTTTTTCTGTTCTGTGGCAGAGACAACCCGAGACGTGCAAGTGGATAGAAAATTTTGTCCGATTTTAACATTTATTCGCTATCTCTATTTAATATATGAATAGTCAAATATAGCTATCCTAGTCCGATAAAATGGAAGGTGAAAGCAGAGGGTAGCACTTGCGCTGCTGTCATTTCTGTTCTATCCCGCGCTTTTTCTGTGGTATTTATCTGTCGACTTGAACGGACGAAAGAAGTGTTTGTTATTTTGTCATGATTTTGATTATTTCTCGTTGTATTTTGTGATATTTGTGTGTTAAAGACTATTTCTCTTCTTAAAGACTACAATTTCATATAACTGGTAAGTTATAAAATTATAAATAATTTTATCCGCTATATCTAACCTATATCTGCCTATATATTAATCAGAAAGGGTAAATAGTATTAGAAAATGTGCTTACTGTATCCTTTACTTATTTCATTCCTCATAATAAACTTTGAAATTGGTTGTAGGTTATTTTTTGTTTGAGATGGCTACAGAGTCACGAATTAGATTGTGTTATGTGTGTGGTTCTTCGGAGGACGATGTGGCAAAACTTCATTATTTTCCTTCAAGGTTGGAGAGGTAAATTAAGGCCTGCACTAAATTAACAACACTTCTAACAGCACAATTTTTTATATTTTACAGGTCAAAAATTTGGCAAGATAATATGGGTATACATTACACTGAAGAAACTCTTCAAAATTATAGGATATGCTCCCGTCATTTTACCGTTGAGAGATGTCGACCTAAGTAATCATAGGTTGACCCGCAATGCAGTCCCCACACTTTTTCCATGTCGTCAGTTGGCAACATACCAAGTGCAAGCAGGTAATGTGTGTTACAAAATGTTGGTGGTGAGGGGTCCTTAGATATCAATCCATAGTTGTTACTAATTAGCTTGGTAGAATTATCGCAGACTTTTTTCTATTATTTAATTTATTCAAAATAAAGAAATATAGATTTGAGCCAATAAACATGGTTGCTAATATCTATCTCATTTTACTTCAGATCTAGCCTCAAGCGAGGCCTCAACTTCAAAGAATATACCTTATGAGTTGGCGGAGGAATTTCCTAGCATAGTGAAAGCAGCTAGTGAATTTTTGGAGGAGATTTCCAGCACTTCTGTATCAGATCAGAATGTCACTGTTCGAAAACGACCGGGGAATTATTAGAATTGGGATTCCGTGGTGGTGTAAGAGGCACAATGAGGCACAGAAGCAAAATAAAAAAGATGCTCGTGAGGCAAAATGAATAAAAGAATCATAAAAAAAATGGTGCTCGTGAGACAAAGAGAAAACTGAAGATTCTTTCGCATAATTAGAACCTTAATTTTTATAGAGCCACGTTGCGTGCCAAACAATACATGATTTTTTTATCTAGCACTTAATAACATTTTAAGGTACTCTCTGCAAGTCAAACCTAATAAATATTTTAAATTTAATTATAATCATTAAATAATATTCTTTTTCTGCAACCTTCTAGAAATTTAACTGTGACCAATTTTTTGAGTGGATAATACATATTTACAGGTCTAGCCCGGCAAAGTGACATAAGGATTTGTAAAGTCTTTACAGATTCCTTATGTCATTTTCTGTTGACAAAAAGTATCCGATAACAATTAAAAATGATTATTCCAGTCTTCATTGAAAGTAAGTGTCTGATGTCTGTCAGTTGATTTTATATTTTATTAAAGTTAAAAAGTTTTTTGAGACTAGCAAGAACCATTGCAGAAAAAATATTGTACACAACACACCCAGAAAGTGACTTTACTGGGCTCGCCAGGGCGTTTGCAATGGAAATTGCCAGCTCGCCCTGTTAAGAATCACTTTCCGGTCTTGTTGCATAAATAACTATCATGCTTTCTTGATATTTTCTGTAATGTATTGACAAAATGTCCTAAATTTGCTTTTTTTGTATTTTTCTGATTTTAATAAATTTTGTACAAAATATTACCTACCTACTTGTGTTTTGAGTGTTATGTTAATTATCCAATACAAAAACATATTTCTTTTAAATCTTATGTTAAGTGGTTCAACAAGGTTACAATTAACCTTTTGATTAGTTTAACATAAAAATTAATTGACATCTAGTTTTGTATTCTAACTTTAAAATAGCTTTGTTTCTGCAGCAGTTGGTGATCGTTTGTGGATCATCAGAGATAGTCACTTGGTTAGTTTTTAACTTCCAGCGAATAGAAGTATTTAAAAACAATTAATCGGCTACTTCTGGTCCACAAACGATCACCAACTGCTACAGAAATAAAGCTTATAAATAATATCAATAAAATAATAAAAAGGGGGGTTTTGAATTTTCGCGGGCGTTTGCTTCTTGCGCCATCTACTTTCACCTTCCATTACAATCGACCAATTCAATACTGTGGATTAAATTTAAGCACGTACTTGCGCGTCTCGGGTTGTCTCTGGCCGAGGCCAGTATTAGGTCAGAGACAAAGGTGCATACTTCGACCATTGCTGAATTTTATAGTTCAATAAATTGAAAATGGTCACAAATAGCCATAGGAATGTATGTACAAAAATGTTCATATTTCAATCACATCATTAAAAAAAATTGAGAAAATTTAGTTCAAAAAGTTGTAAATTTAAAAATCCTTTTTGGCCACCTTGTATACTTTTAGGAAGTGAAAATGGCTGAGTATCATCACACAGATGTCTCATAACTGGTACTAACATACTTTTTCTTAAAATCGATAGTTGTGATTGTAGTGATATTTTTAATATACATGTGTAAATGGTATAATTTCAACAAAAAAAAATCATTACATCCAAATGGTTGGAAGGAAGTCAATAATACAGGAGTGAAAGGAGGCCACAAAGAGGTTTCAAAAAATGTTTTGATATGCATTTCATTGAAAACTTGACCCTGTAGAATCGTCTTAGCTCACCCTGTATATTTGAGAACAATTTCCAGTTATAGACTTTTTTGTCTAGTTTACTTATGTTTTTAAATCAAGTTTCTATCATAGAACTGGAGATATCGAAGTCGGACGCACTATTGCCCCATCCTGTATAATTACTTAAAATATAAATTGTATTATCGTGGGCGGTTCCATTCGTTATTGATATTATTTTTGGGGTTATAGCAAACACCTTGACCAATGGGTGCGTTTGGCGAATGCAACTGCTGAGAATTAGCCCTCAAACCGTTTAGTTATTATTACTGTTAACAGGTGTAATTTCGTTGAATGCAAGATATTACCTGTGCTGATTAGAAACATCGAAAAATTTGTCGATGTCTGCTTTGAGCCTTAATTTCCAGTTAGCGCATAGTCAACCGTCTCGTTCAGCGAACTGCTGCTGGTCAACCTACCAACTGCTTCCAACGATTGTGTTCACTAAACGCGCCCAATGATCGAAGGCATAGCATTTCACAACCTGCGCTAGCTAGAAACAGCGTAAAAATTTGTTGCTGACTGTGTTGTGCAGCAGCTTCCAGGTAGTGCATAGTCAACCGTTTCGTTCAGCGAACTGCTGCCAGTCAACCTCCCAACGGTTGTTCACTAAACGCGCGAGTGTTTAACGCTCTCGGTAAAAAGAACTGCACTTTATGCATACTCTGAGCTCTGGAACTGTACCACACCAAGAAGTTTATTCTTCTTGTAACCAACCGGCAAAAAGAAAGCATTTATTAATACCGTTTTGATTAGACATCTGCTTACTGTAAACCAGGAGATCGTCTGAACCTCACAAATAAATGATTTTTTTTTTAAATAACTCCAAAGATAAAAAATTAGAAGAGTGTAAAGTGCGTATACAGTTTATATTTGGAGTAAGTTAGCTATTTATGATATACACATATTTTGAAATTTATGGAAAATGCCCAATGCCTACATGTTTTTTTTTTTGGGGAATTTCAGTTGGATATACACTGCCCTATTACGACAGGAAGTCATAATTGCAAAAATCGTATCGAAGTTCTAATGGCATTTGTACTCCAGGTGTGTATACAATATTATGCTACATGAGGCATATTCTTTTCACAGCTCTAAATGACTTAACTCATCTGAGTTAACTTAGCAGGGCAGTATTAGACATGGGTCTCTTAAATGGCAACGTTAGATGTAAATTAGAGGCAGACAACCCATTTCAGTCTTCCTTCAAAGTACTGTCTAATATTTTTATATACTGTTTTTATACCATTTGTATCGAAAACTATTTTACAGCAGCAGCAATGTAGATATATAGTGTGTATAAAAATATTAGACACATTACATTGAAGGTAGACTGAAACGGGTTATCTGCCTCTAATTTACATCTAACGTTAACATTTAAGAGACCCATGTCTAATATTAATTCAATACACATACTGTATACATATAGTCTATTATAGACTATAAATGTAATTTATTTCTGGCATCCTGTTTCCTCGCCTCTTCTTTAATTTGAAAAAAAACCTGTGAAATGTCAAATTTTAGGATGTTTTAATAATTTACGAATCTTTACTTTAAAGTCTTTATTATCTATAATTGTATCTTTTATAACAGTGTGTTAACAATGTAATATAGTATGTTTAATAAATTTCATAATATAATAATTTAAAATTCTATTTTGAAAATCTATATTAAATATTTAGTGTAAAAACAATTTATACATAATTTGACTTCATTATTTAAAATATAAATTACAAGATTCTAATTACATTCTTTTCACATATCTTACACCACAGAAAAAACTTTACAACAAAAAGTAACACCCCAAACAAAACAATAAATAATTTAAATTCAATTAAGGTATCTTTAAAGCATAATAAAAAAACACAAATTAAAAATAGTTTAACGACTTTTTAATGGTAAGCTTAAATAAATTGTATGCAGTGGAAATAAAAATATAGTTCTCAGATATGTCAAAAGGTATATTGAAGTAGAATATTTAGAACGAAAAAAGTCAATAATCCACAAATATATAATATATAAATATACCAAGTGTATATTATAATCAATATTTTCTCTTTTTATTTTATACACCATTTTTAATTTGTTTAATCGCAAAAATAAATAAGAAAAATACAAGACCTCAATAATTTGTTTTTTATTTTGTACTTTAGCTACCTATAAAAATAAATTATTCCTACCCACAAACAAAAAACTATACAACATCTGCATAGGCAAGAGGAAGAATAATGCACTTTAAAGATAAGTGTGGAACAGTAGCCAAAAATATTCAATCCCCATGGCTTTAAGTGCAAGTTTTTTTTTCCCAGCTGCTAAAGACCCTATATACAACTATATTTATGTTATATCTATATTCACCATCTCGAGATAAATTTTATTACATTAGGTACTAAAGCATCACTACTTGTTTCGTGTTAAATCAACCACGAATTTCAACCTGCGTTATTCATCATCTGTATCTCCCTCACTTGAATAATCTTGTATTGGAATTGGTCTAACAAATGGTGCTGATGTCATTTGCCTAAAATAAGAATTGCTCATATCATACAGGTTATTAATTGAAACCACCCTAATTTCTTTAATAATGCAGTTACATCCACTTTTTTTATGTAGATTTTGAATTCATAATCAGATTTTTTATTGAACATAAAAAATACAGGCATTCTAAAAAATGTGTGCTCTACATATTTTTATAATCATTCATAAATTTATTTATTATCTTAAATATATAAAAATTAATAAAGTTACAGCCATGATAATAAAAACACAAAAACCAATAACTCTTTTTAAATATGAACTATATAATTTAGTTAAGTTATATTAATTAACTGTCAATAATGGCATTAATTGGTCAAGTTAAATATTTAATTTCGGTCACTAATAGGCCCCTTGCACTTGTCGGATTTTTAAAATAAATTCACATATTCTAATATAGTCTTATTAAACATTAGCAATTAATAAGTGTTTTAATAATTTCTACCTGGAAATTGCTTAAATTACTAACTGAATAGCAGATGCTAGAAGCGTGTCTGAAAACGCTGTCCTATTGGCACGACGTCACCAATCATGAAATCTCCCGGTGGTGAACAATACGGTACCTAGTTCATGCATTAATTAAGTATGCGTGTTTGTTTCTTAAAATCATTTGGCAGTAGTCTCTGGTTGCCGATATTTACGCAGATAATATTATGTTGTAAACACCTACGGAAACATTCACACACAGAAAACTGGAAATTTATACACTATGATAAAGTGAATTTTATTTCATTTTAAAATGTTAATACGTAAACTACCCTACTATACAATTCAAATGTATCGAGCCCTCACTTTATCTGCGAATATCTCAAAAACGGAGAAAATTTTTTTAAAAATTATATGTTCATTATATTCCTATTGTAAATCACTCTCTGAAATTTTATTGACTTAGGTTAAAACATTACGAAGATTCTTTAATTTATACAAAAAAAATACTCAGTTTTAACGATACTCTCATCACATTCAACTTTAAGTGGTCATTTTTCGGAAATCATTTATTAGTTTCATGTACAATTTTCTAGTGATATTTTTTTCACTCCTTCTTTTTGAGATATTCGCGGTTAAAGTGAGGGCTCAATACATTTGAATAGTATAGTAGTCGGAAAACGTGTGACAAAAAATAAAGATAGTTATATTTTTACACTAGCCAAATTCGAGGGTGATGTCACACTATATTTTTCCGTATCTCGTGAACGGTTGGAGATATCTAATGCCGCTTTGGTTCGTAAATTTTTGTTTATAGAATTAAAACCCATAAATCTATACTCTTAAATGTTTTTTTTTATATACAAAAATATCTTTGTTAGATATGTGTAAGAATTTTATATACACACTGTATGTATGTACTTTTAGAAAAAATATTTTTGGACGTCCTTTTATCGTTTTCAAGCAAAAATTGTGAGTTTTCAATTGAAATCTATTTAAATAATTTGCTAAAAATGGGTCTCACCGCAAAAGGGCTAATTGACAACACTGTGTCCGATGATTTTCAGTAACACGCAGTAAGCTCACACAAAATCCAAGATGGAAAAATATCTTCGTAAGTGCCCCAAAATAATAAAAAAATGAGAAAAATCCTTCGAAATGCAGGATCCCTGTTGTACCGTGCCATATACTTTAAACATTATTTTTTATTGCTATTGTGTATTTATTTTTAATATATTTTATTGTATTGGTATGATGCACCAGTATATGATGATAATTTGGAAGAATTGATCATTATAATAACTTCACTTAAAATTTCACAACGCACATCATAAATAACACTACTTGTTTACATTTAACACCATGCTTGCTTCTGCACTAGAACTACATGATCTGTGACGTCATTGCATCGACTTGCCCGGCCCACAGTGATTGCGCGCGTAATAAACTAATTCAAACTTTAATATTGAATACCATTTGTAAAAGAAAACATAAAAACAATCCTTTACACATTGGTTTTGGTATTAATAAAGACTTCAAAAATGCCAAAATTATATTTTGTGCATGGGACTTACTGTAACAGTTAATAAATTATTTTGTGCGGTTATATTATAAACCAAGTGATGTAAATAAAATTTCGCCCCTTAAAACAATGCTTTTATCATTTATCAAATTTTAATCAAATTATTTAATTTAAATTAATTTAACAAATTTCATTTCATAATATATCAGTTAGTTAGGGAGATATTTTCATCAGATGACTAACATAAATCTGTAAACTGAACTTAGTTGATTTTTATTTGTATTTTTGTTAATTCAAGCATTTCTTCTCAGGGTTTTTTATAATAATATTTGTCTCGACCTCCCACTCCCTTCTTATTATTGTCCAAGAAAGAGGGGCTCATTTTGAATTTTTATATAGTTCAGAAATCCTAAATACACCACTGTATTTTGCTTGTGACAAGATGAGTTCTTATCTGGTGTCTAATTCATACAGTGTGTTCCACTTTGAGCAGACACACCCCAGTATTTCGGTTGTATGAGGATGAATTGAAAAAATCTTTTGTCAAATTGTAGTACTCGAAGAGATCTACCTTGCAGAATGACATTTTTTTTATGTTATGTAATCACAGTCTACTATAATTAAAATAAAATGCTAAAAATCAAGAAATGCTATAGGGATTTTTTTAACTAAATGGTATTTAGGAAATATGAATCGGACATGTTTATAAAGCCTAAATACCGAATTTTTTGTGAAAATGATTAAAAAAAAATTCGAAACTTTTTTTCATTTTAAAAAACATGGAAGAAGGGTTCATTTCATCTAATCAATACTCAGTAATACTACGGTTTATATAGGGTGCTCAGAAAGTACTCTCTGTATTCGGAATTATGTGGAGGCGTTAATGTTAACTTTGGTACCAGAGTGTACTTTTTGTTTACCCTGTATAAACGGTAGTATTATTTCATATTGGTTAGATGAAATGAAACCCTCTTTCCCATTTAAACTGCAAAAAAAATTCTGATAGTTTTTACTTTATTTTTTTTTTTATAAAAATTGATGAGTCGTAGTACGAATATGAAATTCGGTATGTAGGTTTTCTAAGCATGCCTGAATCATATTTTCTAGAAACTATTTCGTTAAAAAATCCCTAATGGCGTTCGATTTTTAGCATTTTATTTTAATTATAGTAGGCTGTGGATACACAACATACAAAAAATTGTCATTTAAGGAAGGTATATCTCGTCAAATACTACAATCTGAAAAATAGAATTTTTCAATTTGCCCAAATACAATCGAAATACAGGGGTGTGTCAGCTCAAAGTGGAACACACTGTATATTCCTAGCCCCTGACTGTTAATTGCTTCGCCAAGAAAAATCTATCAAAAACAGTTTTTGAATAAAAATAATAAAAATATTAAACTTCATCTTTATTAAAAACAAAACATGATTTTTTGGAAAAAAAAAGATTGAAAAATTAAATTGAAAAGAGACTATATATAAAGTATAGTTTTATTATACACCATGAAACTTAGTAATTGAAAGTTTCATAATTTCATAGAAAATTCGAAACATCATGAAATGTATTTATCATAATTCATAAAATTTGTATGAAATAAATCAGTGAAATTCATAATTCATGGAAATAATTCAATGAAATTTTTACCAAATTAAAATTTCTTAATTTCATGAAATAAATCTTAATTTTTTTTAGAAATTCAAAAATTTCATAAATTTCAGAAGAAAATTGAATCTTTCATAAAGTTGCATGAAATCTTTCACAAATTTGATGAAACTTTACATTACTATTTATCACCTACTATAAACGTCAATAGTTCCATAAACTAGTGATTTCTAAACTCTCAGAACTAAGCCTTCTGAGGATTTAAACCTGTGATATTTTAACGGATTAGACGAAGGACTTCTCACTATCAACCCCAATTGGATGTGAAGAACACATGTTGGAGATCCCTATCAGATGGTTGATGTTGATGAAAATGGAAGAGGGACCTATGGAATGATCTGTTGACTTGCTATGAGAGCAACAAATCTTATGCCCAAGGAATACAGGGTATAATTACATATCTGGAGTGAGTCATACCCAGTGCAAGTTTTCAGAGACAAAGTATCTTTCCTGTGGAAAACAGATCAAGTAACGACACTTCATCTGCAAAACCAAATAGGACCTGATGTAGTTCAATGCCAAAGATGACTTAAGAACGAGGGCTAACCTTAATGGCAGACTATCCACACTGGACAGTGCAGCAGACCATGAAGCAGCACTGCCAATATAGTATTTGTGCACTTATGGTAATAAAGAAGAATCTTATTGGGCAGGCAAAGGACATGAAACAAAACAGAGTATTCCATGCAAACCGTCATGTCTGTTTTAGGGGCTACAGCATGTCATTGTAAATCTGCCAGCTAGAACAGATGTTGGAATCTCTTGAAACGAGACGACTCGTTCATTCAATCGCGACACTAGCAATTTCACACTTCAAGATTCTCTGCAACAGACACTTTGAAAAATCAGAGGAAGTGTGTCACACAATCAGTATGAAGGAATACCAAATAAAGACATTTCTTCTCATTCACTGTTGTCTGATGCGAGTTTTCAACTCAAGGTTTAACAAGAGGCAGAAGATTCCAGACTGATTTGTTGGGGGATAAACTGTGCTTATCCCCAAAAGGGAGATTAGCTTGCATTAACTTCTACTACAAGAATTTTACTAAATGTTAAAGAATAGTACAGTTTCAAAATAAATACTTACGACAACCTTCGATAATGATTCAACCATTCTTCAACCATTTGAGCAACTAGTAAAGGTCTTTTATGTAATAGTTGTTGAGCAACGAGGACACCTCCTTCTGTTTCACAAACATCTAGCCATTGGCGAAGAATCGTTTCTTCTCTCCCCAACTATAAAAGTATCAATTTGAAGTAGAGTACAAGATTTTTATACTAATTAATAATATTTACAAAAAGTCTTTGAATACCTTGCGAATTGCTTCTGTTCATTTTTCTAATCTATGTATGTATGCACAATGCACATACATACACAGGTATGATAGGCATTAAGCATTGACATGTCATGTTATAGATAAGCCCCACAGTTAGGATCACATTTTGTTTGTTACCGAGAGTGCTTTATTTTGCAACAAATGGTACAGAAAGGCAAGTTGGTTTGGCTACTTAAAATAAGATCAATAAAGACTGGCAAACTTGTTTCACTAACAGTACGATCCTGTTCAGGATCATCAGACCAGACTTAAAAAAAACGTATTATTAATTTTAAATATAAATCGTTTAACGAGGATATGTTATGAAATATTTCATTTTAACTATTGAATATTGTCTATAGTTACTTATTGTGGCATCCTATAATGTTTCTTCTCTTCCTCTTGGATATTGAGCCACTGTCTAATAAATTAATAAAAAAAAAAAATTGTTAAATAATCCTCTGCGTCAAAAGAATTGGTCCGGTTGTTTTTTTTCTTTGACGCAGAGGTTTATTTAATATATATATATTTTTTTAATAATTTACAGGACAGCGGTTAATACCCAACGAAGATGAGAAGAAACATTAACTATTGAATGTTACATTGGTTTTTTTTTACAAATCATAAGTTATAGATAAATTAAATGAAATATTTTAAATCTTTGTATACTGCTTTAAAATGTATAAATTATATTTAAATAAATGTTTCCAACTATTAATGTGACTTTTAGTGACGTCTGTTTCAATGGTCCTGAATACAATCCTGATAGCGGAACAAGTTGCCCATCTCTAATCATTTACTAAAAGGTATAAAATGTTAAAATGAATATGCAACAATGGAGAATAGGTTTGTTAACTATATTTTATAATTTATACAGATACCTTGCAATATTTTTAAGTGAATAATAAAGATAGTGTAAAAAAAATGTATAAGTAGTTCAGTAAATTTGTCAATGCTCAACTAATCCTGCAAGAGCTCAGTTAATTGGAGTATAATATATATAATTTTATAATCACCTCTGATTCTGTCAAAAAATGAATGGGTAATAACTTTCTATCCCTATCCATTAAAGGCAGGAATGTACTTCTCATATGATCTGGACTCATATTACTATGTTGGATGGGAGGCCTGGAGTCTATTCGGCTATATGGTTCAATAGGAACAAGTGCTGAAAAGTGGCCTCTTGTATAGCCAAGCGCAATTGGAGTACGTATGCAGAAACTCTGTTCCCATAATAATGGCAAGTATACACCTAAAGATTATTAATTTAATTACATTTTTGTGATTTTTTATAATGAATTAGGAAAAGTTTCATCAGCAAGATTCATGACTGTAGCTGTCCTTAACTTATTTATAATTCATAAATTAATAATGTACTTATTTTTAAAGTTTATTTCAAACTTATTAGCAACATAAAAAACGTCGGCTTCTTTGATATTTTCACCACCGTCAAAGAAGCCAACATTTTTTATATTGCAAATAACTTTGAAATAAACTTTATGTATTAATATTTAGTCAAAAGTCAAAGGGTGAAACTGAAAATTGTCAAGTCTAGATGAACTTTCATGTTTTTATATGTTGTGAAAATTATTTACCTAAAATTATTTTGTAAATGTTTAAAAACCATACTGAATCTGTTCTATTTTTCTTTTTTTTTTTTATTTATTACATTATTTATTTATTAATGGACATAAAGATAATTTTAGGCGGTATTATAAATATAAATATACCTTCATTTAAATATGCAAAAAATTTTTTTGAAAAAATTATTTGTCAATTTTAAATGTTTTAATTTAATGATTTAATGATTAGTAAAGGCAGTTTGCTGCAAGTTCATAGAAAATAATTTTTTTAAAAATATTTCATAGCCTCATGCTATAAGTGTCAAAAAATGTACAAAAAAATAATTATTGGGAACATTATTTTCAATTCGTACTACTTTATGCATAAAATCGGCGCCGAAATATGCGCAGTAGTCACAATACTTTTTGCAGTAGTCGCAATACTCTTTTTTTGTTTTTCAAATTAAGGCTACACACACACGTACACGCACGCGCACACATACACAAACACACAAACAAACCAACAAACAAACAAACAATAACCACTAATTTTATTGTATCCATAGCTGAATAAAACTAACAAGCATATAAATGTCATTTTTCAGCTTTCACTTCGATGACATCAATTGTAGAGTTTGGTGTAAAAAAACAATAGGCAGTGCACTAAAATCATATTGACTGAGCAAGCTATATGAATGAAAAATGGGAAATATAATTTCTTGAGATTTTATAAATGTGCCAACAAATATTTCATTGTTTAAAACAAATTAGGTATCCTCTCCTTGGTAAAAGTTTAAAATATAGAATGAAATGAAAAATAATAATGCTAAATAATTTTTTGTTAGCTAATTATTATTTTCTAACTTTTACAAAAACATCACAGATAAGTATAACATACATCTTTTTATAGATGATATTTTACACAAGTTGTTGGCTGTTAAGGTAGAAATTATTTCTTCAATAAAAAACTGCCTAACTCGTCGAACTACACGTACATCACATACCCATCAAAAAAAAAAAAATGATGAAAAACAAAATAAAACCCACCCATACAGTGAAATTAAAATAGAAAATTTATATTAGCTTTTAACCTTGAAAAAGTCCGAAAACTCGGACGAAACGTAGGACAAATTGTTCATATACTTGGCTGGAAGTCCTCTAGTAATAAAAATAGGAAATAAGTTTTTCTGTTTTTTATTGAAGAAATAATTATTACATCTTTTTAAATAATTATTTTCCCGGCTATTTGCCAAGACACTGTTGGGCTATAAAAAAAGATAATATGCACATTATGTTCAGTACAACTGACTCAATAATGTTAATTTTAACTACTCTGTTCAGTAAAACCAAAAAATAAATAAAACAAAAGTACTCACTCAGTTGAACAATCGCTTCAAAACTTTGAAACATCAACAGACATAAGTTTCTACATTTTTGTGTCATCAGTGTAGCTCTTAAAAAGCCTCGAAAGTAAGTGTGAACCTTAGTAAATCCTAATGTAATAAATATTAAAGGCTTCAGAGAACAGAATAATTGAAATTATATATTGGAAACTTCCCATAAGGTTAGAATAATTTAAAACAAACTAGGTATCCTCTACTTGGTAAAAGTTTAAAATACAGTGAAATGAAAAATAATAACGCGAAACAATTTTTTTTTGCTAATTATTATTTTCTAACTTTAAACTTAAAAGTGAGGTAATATTATGGTGTTGTACACTAATTTTCCAGTTTTTATAGTTAAATAGTAAATATCAAACTAACCCTCCTAAGAACTCCTATTTCTTTGGCAACTTGTTTACATATATAAATCAATGTTTTTATTAAATTTTAACTCATTGTCAATATTTAATTTCATTTACTACCTCAACGATCTCTCCGTTTAATTTAAATTTTAACTGATTACTAAAAAAATAGTTATATATATGACTTCTTCCCCTAATAACATCACTTTCGTTTGCAACATTCAATTTTAATTTATTTACTTCCATCCATTCTCTCACATTTTCTAATATTTGGTTCATTTTACCAACCACTTAATATACGTATCTCACAAGTATATTATAGTATCATCGGCAAATAGATGATATTTAGCTGTTTCAAAAATTAAGGATATATCATTTAAATACAAAATAAATAATAGAGGTCCTAGTATGCTACCTTGTGGTATTCCGATATTAATATGTGATTCTCTAGATACATGCTGTTCATATTTAACTTTTTGTTTTCTAATGTTCATATAATCGTACAACCAATTTAAGACTGTCCCCTTAAAACCTAATGATTTTAATTCGTCAAATAATTTAACTCGTTTCAAATGCTCTTTTTAGATCCAGAAAAAATAACAGCTGTTCATCAAGTGCTTCCTTCCAATCATTTATAACATAGTGTAAGGCACTTTCACAGCTATGATTTTCCCGGAATCTAGATTGAAAATCACATATTAATCTGTTACTTGAGACATTCTAAAATTTGTAAGTATATAACTTTCTCTAATATTTTTTCAAAAGCAGGTAACATATTAATTAGTCGAAGTTCTTCAGCTTTAATAGTTTTGATAAATTTTCTTAATAGAATAATTGGTGCAAAAACCAGTCAACTCCACTTTCTAACATTTGGAGAAAATCAATAAAAACTTACGCGAGTTGACTGGTTCGTATTAAAATGCTTGCTCAATCAGCTTAGTTTCTCTGTTTATATGCTTTGAATTTGACTGATTCTTACACCAAATAATGCGGAATCAGATATTCTTTCTCATATTATAACTAAATTTCACTAAAAAAATGGAGTTGTCTGATCTTTACACCGAGCCCTTAAATTGCAGATACCTTCAAACAATCTGAAACTTTTTCAGACAATAATGAACAATTAATTCCATTAAGCAGTGGATCAACTAACACATCAAAAAATTCTATATAAATAAACACACTGACATCATCAGGACTACTTTTGTTAGCCAGTGAAAAAATTAGTTCTTTTAGTTCGCATCTATTTAATAATTTAAAGTTGGATAAACTCTTATTACTGTTGTTAATTGGAAATTCCCTGTTATTATAGGGTATAGTTTCACTAATATCTTCAATACTTTTAATAAAAAACTCATTGATTTTTCTAGATATTTAAATTGTCTAGTATCTCACCATTAAAATTTATAACAATATTTTCTCTAACCTTTTGTCCTGCTATATTCTTTAAAGTTTTCCACATCTCTTTCGAATTGCTAGTGCAAGAATCAATTTATTCTTGGAAATACCTAAATTTTTCTACTCTCTATATTAACCACCTCATTCCTGTTATGTTTATAAAATCTCCCACTCGCTTTAATTATCTATTATTTTTTAATGTTTGTATGATTGATCTCTCATTTTAATTATATCTAGAACCCTGTCATTAAACCACCCATTATATTTACCATGAAGCATAATTTCTCTTTTTTTGCATAAATTTGTCAATAATATTTGTCATGCCACTCAAAAAAAGTTATATTTATAATTTAAGTCTACATTATAATAATTAAAAGTATTTAAGAGATTGACAATATCAGTACGGAATTGATTTAATTCTTTTAACTTACTCTTTATTATTTTTTTTTGTCTTGCTGATTTTTTAGAAGATTGATTTTAATACAACTATGATTACATATGTTTGGTTCATCTAGTATGAATATTTCAGTGCTGTTATCATTAGTTACCAGTCCTGAGAAATAGTTTTCAATTTAGCTGAATAGGTTGACTTTAATATCCAATTAATATTAAAATCACCAATCATTAAAAAACTATGAGTAATGTCTGTTAAAATTATTCTCTAACCAATTATCTATAAAATCTAATAAAACAATATGTGATTGTAGTGGGGAATGATACAAGCCAGCAATAGAAAATTACTCATTATTATTAATCATAAATTTAATAACCAAAAACCACACATTCATATAAATTAAATGTTGAAAACAAACACTATACTATATATCTGATTGAATATAAAAAACCACTACTCCAGTATGCCTGCTTTCTGAATTTACCTTTTCAATATTATAACCGTTTATACAAATTTCATAATTGTCTATGTCCGATGGTGACATAAGTTTCAGTTAAACACATTGCAATAGGGTTTCTAGTTTGTACAAAATATTTTATTTTATCATAGTGTTTGATTAAATTTTGCGTATTTATTAAAAAATATATCATTTACTAATTGCTATTTAACTACTTTAATGGTTCTTTTTTTCAATGGCTTTTTTTCTTTGTAATACAGGGCAGGACTGACCATAAATGTAATGATTACAATTTTAAATTAGGTTTTTGTGAGTGAGTCCTTGTGGACCCTCCACTGAGGCCATCAGCGGGCTTATTATGGCTAATCAGGGTTATTACTATTAGCATCTAAATATGTAAATTCTTTAGACTTGCAATCTTCTGTATTATGAGAACCGGTACAAGGTAAACATTTCCTTTCTACTTTACAGTCTCTGGCCATATGGTTGAAACTGCCACATCTAAAACAACGCCCTACCCTCACATGTTCGAACACTGCACAGTTGCACCATCTAATACTTACATTGTTCTTTTTCTATAATTTTTTTGAATCTTATTTGATTGCATTCCACAATCGACATAAATAACGTTTTCATCTTTTTCACTAATTTGACTCCTAATTCCAACTTATCATGAATCAAGAAAACATCTTGCTTTAGAATCATCCGCTTGAGCTCCAATGAAAACGTATCTTCAATGCCGACAATGTTAATACATGGATTTTTTTCGATTTGGTATTTTTATATTATAATCAGTTAATTTCTGTTCAGCGTCCTTTTTTTAACTTTTCCACCTCCTCTTCAGATCTGCACTCAATAACAATTTCTCCTTCTTTTCTCATATTTTTAATTCCTACTTCTAAATCAGAAGGATTAATAAATTTCTGAATAGTTTCTTTAGTTTTTATATTTTCCTGTTGGTTCTTCGGTTTAATCATTACTACCTCCCGAGTCGCTTGTGACTAGCTCTATTGTTCATATTTCGCCTCACTCTTATTTTGCATTTCAATGAAATTTTTTATCCGATTTTAACCTATTGTAATTTTTTTAGTTCTTCTATTACATTACTTTTTAAATCAACACAAGTCCGTAATTTCTTCTCTGAAGAAACAACTTCTTGTATTTTATTTATGAAATTTTCATATATTTTGTTAATTTCTTCCAGAATATTTGTTTGCAGAGCATTTAAATTATCAACTTTTTTAAATAGTATTACAATTATCACAAACATATTTTAGTGATCTTTCCCTAGCTAATTGCATAACTATATACAAAACAAAGTTCGTTTTATTCAAAACTTCATTATACGTGGGTTTGTTATTTGCAATAAAAAAACACTCTTTTATGAAACTTTAGTACTTTTCAAATTGGTTAATTATAACTGAGAGTTCGCTATAACTGGGTTCATAACAAGCGGACATTATTGTATATCCATCTGGTGAAAATGATTTTCTCTAACATAAATTCTGCATAGAATTACCACTTCAACTATTTCAATAACTTCTACATCATCACCTATTAAATTACTATCAAAAACGTCCATATTTTATTCTACTTTAAATTATGAAAATGACACCAAATATTCTGACTGATACGTCAATATGACGCAGGGTTAAATAAATAATACCAAGTGAAACTTTAAGCTACATATTTTTAAGGCTTAAATAAAGTACCACTTTTGAAAACTAAGTGGTTCTTAAAAGTTGGGTGCAATGCAGTAAGCATTACTTTACAATTATAAGTAACACTTTGAATATGTCACTGGTGCAAGCGGGCCTAATTAATTTTTTAATTGTCAATGTATTAGACATGTTATCTTCATTGTTTACTCCAACCTGTCATACTAAATTTTACAGAAACACTACAGCACATGTGTGATTGGGTCCCTAATATTTAAGTAAACTTTAAAAATAGAAAATTAGAGCTTAATTTAAGGAGGCCTTAAAGGAGTTTAAAGCTTGTTTAACTGACAGGTCATACCAAATGACAAATTTATGGAACCCTCAGAAATAAGCTTTCCTTAAATAGTGCGATGTATTAAACTTAAATAAATTTAAAAGTGAAGCAAAAAAGTTGTGATAAACCCACCATTATCATATCTAATGTCTTATTTCTTTTATGGCAAAAATATTTCCACACTGCCAACTTTCTTGTCACGATTTTGACTTTCTTTATTACACAGTTTCAAAAAATATGTTGCCGCTCTTAAGTACTGCTAAGTCTTCTTTCAAATAAAAACAAGTGTTACTCCTTGCTTAAATTTTAAAACCGCTATTTGTGAGATTTAGGTCCGGTACTTTGAGTCTCAATTAATATTAATCGGATGATAATATCCAAGGAAACCATTGTTGTAACAATAAGTGAAACATTATCATCCGATTACTGTTGACTGAGACAAAGTACCGGCCCTTATTCTAATGAAATTATTTGGGAAATATCATAAAGTGACAAACAGCCTTAAGTGACAAGTTACTGGGTAATACATTAAATTTTCAAATTGCAAAAGCAACAATAATAAGAATAATATATTTGAAAATTTTTCACTAAACTCAATTTTTAAAAATGTCTTGGTAACAACTAAAAAAAAGGGCAATTTTAAAACATCAAGCATTATTTTTAATTTGACCACAAACAGAAATACTTTAGTTGCCCATTGATTAGCTATTGCGGAGATATTGTGATTTATTACCTTCCTTTAGAGTTTAAATTTTGATATCTACATAAACAAATTGACTAGTTATTTTATACCTATAAAAATTTATTTATTTACTACTAAATAACGCTACCATACCTTGAAAAACTATACAAGTATATTAATATTTTGAAATGAACTTTAAACTTCATATACATATATCTAAAGTATAAAGTACTTACCCTCAAACCTTGCATAACCAATAGCTTCGCCTCTAAAACTCTTAACATATTTAACACCATAAACAATAATAGGGCGTCGTAAAATATGCGCCAATGCAAAAACGTGCAACTGCTCCAGACTTGTACCTGGTTGACTGGCTAGCGAGAGTAAGCTTGTCCAATCTTCTTCCCATTGCCCTTCTTCCAAGGAATACTGGAGGAAAGATGCATGACTAGATTCATATTCCTTCCATCGAGGATAAAATCTAAAATAACTCTTTTTCATAAAATTCCAGAAATTACTTTATCTATACAGGGTGGACCAAATTCGATGGGATTTGGGGTGTTTTCTATAACTATGAAAGATGGACAGAAACCGATGTATGTACACTTGAATTTAAAGAAACAAGCAATGGCGTAAACCGAGCATGTTTTTCAAAATTGGCACTTTTGGATAATTGCTTTGAGTACTTTGTCTCACTTACTATGTGTTAGATAAAAAGATAGATTGATAGATATATAGATTTATTCAGTTGTATACAATAAGACTGTTAATAACGTCAACATTTGAGATAGTAAAACAAAATATACTAAAATACTAAATATAGACAATTACATAGTGATACATACATATACTATCGACATCAAGAAAGATTGCCATTTCGTCATTGTTATAATTCATATGAACCAAATCAGCACTACGTTAGTCAAATTCATGCTTGTTGAAATGATGTCAGATATAAACAAACTTCCCCAGCAGCACAAAATAGTGGACCAATGTTCAAATCATATAGGCCCAATATTTGACATTTATGACCAATACTGGGCATATATTTTTGTGAAATTAGTCAAATTTATGCTTGTTGAAATGGTGTCAGATATAAACAAACTTAACCCCAGCAGCACAAAATATTGGACCAATGTTCAAATCATATATGCACAATATATGACATTTATGACCAATACTGGGCATATATTTTTCTGAAATTTTTTTCTCAATACAAATATCTACATTTCGCCAATGTGGGACCTATCAGTGTAATCCATATATCTTCAGAATAATTATACCAATACTGCGCATATACTGGGACATTTTGTCCTAATATGTACAAATCTATACTTAGCCAATGTAGGACTTATCTATGTAGCTGTATATCTTCAGCAGTCTGACTAAAGGAAAATATCCAAAATTTTTAATACTTTAATTGGTGGGTGAAATATAGAGTTAAATATATTTATTTCACGGAGGATGCTGGATTATTCAACTATACAGGGAGAGTCTTAACAGTGTAATTATATTTAAATTACCAATTCTTGACATCCGTAGAAACTCATTGACACATTTTTTTCTCATGTATAATTGAATTATCAACTTTAAAAAAAAAATAAGGTGAAATTGTTTTGGAACTGCTGATTAGTAGAAACATTCTCCATTTTATCTGAAATGGTCCTTCGGATTGAAGCAATGTTGCTGTATTTCTTATGCAATTTATCACCTGGCAGTAAATAAATTACATACTTAAGTGATTAATAGCTCCTTCTAAAATAATTTTGAAAATTTTTAAAACACCTTTTATGTAAGAAATGTACAATTTTGCCTTTTTCTTGCACTACTCAACTTTTTTTTTTAAAGCGTTTCGTATGGGACGTACAACCAAAACCAAATTTTCCATTAAACAGGAAACTTATATCATGCTACTGATATTTTTAAGGAATTTCGAGAGGAATCTAATGTTTCCATTTTGTTTCTTTAATGTTTATAAAAGGGTTATTATGTTTTAACAAGTAGTTACCCTGATAGTACTTACCCTGCGATTACAATAATTTGAAATAATCCTGTAATTTATTAATAAATAAATCGTTTTCTAACAGTCATTGAACTATATTTGGCAAGTTCATTGACCTGATAGGTCAATGAGCGAGTTACACTAACCTATTTATGTACATTACTGACCAATTCATGATTCACATTCTACACTTTATAGACGGCCGGCGCGACGATTCTTTTTAAAGGTCATCAAGCCTATTCGTATTCTGATAGCCCCAACTAGCATTCTTTACTGATTACACTTATTGGAACTAGTATAAGATTAAATAATGAGTTAGCTTTGGCAAGGCCTATTTTAATAACAAAAAGTACTTTTAGGCACTGTTAAAATATCGCAAAGATGAAATAAAAGCACAAAGAAAACAAAGCACTTAAACCGAAGACAAACTTAACCTCGATTTACCTAATGTCAATAACGATGCTCGTCAAATATGTATCAGAATTTTTTTTTAAAGAACAGAACAAACGTTGGTATGTCCTTTTTTCTATTTACTTTTACAGCTGACAACATATGTGTAAACTAATATCAACACGACAATACATTAATCACATATTTTTCATTTTCTAACCTTAGCCGATGTTATGATAAACATTTTAAGGGTACTGTCTTGATCATGTCACACATTGATGACGTGTGTGAAAAGAAATGCTGGTATTTACATCTACCCGTTCTGAAAAGCATTTAAATTCTGAACACTAGATGCCATAGCAATTTGTCATAGTAAAAGAGAAAAGATATAGTTTGATAAGGCAGAAACAAGACCAGAACAACGAATCCGCTTCGAATTGAGAAATCAGAGAATTTTGGTGCAGGGTGTTTATTTGTTTAGAGCAGAGTTGTCACATCGACGGCACTAGGTTTTATTAACATTTAGGTAATTTGTAACAGAACTGTGTTACACGACAGTAGTTATTCTTTCTCAAATTTGTAATAATTCTGAATTAAATAATTAAACGTTCATTAATAATTAATAGAGCAATAATTTAAAAAATTTTAACATTTTATACCATTATTAGCATAAGTTAATAAAAAAGCCAAATTTAGGTCGAAAGTAAGTCCCTCCATTAGAAAAGAGCAAAACAAAATAAAATTTCATACCATGTACATAGATCTTTACAAATCGGAGCCTAGTGTAAACAGCACTAGTTGTGTAAACCCTAATAAATAATAATAATAGTCTTTTGCCGTTTTCTGTTTGTTTCTGTTTCTTCAATGCTCAGTTAGCTAAATTAACCGTCAGTTAGTGACTTTGAGGCCAATAGAGATTTTTTGAAAAGTATCATGATTTGTTACAAAATACTATGAAATTTATAGCCTTTGTACCATGTGAAAATCTCACATATCTGGCAACACTACATATAATGTAAAAATCAGTGTTATTGATAGTTCACGAGTGTGCGCGTACCTGTCTTGCCTCAGTATTTACAAAAATGTGTTTAATACCTTTATTTATAGTTTTTTGTGATTAAATTTGTGAATCGAAGTTTTTACTTACTGTGCTAGTTATTTATTATTTATAATTTGTTCCTTTGGTGGTTCATTTTGTGAAAGGTAATGATTAACCATGGTGAATCATTATTATTCTAAAGCTGAGCGGCTGGATATGTTAAAGACATATTTTCAAGCAGATGAAAATGCTAGACAAGCAAAATGGCTATGGAATGCTATCCAAATCGTCAAGCCCCACATGAACTACATTTGTAGCAACTGCTGTATTAGGTAAGTAAATAAATCTGTTTTTCCGTTCTTTTAAGGTAGATGATTATTTTCAATTTTGATTCATTTTTAGAAGATAAATACAACCATACTAAACTTAAACTATAAATTAGAGAATAATAATATTTTAAAATACATTCGTGAGCAAGGCATATTTTTAATATTTGTTGCTTCTGTGACAGGTTCTGTTTATTTATAAAAAAATAATTTTTTTTAAAAATTTAAATTTTGCAGTACTTTTGTTCATGAGTGTAGGATAATTCTCAGGAACTGTGGCAGTGGCAACTGCCTTCAGTTATGTTATTTTGGTGAATGTTATAGAGTTAGTCAGTGACCATCAAAAT
Organism: Rhamnusium bicolor; assembly: GCA_029963845.1. NCBI lineage: Eukaryota > Metazoa > Arthropoda > Insecta > Coleoptera > Cerambycidae > Rhamnusium > Rhamnusium bicolor. The sequence goes on from JANEYF010003153.1 coordinate 165,648, forward strand.
GTGAGTTGCTGGATGACGAAAAAAATTTTCATACCATTTTTTTTTGTTCAAAATTTTTTTTTAACATTGTCAATCAATGAGGTCTACCGCGCTTGAATTCGCCACAAGAGACGCTATCGTAGGGTAAAGTAAATGTCGCTGAACGTTAATGTTTAATATAACTTTTTAACGCGGTTTTTTAGTGACTTTTATAAAAATTAGCTGAAAAACATTTAACACAATGATGACAGAAGGAAAAAGTAATAATTTACTTGCTCAGTAGGGAAATTATTGTACCTATCAGAGGTGTCTTATGTCATTAAAGTTAGGTTATATCAAGCATGAGCATGATGAAAACAATGACTGTGCATGATTTTACTTACGATTTTCTGTAGTAGGCTTCTTTGGGAACGCATAATCATCAGGATTAAAATGTTTCTATAAACACACGAATGTTTCGAAAGAGTAAAGTTATCCCTGCGAATCGCTACCAACCACTGTTTTAGGCGAGTTTTGTCTCTCAGAAACATATGTACACCTTCTGTTTCCGAACAAAATGGAACGGCAAAACACTCGAGGCATAATTAACAAATTTTTTTATTTACTGGTGTATGAAATAATTATAATAGAACCCTATAAACTTGTTCCGCGCCTAACAATAACTTTTGACAGCTACCTTACTCGCCAGTGGCGCCAACTGGTGAGCCTAAAAACGGTAGCCCTCATTGTACTCGACGAAATATATTGAGGGTTAAAATATAACTAAACATTTAAAACCCACCCTGCATACAGATTATTAATTATGGTGAAAAAATGTTCCGTGTATATGCTCAACAAAAATATTAACCAAGAGAAGTAACAATAAACCTCACTGAGTGAGATGAAAACTCAATATTGTCAAAATCGTCTCGCTTGAAGTAAGATCACATGTATTTGTTTACGGCTCCTAACTGTTCTCCATGAATATACTTTAGTAGGGTAGTTGTCAATATCAACCTGAATTGTATATGCATTTATATTGGTTTTTGTTTTTATGTATACCAAACATTCCAGTATATGCAAGGTAAAGTAAGAATACCACAAGCACTAAATTTAGTTTTCACATCCTCCCTATAACCTAGTCCAGACTATGGCCAAATTGCTTGTCTTTGAATTCTAAAAGGTCTGCGATTATGGAATAAATTTCTCTTTTCTACAGTATTTCACTGTGTGAAAAACAGAAAAATGGCATCTTTTCATAGCATCTAGAGGTAATAAAAAGTATAGTTTCCTTAACAATTGCGTTATTATTTATTTTTTTTACTTATTAAATTTGCATGCTCATCCTACTTTAAACCTGGGTCCAAACAAATTCACAAAAATTCTATCTGTTCCAAGTTTTGATATCCATTAAAATTTATGTTTATCAATACCATTGCACTATTTAATAATAATTATTTGGTGGAAAATCACTGAATAATCGCAAGATGCTTATTTTCTTCCATATCAATAAGTGAATTTAAATTATTGTTTACATTTGTGGTAGTTGCAAAGTCTGTAAAAAGCACAAATTCGGTACTGAGAACAGAAATATATATAGATCACGAACAGTATTGGTCCCAGAACTGAACCATGTAGAACACCATGCTCCACAGTTCATTTGTCAGAATAAAATTGATTGTAATAACAACTTTGCTACCTGTCTTTCAAATAAGAATCTATTAATTCAATACTTTTCTTTACAAAACTACATATTTTGCTAGTTTATTGAGAAGTTATGGATCATAAAATGAAAACAACATTCTTACGGTACTTTTTTTGAGAAAAATGTCATGCATGCTTCCATTAGATGATGTACTGCCAGTAACACTGGTATTGCATTTTTTTCATTTATTAAATTAAATGTGGAACAAATATTTTCAATTTTCCCATAATATTTCCCTCACAAATAAATAAATAAAATATTGTACCAGTAAACCCGAAAAGTGCGATGTCACTGACCCTTGGTAACATTGAAAATTTTCCAAAGAAACACTGTTTTTTCCTTTATTTGTTATATGTAATTATCATGAAGGAATTCTAAATAGATTAATAAAATAATTATTGTTATAATTTAACAAGGTATTGTTTATAAATTTATGACAAAATACAGTTACGTAACTAAATACTTTTTACCAAGTTTTTCTTTTTGAAAATCGACAACTGGTAAATTTCGCTGATAGTTTTTAGTATCTCTTTAACAGACTCGAAAAGTAGTGACGTCACACACTGAAGTTCCAAACTATATGACTGTCATTGGGAATTTTATTTAGAAACCGTCCAATATGTGAAATCACCACTTTTCAGGCCCATTAATTTATCAATATGGTTTTGTTTGGAAAGTTTCTGTGTGATGTACAGCTTTTCGAGTTTATTGAAGGGATACTCGAAACTGTAAATGAATTTATCAATTGAAAATTTTCAAAAAGTTTAGTAAAAAGTGATTAGTTGGAAATAAAATTGGTATTATTTAATTCCTATAGAAATTTTTAAACAATACTATACAGGATGATTTACCTTAACATGCAGAAAATAAAAGGGTGTACTATTCGACCAAGTGGGAAAGCTCCTGCAAAATTTTAGAGCAATCCGTGGTAATTTATTTTTTGTAGTAAAACCTGCAATGATACGCCACTGAGTCGCGAATTTAGCGCAGCAGACAAGTACGTAAACAATGTAAACATGTAAGTGCATCGTGCTAGGCAGTGGGTCGCCAGAGGTGATCCTCCCCTTCACTCTTGGCCGCTTCCTTCCGATCTCAGTAGTTTCTTTGCGACATTAGTTGAGTGTGTATCAAATTGGATTAATCCATGGCACCTTGCTACAAAAAAATAATGTAAATTTTTTTAATTTTACATTTTTTTAACTACTTTTGGTGGGGACAACCTACTGAATAATTATCCGCATGTTAAGGTAAATCATCCTGTATTTCCATTTTATATATTTTTAGTTATATACATAACAATTAAACAGTGTAATTGTAATATTTTTTATTGGCTACAGATGTCGTTTTGAGTGATTTTTAAAGAAAATGTAAAAAAAAATGATTTACTTACATATGTCCACCTTGCCCTAGACTCTCTGCTAATGCCCTCCTAAGCATATTATCCCTGTCAAAGACACCCCAAGTAGCTTGCATGACTGAATCTAATAGACAATCTCCTGCAGATCTATTCCAAAGAGCATAAAGTCTGGATCCCAAACGGACGGTAATATCTAAAGACCAATTAATTACAGCGGGATCACTTTCCAGTTGTTCTTGAGCATCTTTGTCTAGCAATTCGGCAAAAAGTTGATCTTGTACTGGGGCAGGTAATTCATCTACTTCTAAAATTCATTACAATTTCCATTAAACAATTTTATAATGCAAAGAACATTATAGATTAATTCTGCTAGACACTTAATTATTGGTAGCTTGTATTACAAGAAAACAAATCATTATTTATATAACAATTTAAAGCCCAATTTTAACTGTACTTAGATACAAGAATAAATAACCTTTTGCAAAATTAAAATAACCACAAATATTATCACAATTTGTAACAACATAAAACACTACATTAGACAACCTCCAAATCTTAAGCAGAAGCTGTGCAGAAAGGGGATGCATCTTGAAAAAAATGTGGACATACAACCATTCTCTCCAACGCTGCCGGAGCTGATTTCAGAAGCAGGTAGACAGTGACTAGTTAATCTTGTCATATAGTACGCTCTGGCAAACTGTGATATTAAACTACTTATAAATATATAACTTCAAGATGGAGAATGTATGTGTTGAACAGTAATGTGGTTTTTGTAAGAAAACAGTAGTTTTAAAAAAAATTAAATGCTCCAATTGTAAAACTTATTTTCATACGAGCTGTTCTATTAAAAAAACTAGAAAGTGTTGTGAAAATCAGAACTTTGAGGAGATAATCTAGAAAAGACAGAGGAAGAAAAATCAGATGACTCTTTAATAGAAAAATCTATTCACTAGGAAAACACTATTTTGAAAAAAATGAACCAAGACTTAAGTGAAACTAATAAATTGCTCAGAGAAAAAAATGAAAATCTGGAGAGGAAACAACAACTTAAAAGTAAATTCCAAGAGTACTAGAAATGAAACAATGGCAGAACACAATAATAATATTACACAGAGAGAAATAATAACTAACACTGTGAAAGAAGCACTTGAATTAATTTTAGAAAGCAGTCTAAGAACCTTAGTTACTGCAATACATAATTTAAAATTAAAGATAACTATGCTAAGTGATAACAATGCGACGATAAAATGTGATGTAGAACAAACGACACTGAGACTACACAACATCAAGAAATAGGGACATCAAAACAGAAATATAATGATGAAGAGGGTTGGAATATTGTAAATAGGAGAAAGAAAGCCTTCAACAGAAATGTTGGTGAATTACTGGAAAAAAATAAAAAATTTAGAGGTGTAAAACCTAAAGTTTGGATATATTTGTATAAAGTAACACACCATGTAATGGAAGACGATATAAAAACCTTTTTAAAAAATAAAATTGGAGCTGAGCGTGATGAATAAATAATAGTAAACGTGTTAAAGTCAGAAAAAGTCGATTTAAATGTTTCATAGTAGCAGCTGATTTTCAGTACAAGGATAATTTCTATGACCCTAAGTTTTGGCCAAAAGGTGTGTTACAGGACATTTGACTTTCAACTTCGTCATGAAAAGATGAGACGAAAAATCATCGAATCGAGATCAAATTCTTTTTTTAAGTGCATACCAAACTCCTGAAAAAGAAAAGGAAAGAACTTCTTGTGATAATTATAGCAATACAATAAATATAAAAAATAAGACATTAATCGGACTCCTAAATATAAGATCTATTACATCTTCAGATCATACCTTCATTACTTACCAATGATTTAATTAGTAAGTAATTCCTTAAGGTAATCCAACGTCTGTGGTATTGGAACACAATGAACAAACGTCAAAGGAGATCAAAATATCACCTTCTTGCAACTGGTTAATTAAAACAATTGTTAATTAAAATAAGGTGAAAAATATTCAGTTGCAAGGTGATATTTTGATCTCCTTTGACGTTTGTTCATTGTGCGTTCCGATACCACAGACCTTGGACTACCTTAAGGATCTACTTGAATTAAACAATCTCAATCAAGATGTGGTAAAAGAATATCTTCGACTCACTAAATTTTGCATGAAACAAAATTGCTTTCGATTCAACGATAATTTCTTCAAACAACATGAAGGCACAGCAATGCATAACTCTTTGTCACCATTCATTGTTGCCAGACTCTTCATGAATTTGAGTACTTCGCTAGGGTTTGGCTTAGGTATGTGGATTATATTTTTGCAGTGTTTGATACAAAAGTCGCTGATATTGGCAACATTGGTTCTAAATTAAACAGTCGTTTCGCGTCAGTTAAATTCACATATGAAATTAAAAACTCTGGACATCTACCATTTTTAGATGTACTAATAATTATTAGAAATGGTGAAAATATATTAGAATTTGACATACAGAAAAACTAGTACTCTAAGATATATCCCTGAGGACTCTCACCATTGTGCTCAACATAAAATGGCGGTTTAATTTTCTAGTCCATCGTCTATTAAGCTTCCCCCTCAATAAGGAGGTTTGAAAAAAAAAGGCATTGATTAAGGATATAGCTGCAAGTAATGGATATTCCGTAAATTTAATTGATAAAATAATTAGGAAACGAAAATTTAAAGTCACTTCGAAATTCCTCAACCTTTCAAAATGAAAGAGAAAGTTCGAAATTTGTATTGATTCCATTTGATCCTCGAATCACTCGTGGTATTGATAAGATTTTTAAATATATAGGTATGTCAATGGTTCATTCATCGGGAAATAAACTACAACAACTTTTAGGCAATCCAAAAAGACAAAATTGAAACAAATGAAGTCAGGGATTTAGGAAATTAACTATAAGGACTGTAATCAAAAGTATGTTGGACAAACTAGATGATCAAATCAAACTAGATTCAAAGAACATATGACTCATCTCAAATATGGTGGAACAGATAAGTTTAGTATTGCCCAACATGCGTTTGAGAACAACCATAGAATAAATATTAGCAATTTAAGATTGATTAGGAATGTAACAAATACTAGACAGGTGGATGCATTTGAAAGCTTGGAAATCACGAAGTGTAAAAATAGTATAAATAGTGACAGACGGCCTATCCCAGGTAGCCCGTTTTATTGGTTAGTGGGTCACGGTTCACCGAACCGTGTCAACAGTTTAGGTATAAATAGGGTATATTGTTAGCATATGGTTAGTTTTTATCATCTCCAGATGATGTCAAATTGGTTGGCGAAATGCGCATCAAGTGCAGTATATAGCGTTTTGGCGTTTCGTGGAAAACTACGTCAGTATTATCTTCACATCAAAGGTTCCAACCCATTAAATGATCTTGTAGTGACATACTTACAAAGTATTTATGCATAATATATAAATCTTTTTAAGGTTATTACATGCGACATCAGGAAGATAACAACTAGCTTTTGGGGTGGAAATTTTGTAACAATTTTTATAACAGTGGTAATTTTGATCCTAATAATACATTACCTTATCTTACTGGTAATTTATATATTAGGTAATTGGACCCTCATAACCAACTCTTCCATTATTAAATGTTAAATCTAAAATTTCTTAAACTATAATGCTTACCTGCTGGTAATGTAAAGGTAGGAAATTCTGTAACAAAATTACAAGGGAAATTTCCTTTTCGTTGGCGAATAGTGGAAGCAAAATGTCTTCTAATATCAGCAGCTATATCAGGGGCAACGTAACTAGGAACACGTTTTATGCCAGAGCCTGAGCCCTCGATCTGAGATAATAAAATTGCTAATAAATCTTCTCTTTGAAACCTGAAAGTAATATTAAAATTGTCTAAAGCAGCATACTTTATATCTAACATTAAATTTCAAAATTTATTTTGCCCTCAGGACAACAAATATTTATACAAGTGCAACCTTTGAAAATATTTCTTCAATGTTACTTTTATACTCTGGAGTGTGTGAGGTTCCTTAACATAAAGGATTTAAGAATAATATAAGAGAAGAGCAAATTCCAGATTATTATCACTAGATCGTGGCGATTTTAGAGACCTGAATAAATAGCAGGAGCGGATTTGAAGATACAGATTTTCCCTCAAAAAAGTTACCGTCATTCTTAAAGAGAATACTAACAGTATATCCCTAGAATCTTTTCTACATGGGCTGGAGTTAAAGTGAGTCTTCTAGTGGAAAATATCCACTTTGAGAGAGAAAATAAGCGTTCGATGTCTACAAACGTAATGGGGACATTTCGGAATAGTGAATATTGGTGTAGGGATGATGCGTGAAGCCTGGAGACAGCAAAATCTACTTATTGGTGGCCAAACAGTTTTTCAATGTCAAAAAGGGTTCGAAAGCTGAGATTTGGCTGTAAAATTGTGTCCAGTTTTTATTTCATGCGGTCTGCAACATCACTTGTTGAGAGTGACAGATATTGCCACAAATCCATACACTACATTCATTTGGTCAGTGAGGAAGAAGTCGGTGGTCTCCAGCTGTCGTATTGCAAGAGGAATCCGGGAAAAAGAATTGTGTTCTTGCAAATTTCCCCGTATTGTGGGGTCCGTGGCTACCTCCTGTGCATTTGCGATTGTCACAGTTTCAGTGGCATCCAATTGTTGCAGTACCTTTTTTACCTCCTCCAAATGGATAAAATAATAGGGCGTGGCCTCAATTTATGTAATCCACCGTTCACAATGAGTTCTGGAGGCAGTTTTGTTTGTGGCAATAATTCACAATATAATCATCTGTGGCTTAAGCGTTTTTCTGAAGACCTTTTTTTACACTTGAAATTAATGTGTCCACTTTGGGATAACACTCAAGCACTGTTTCCGCCACTCGATGCAATGTGTGCACGAGGGATGTTACATGTAGAACATTAAATGTTGTATTTAACAGTCGACCTGCCACTATTATGTATGCTGCACCATCCATAATAAATAATAAAAATATATTCTTACTGTTTTCATAACTGTCCCACCATAATATCGCTTCATGGTGGAGTGATAAGGACACTTGTCTCTCACCCTGGAGACCCGAGTTCGATCCCCGGTCGAGGAGCTAGGATTTTTTCCAAACCAGAAATTAATCCTAGCACACTTGGTGTGTCCATTGTCTCTAAATGTATTGCTCTCTCCCACATCCCCTGTGGGTATCTTCAGGGATATAGGGGGTTGTATTACCTATGATGTTTAATTGTTTTAATATGTCATTAACAAGACCAACCACACTGTCTGCTCTTGTGCATTCTTTGGATGCTAGTAAATATCCTCTACTGGCATGAATGCCCCCTCCCCCCAAGACGTTGGCAATTTTTTAACCACATGCGTTCGTGGTCTTATCAACGTTTAATCAAATACATTTACTTCATGTTTTCGACCAAATATTGTACATAGTATTGGCAGCTAGCTGGAGCCAATACAATTTGTTCAGTGTAGCTTCGTGAGGAAATTCCACGTCCTTATATTGCCCCCCTATAAATTTGTCAATAAATTCCCTAAACAACGGATTGTCCAGTGATATTTTGTGTGTGCGAGTCGCCACTTGTTTTGCTAAAACCGATTTACGCGTATGTATTAGGTTGGCATTACACACAGTATATAACAGCTCCTCACCATTACACACCAATTCAGGATAATCATGAATCCACGCCTGCACTGTTTCTGATAACGTGAGCCGCCTCGCCATATTATTTGAGTCCAACATCGCACTACACAAACTAATACTACAGAGAATGTGTCAAACTCACAAAGTGTTGATTCTCGATGAATGCACAACAAAGAAAACAACAAAATGTTTACTCTCGTCGAATGCACAGGTCAGGAAACGTTTTACAACTTAAACACAATTTGATAGCAAGAGGTAGGTTGGGCCATTACCACCAGTCGATAAAAACACGATCACTGACTTCAATACATCCCAATGATCTATTCTGAACTTGTTTACTTTAAATTTGAAAATTAAATTGAATTACTTCACACATTCAAGGAGGATGAATTTATTGGTTTTAAACTGTGTTTTGTTTTTAAACAAAAAAAGTATTATAATGAAGCTGCATCATAAAACTGAATACTTAATTTATTTCTATAAATAAATAAATTCTAAAGCAGTGTGCATATGTCACATTACTAATGCAATAGTTCGGCTCTGGCATGTCTCCAAAATTGGCGCAGTCTAATTACACAGGCTGATTTCCATTAATGTTGATCTTGTACAGTTTCTCGTTTTAGAGATCAACAGTAATAGGCCAACATGTTTACATCCCATGGCTCTCTTGACGTTTCTGCATTTCCTTTATGTCTTGATGAAATTTTTCACCACACCACAGGACAACAAAACAACCAAACTGGTAATGTGGCATGGTCATATTATGGCCAAGTAAGTGTATAATAATGTTATCCTTGATGCGTCCCAGTTTATAACTGCCATTAGAGTAGAAATTAGTAAAAGAATCCCTCAGATATAAAGGCCATATGTGAAATAATATTATTCATTTGGCAATGAGACTAAAATTCATTTATGGAAAATCTGTACGTACGTATCTGTATAAAAACTGCTGTTATTTTCGGCTTTAGCGTATCTAATATAATAAAAGTTACCAGTTTTCGCATAATCCGACAAAACTTCGCAGACCTCTTAAACAATATCTGTATGACAAATTTTGGTACCTAAATATAAATTAAACATGCTGTTATCTCATTAATCAGATGTGCATTTCTGGATTAAAGTATATTTGACTTAATTAAACTATTTTAATGCAAGGGACATTGTTCCATTTTTTCAGAACACCCTCTAGAGATTATAAAATTCATAACTAGACACCAGAAAATTTTCGTGAAGGATCGGCTTCCCCATCCGCCTGTCTTTTACATGAGAGCTAGTGCGTGCGCAGCGAGATCTAGACCATATTTCCCATTCAGATTCAGGTTATCTACAAACGCAGTACGTAGATGGCTGGTGCAAATTTGTGTTAACGAAGACATGAATTTTAAGAGACAAAATCATTAATGTTATTATGTATTTTTAAGTACTATTCAAAGTATACCTTCACATATGTGGTAAATGGGTGTTGCAAATCAATGTGCTAATAGTTGTGGAAATGGTGGTAAATGCTATGTGTAATATTGGTATTAAAAGTGAAAATGTTTTTATACTTGTATCAGTCGCAGCGGCATATACACTGTTTCCCAGGATAGATGTAATAAGAGTGTAATGGCTGCATTGGAAAAAAATTCGAATTTTGGAATTTTGGCATTTCATGAATCCTGCTTGGTGTAAAACTATGACATATCAAAAATGAGTTATAAAGGCTATTTTATAAGTAAATTTAAAAAAAATCGTCACTAATAAATAACTAAGGACCGCGAGTAAAAAGTACATGATGTAAAAATCAGGAGCTAATTTAAGGGCATCGCGCTAATATACACATATAGAGATATGAGAAATGACCTATTATATATTTTTTTGGCAATTTTGTAGTACCCAAAATAACAGGAGCAATAAATATTTCACTGAACACACTGAAGTTGTATTTACTCGTGGTCCTAACTAATAACTACCTTTATTTTTCAATATATGAAAAAATTATATTAAAAAAAAGTTGTTTAAAATTCGGTTATTATATACTCAAAGTCAAAATTTTAGTAGAATCTGTATTAAACAATAATATTTCATCTTAAAAAAGTTGTAAATAATACAATTTCAATCAATAAAATATATGCATTTCACACGCCGATGACATCACATTAAAAATCTGCAGAGAAGTTATCATAAAATAACAAAAACCGGCTGCGAAGTTAGAAACTCGTCAGCGTTGGAGGAAGAAGAAAACGCGCGATTCCCTGAAAATCATACAAATGAATCTAAGGGAAGTTATAAAATTTATTGATATGTAAAAGTGATGACAGGAAATATGGATGTGTCAACTTTGACAAATTGAGGTTTTCGCCACATGAATTTTGTTGGTATCCAAGGTGAATCCCTAAGTTATTCATTTATTTGATTTTCGCTAATAAACAATAACAAGAAAACCACAGAAAAACTATAAGAAAACCCAAATACTAAACACTCCTAACAAACAAACAAGGGAAAGGTGAATTTTTATACAGGAAATTTTTATTTTGAAATTTTGAGAAATGTTATGGATAGAAAAGAAAATCATTAATTACTGTTAATAGGCAATGTATATTTATAAAATAGAAATGTAAACTAAATATATTTTTCTTTTACACATTTTAACTAACTTCAGATTGCGGATGTCACATTTCCCACAGTCACATTTAAAATTATATCTTGATATTTTCCAGACAATTTTGTTATCCTAATGAGTGAGGTTGTTTCCTGCTCCGATTTTATTGCTCGAACTTTTCATCTCGAGCAGAAAATCAATGATTTTGCTGATTTATAAGCAGATTGATCAATATAATAAAGAACAAATCAGATCATCTGCTCCGACACAAAAGAAAGACATTTTTATGCTATTACTGCTCAGCACTCAACACTAATGAACATACCATACCTCTAGTTAAACATCCACCATTGACATGTCTATGACTTCCACTTAACTTTTGACAGATGAGAAATGAGGTTAGTTTGTTTATTTAAACTTGTTCCTCTTCTACTGTTCTGTATATCATTTCATATCTAACTACCGATATGATGTAACTACTGTTTTCGCGGCACATTCAAAATAGTCGAAGTGTAAATTTTTTTTTAAATATACTGCGTTTGGAATTTTTCTCCAAATATTTTGATGCCTCTACTATTGTTTCACCATTTTTAAAAATTCGCCAAAAACCGAATTTGTGCCTACTTAACAAATTTTAAAAATATAAATTTACTTTGTTGGAACCTATCACTTTTTCACTGGTACCCAGTTTTTTGTTGAAAATAATATATTAAGAACAAGTTATTCATAATAGTAACTTATTTTGGAAAAGATATTTGTGATTTCAGAGCTTTTTCAACTTGCAAACATGATTTTTAAAAATTCAAAATAATATACCAATTTATTGAAAAAAGGGGCAGTTCCAACAAAGTAAATTTATATTTCTGAAATTTAATAAGGAGGCAGAAACTACATTATAAACAACTTTTTTAATGAAATTTTATCTATCTTATATCTTGAAAAATAAAGGTAGTTTATTTTTATAAATTAATTGACATATAACACCCGATCAACTCACTTTTGATATATCTTAGTTTTACAATAAGCAGGACTGAATCCCCAAATGTCATTCCAAAATTCGACAATTTATTGTCTATTACACCTCTTTTTATAAATATCCTGAGACCATCGAGTTTAATGTATGGAGGAATAATGCCTATACCTGAAGCTAGAGCAACACGAAGCCAAAATGAACGTGAATACGTAGTAGAAAAACTACGTTTTTTTACAATAATATTTACAAAATAATGATGCTTTCCTGTATGCGCATATTTATTGGTCACTCTGACGGTGGTTAAATTGTGATACATATAATTACAGCCATATTGTTTTGAAATATCTGTTTACAAGCGATTTTAACATTTTATTGTGCATACTAAGAATGAAAACGATACGAAAATAATCGACACTATTGCAAATAATATGTCGAAGGTCGAATCTTAGAGAAATACGCATATTGGAAAACATTAGGCTATCGACATAAGTACACCCTGAGCAAAATAAATAAATAAAAATATGTTTTTCTTAAACAGAGATCCATATTGAGGGTTTCATGGAAAAAGTGCGTATTGACCATATTCCAAACTTTGCAATATCAGTGTTTAAAGATATTTATAACCATCAAAAAGCACAAAATATTTTTAAGTAAATTATTTTTCAAGATACTATGTTAAAAAAAGAAATTTTGTACTTTTTATGTATATATAAATTTTTAAACACTGATTGCACTATTTGGTATATGGTCAATACACCCTTTTTCCATGAAACACTCGGTATGATTATAATGATTAATAAATTAGTAAATATCAACACCTGTTTTAGAGTATAGGTATTTCTCTTTTTATAATTTTACAGTATGTTTTATCGCTATGAACGATTTTCTATAAGTAAATGCCAAATTAGACAGGTTGTGTTCTATTTAGCTAAATTCAGGTTTTAGTTTTTACTTATTTTCAATTATTGATGACAATTTAAGAGTAAGAAACAAAACATAGCTTCATAATATTTTAATTTTTACTTAATAATTGTACCTTAAAAAATTATATCACACTTCACAGTGGTCCAAAATCAGAAGTTGACAAAAATCTGATTATCGTCTTAATAAGTCAGGAATCATGTACATATCACGAGAAAAATAGTGAAAAAAAATAAATAAATCTCAGGTGGGTTTTAAGGGGTGGTTATTTGGCAGTGGCTATTTACACGTTTTTTCATGCAACCTATTGAAAATGACTAACGAAGTACGAAAACAATAACAAAAAAAAAAATCAAACTCGGGTGGTTTTGTAGGGGGTTGTTTTTTGACAAAGTGAAAATTTATATACTTTTTGGCATGCATTCTATTTAAAATGAGTCACGAAACATGAGAAAAATAATTCAAAAAATATAGTACAATACTAATAATTAACGGAGGTATATAACTTTTTAAAGCAAAAGATGTGTATACTCTTATTAATACAAAAGAGAGGAACATCAGTTATTCATCGGTATCAGTCGAGTCTGTCACTTTCACGTTCACATCTTGTAGGCATTCTAAAATAAAAAATTAAAATTTGGTGGTTGCTTAAGCTAGGGTAGTTTAGGGTGGAGGTGACGCAATCACTTCAATATGTACTACAGGTGCAAAGTTGTTTTTAGTCTGCATAGGATAGCATTTGCCATACTACTGACGGCAACGACACTATCTTATTTTGGTTTAAAACTAACTTGAAGCACCCTGTATCGAAATAAAAAACAAAATTTTTTTCTAATGGGACAACTTCGATCAAAAATGCATTTAACTGCAGCATAGAGGGATACCTAGAATATATTTTAGAATGAAAATCTCCGTGGCCTTTAATGCCAAACTCTTTTTTAATCTAATAGAAGTTACAAAATGCCAAAGAAATTACGTTTATAAAAAATAATAAAATCATGTGCTTCAAAATAAAATTTGTGGAAATATTTTATATGTAAATAAAGTACTTGCTTCAAAGTTTTTCTTGTAAAAACTACAAACCAAAAGCATAAATATTTAAAGCACAGTCACACGTTGAAATCTGTCAAAGTGAAGTAAAATCGTAGTTTAACAATTACACTGGCACACAAAAAAAAAAAAAGTTGTTTGTACATTTGACGCCACCTACCTCCCGACATGTATTTCGACCCGCTGAATCCGAATTTGAAGTCAGTTTGGACCGTACACCCTCAAATATCGAGTAAATTGAAAAACTGTAAAAATAGCGAAAATTGGGTGTTTTGGTAATAAAAAAATTTTGTGGTTCTAAACCAAGCCTAATTTTTATGTATTTCGATCCGCTGAATACGAATCTAAAATATATTTAGACCATAAGCCGTTTTAAATCCAAGTAAATTGTAAAAAACCCTCGAAAATTGCTAAAAATGGCAAAAAATTGTGATTATATTGATGAAAAAAATTTTCATTCTGTTTATACGTCATTTTTTATAGATTTTACAATTTTTCACATTTTCAGATTCTAAACTTGTATTTTATGCATAAAAAAATACAAGAAACGTATTTAGTCGTGTTTCATAGATTTTTTTTCAATTTTTTCAACTGCAATTTTTTGTTTATCGGTTTTTTGCGATTTTTTGAGATTTTGAGGGATTAATGGGCCAAATATATTTCAGATTCGGATTCAGCAGATCAAATTACATGAAAATCCTCTTCGATCCGGGTCTACAAAATTTTTTTTCATCAACATAATCACAATTTTTCGCCATTTTTAGTAATTTTCGAGGGTTTTTTACAATTTACTTAGATTTAAAACGGCTTATGGTCTAAATATACTTTAGATTCGTATTCAGCGGATCGAAATACATAAAAGTTAGGCTTGGTTTAGATCCACAAAATTTTTTTTATTACCGAAACACCCAATTTTCGCTATTTTTTACGGTTTTTCAATTTACTCGATATTTGAGGGTGTACGGTCCAAACTGACTTCAAATTCGGATTCAGCGGGTTGAAATACATGTCGGGAGGTAGGTGGCGTCAAATGTACAAACAACTTTTTTTTTTTGTGTGCCGGTGTTATTCATGTTTGAGTGGTCACCGCGGGTAGATTTCTCGAATAAAAGGGTTGATATTCTTGGAAATATTACCTGAGATATACCCTAATGTACCCTTGGAATGTGAAAACTGTATAACATACTTATAATTTATAAAATATGAATTTTGTCAACTTTTTATTTATTTTGGACCACTGTGCGCTTTAATAAACAGTCTATTATTCTGTAATAATTCTATTATCTAGCTAAGTTTATAAAAGGCCAATTATTATTACGACATAAGAATTTCGTTCTCTTAAACATCATAGAAAATCAGATTTGTAATAATATCGATAAATGATTGTTAATTAAACAAAAACTTCACTGCCACAAACTTTGATTCTTTTTTAATTTAATGATACTTAAGTATAACCTTATTTTGCTTTATTATTTCATTAAAATATTAATGACATTATTGTTTTTAAAACACATATAAATTTTAATTAAAAAACGTCTTAATTTTCTTATTTGGAACAATTTATACCCATGTGCCGATTTAATTGTATGTACATCGCACATATAAACATAACCTATCCTATCACATGATTTTATTTGCCTATCCGCTAATTATTACTGAAGTTACCAATATTTTAGAAAAGCACTTTATAAAAATGCTTATAATAATAAAAGAAAACGAAAATTCATGCTGGGACAGGACCCTTCCAAACCTCACGTCTGTGTGGCATATATCCCAGATGATGCCGGTAACCGATTGCCGTCTGATGTAATGCTTAACGGTTGAGAAAAATGAACCACGGTCTGAACATCTAGGAGTAGACCATACTACAATGGGTGGAGTCGGGCTCTGGTCAAACATGGACATTCTTAGTAGATGAAGCGTCCATGACTAAACTGGAGGGGCTGAATTTCATACCTTTCTGCGGATTTGGACAAATCCAATTCAGTCCAAAAGTCAGAGAAGGTAAAGACTTTCTGACAAGAAAGCGATGGTGGGAACGCCTTCAGGAAAAAGCGAAACACAAGCGGTGCGAAGTGCCCCGACAGAGAGCATCTGGGAATGGAAAATCTCTCCCGAATAAACCCCATCTGAGGAAGAGTGGAACTAAACCACCTTCGAAAAAGAGAACGGCGGGGAACCTAACCTAAATAAATCAGCTCCAAGAAGAGTAAGAAACATTCACCCTCTGGGAGGAGGAGAAAAGATCTTATCCCTACCTAATTTTCTTTTAAAACCTACAACCTAACATAATCTAAACCAACTGTTTTCCAACACTTCTACAATTTAAATACTCTTATCCTCAAATCAACTACCCAATAACATCTTATAACAGGTGTCTATAGGCGAATCTGCAAAAAGCAACGGCTGCCACATACGTCCTCGGCAATAGATTTAAGGAGGAGCAAATTGACATCACTCTCCTCCAGGAACCCTGGACAAGTAACATAGGCTGGGTAAGTGGCCTGGGAAATATATCTGGCAGGGTAATCGAAATCGGTTCTGATGAAAGACCCAGAGCCTGTACCTTGATCGGAAATAATATTAACTATTTTGTACTTACAGGTTACTGCATCCAGGATATTGTAGCCGTCCAGGTATTGATCTCGGAGGGTGGAAGCAAGATGGAAATAATCGTCTGGTCAGCCTACTTCCCGGGTAATAAAGTTGCAGATCAACATCCCCCAGCTGCAGTACAGAATTTAATCGCCTACAGCAAAAGGAACAATATCCACCTGATTATTGGATGTGATACGAATGCCCACTATCCACCGTCGGGAAACATGAACATTAACCAAAGAGGTGAGTCACTTTTTGAATACTTATTAAGTGAAGGATTAACTGTGAATAACATTGGTTCTGAACCAACCTTTGTCACTAGAAATAGGAACGAGGTATTAGGTATCACAATCAGCTCAAACTAGCTGAGCAATAAGATAACTGATTGGAAGGTATCTTCCGAACCCTCGTATTCAGATCACAAACATATCTAATCTGGTCCAAGACCTATGGTGACATATCGAGATCCGAAGTGCACAGACTGGGAAGGGTACAAACACTCCCTCCAGTCTCACCCTCAATCCTCTCTCACCGTAATCAGGAATCGTGATGAAACTGAAATTGCGGCGGAACAGATCCGAAACGCAATTATTTCAGCTTACAATGAAAACTGTTCATTGAAGACAAAAAAGGACAATAGAGATGTGTCTTGGTGGAACAAGAATTTGGATAAAATGAAATAAAATAAAGTTCGACGCCTCATTAATTGAGCTAAAGCTTCGGGCGACTGGGACCAATATAGATCCGCTCTAACAGACTACAACAAAGAACTAAGGAAAGCAAAAGAGGGATCTTGGAGGAAATGTTGTGAGAGTATAAATGACCTACCTCATAGTATTAGAATCCACAAGATTCATTCCAGAGAGCCGACGTGGGAATTTAGCTCGTTAAGGCGACCGGATGGTTCATATATGGACTTTGGAAAGGAAACCCTACCTCTCCTAGCACATAACCACTTCTAGGGATGTTTGAATCCAGATGCCCAACAGCTGTCACCATCAGAAGGATGATTAAAACGACCTGATAAAAATGACCGACTGACAGCTAAAAAGGTGATCACACTACCGGCAACTGAGTGGGCCATCAAATCCTTCCAACCATTCAAATCATCAGGAGTGGGCGGAATTGTTCCAGCTCTACTACAAAACGGACTGGAAATATTGCTCCCATTCCTCATTAAATTATTAAGAACTAGTCTGGTATGGAACTATATTCCATCTAGTTGGTCGGCGGTTAAGGTAGTACATATATAAAAATGGGTAGGAAAGAACCAAGCCCTAAATCGATTAGACCAATTAGCCTGACCTCTTTTCTGAGAAGGTTCTAGACGGATATATCAGAGGCAACATCCTGAGCCATCAACCCCTCAATATTCATCAGTATGCCTATCAGACAGGAAAATCAACAGAACTAGCACTCAACAACCTAGTCGAGATCACCCAATCCCTTCAAATGAAGGAAATTGTGGTGGGACATTGAGGGAGCATTTACCAATGCACTGCCCGACTCCTTATATGCAGCAGTGGCTACCAGAGGAACTGAGCCGACTATAGGCGACTGGATACATGCTATGCTATCAAACAGAACTATAATGACGTTTCTACAGGGAAAAACTGTAGACTCACAAGAGGATGGTAGGTTTCTTTTCCCCCTTTTGTAGTCAGTTCTTGTGGATGACTTAATGGCTATTCACACACTGTGGGAAGTTGAGGTTTTAGCATATGCAGATGATCTAGTCATACTAGTCAGAGGAAACTCTAAAGTAATATCTAATACCCTTCAAGTGACACTGGATGCAGTGGGTTACTAGTGTGACAGGGAACAGATGTCTGTGAACCCTTAAAAAACAGTAATAGTACCATTCACCCGGAAAAGGAAGCTGGAGGACTTAAGACCGCCCTCTTTAATGGGTGAAACTATTCCATTTGTGGAGGCAGTGAAATATCTAGGAATCACTCTAGATAAATCACTTAATTGGAACTCCCATCTGGAAAAGGTAATCCACAAAGCAAAACTGTCCTTATGGATGTCGTCGTATTTGTGGTAAACTTGGGGCATAGGTCCCCAACAAATTTACTGGATCTATATCATGGTCATCAGATCAATGATAACATATGGATCCATCATTTGGTGGCAGAAAGGATCACAACGGACAGCCAAAGCCAAACTATCTGGAGTGCAGAGATTAGCATGACTGACCATAACGGGAGCAATTAGTACCACACCGTCAGCTGTAATGGAAATCCTCCTAGACTTACCCCCTCTTCATATACTTTTGGAGAGAAATCAGGTGAGCAACATATAGACTGCAACAAACGGCCATTCATATGCTGCAGACTAGTATCATGGAGTGGAACAGGATGCTGGATGACATAGAGTCACAGCATCCTGGGAATACCTTTGGATACTATGCCTACCATGACTAATTACGAGCTGACCTTCAATATTCTTTTTCTGGAAATAGATGAGTGAGATCAGAATAAAGCCGATCTATTGAGGGCAGACAGTTGCTGGTTTACAGACAGCTCCAAAACTCCCAGGAACAGGAGCCAGAATACATAGCTATAGACCAAGAATGAGGATATCCTCAAGTTCAGGTACTAATGCAACTATTTTTCAGGCCGAAATTTATGCCATTGAACTGTGTGTGGGAAGGCTGGAATATATGCATCTTACGCGCAAATTAATAAAAAAAAATTTCAGATAGCCAAGCAGCTATAAAAGCTCTTGGCACTGGTGTATCTCCATGGAACTGTCAGAAGGCTCTAAATTATTTGAGCAAAAATAACAAAGTGACTAAGGTCTGGATACCCGGCCTCTCTAGTATGGAAGGTAACAAAATAGCCAACTCCTTGGCCAGAGAAGGAGCGGGATCACGAATCATCGGACAAGAACCGATACTTGGCATATTTTCAAGTACTGCTAAGATGGCTATCTCAACCTGGGCTGAAAGGAAAACTCTCCAGTATTGGCAAGAGTTAGCAGGATTAGTTCATTCGAAGGTATTTATAAAATACCCTTTGAGGAATGAGGCACAATAGGCCTACTGATGGCTGCAGTGGAGGGTCCACAATGACCCACTCGCAAAAAACCTAACCTAACCTAACTAGCAGATAACTGATTTTATGATTTAGTTATTACATGAGTTACCACTTACCATATATTAAAAAAAGTTTGTATTTAAAAACGAGTTTGTAAAAAAATTAATAATACTTTGTCTAGAAAATTCTGTACAAAACTACGTAATACTTCAGCGAGCTAGACGCAAATCTCCTACAAAAACGCAAATATACAAATAAATTATATATTACCTTATAGCTAAATGTACTAATGTATGTCCTACATCAAAAGCCGAACTTCTGTTTAAAATAGCTATTTCAGATGCTGTAAGAGTTCGTGCAGGATCGCCACCAGAAGAAAGATATGCCTCAACAGGATTTGGATCACCTTCTATAACACCTATACAAGCATTTAACCAATTCCAATCAGCATTTCGCCTAAGATGTCTTAATTTACGTTCGTTATCATGATTGTTTGGACCCTGGCTTGAATCTATAAATGTAAAATTAATAAGGGAAAAAATAAATTATCAGCACATGTTAACTTATTACTTTATCAGTGTTATGTAACAATATTTAATTTTGAGCTAATTATTAACTATTTGCAATTGTTAGCAAATAACGCAAATGCTGTAAATTACATACACTTTGCATAGTTCAAAGCATTTGTTTTAACATAAAGTTGATTTACTTTCTATCGTCCTAACTAAAAAATTAAAAAGATTTTTTCTAGGAGATTAGAAGGTTAAAAGAAACTGGTTGATTTTTAAAACATACTGAACAGATACTTAGATTTGTACAGGGAGTTTCCTTTACAACTGAACCCCCTCTTATTTTTGTTAATATTAACCATTTTAATTTTTCAAAAACAGTTCCTTTTAGATAAAAAGTCAAGAGACTTTCTTTGTAGAGGCTCACAGAGTTTTTGTTACTTTATATACTTAGGTTTTAGTAATAAATTAATAAAAAAATATATCCAGTGTTTTATTTAATCAAAATATAATAATACAAAAATATTGTTTCATTTGCCCAACTTGAATATAACACTTACGCCTCTATACCGGAAGTCGCCCAAATCGAGAGGCCACATTTGTCAGACCAACTTCCATTACATTCTCTCCTTATCTCTTTTTACTCAAAGCATGGTTCTAAGTAACAATTGACTGTTTTTACAGGAGAATGAATTTAAGATTATAATCTCTAGAAAAGTCACTGGTCCATTTTTATATGTGGAACATATGGAATGAAGTAATCCTATATATTTGCCTAACATGATCATGTAGAATGGATTAAATTTACCCAAAATTGTAGGACTTATAGAAAAATTAACTAACATTTGTATTTGCACTTAGAACCATACGACTCTGTAAAGTATGCTTTAGTATAAAAAAATGCAAATATAGTATAAATTTTTGTAACTTTTATTCATTAAACAGACTGTAGAAAACGTAAAAATAAATAATTTTCAGTTTGTAATTTCAGAGTAACAGAAAACATAAATTGCAGCAAATAGTTACATGATTCTAATTAGGACCACATGGAAATTAGGTTAATGGAGCTATTTTCATTCAATGGTGAAATTTTCTAGCCAGAAAGATGCAGAAAAATATTTACAATGTAATAAAAATCTCAGTTTTGAACAAAATGTCGTTTAGAACCTTATGGTTCTTTGCGACGATATGCTCTTGTGCAGTCGCCACTGATAATTACAGCAAACAGTCATAGTTTTTACAGAAAGTGTTTAAAGGTGCTGCAGGAAAAATTATTAGAAAATCAAATTTCAGTCATATTAATTATTTACACATTTTTTATTTTTATTACAGGGTAGACCAAATTAGATGGGATTTGGTGTTTTCTCTAAAACTATAGCAAATAGACAGAAACCAATATAGGTGTCCTGAGCTTGATTTTCGAGAAACAAACAATGGCGCAAACCCCGATCGTCTATCTTTTTCGATCTACCGAGCTACAGGAAAATTGAGATTTTTGGATGACCTTTATATCTCAGTTACCACGTGTCGAATCGAAAATCGAGTAACACATTCTTAAGGCACTTTTTTGAGTAGAATCCCTTGCTGATAAGAAAATTATGCATGCCTCAGTTTTCGAGATAAACATAATTTGTGTTTTTTTAAATAAAACACCCTGTAAATTACTTCATTATTCGATCACAACTTAAATTAGCTTTCCAACGATATATCATGTCATATTTATCTCTAGAAAAAGTGGTTAATTTTCGAAAAATTAAATATATTTGTGAGGAGGCAATGGAAAACTATTAACAACACTTCTTATAATATAAAACAATTTTGCCAAAAATAGGAAAACCAAACTACAATAAATGTTCGAATTCTCTTCCATTGATATCTATGCATATTTATCGTATTTCTAATATTTATTGAGAAGGCCATGGTAAAAAAAAGAAAATCAAAATAATCGTAAATGTCAAAAACTAATTTGTGAGTTAATTGTGAGTGAGCATTGTTAAAAATGGTTCAATTTATTAATTATGAAAAATATGATATGATTAAGTGTTTTATAGAATGCGGAGAAGATTCAAATTTAGCTTCCGAGATTTATTTTAATAGGTAAGTTATCAACAGCAAAACTTTGTGCCAAAAGTGGTGCCTAAACAATATTTTTAGATATTCAGAAAAGAGACAGCTAGACATAAAAATATTCAAAAGGATACAACAAATTTAAAAGTTTGGATCATTTGTAAAACCTCGAGCAAAAATATATAATAAAGCTGGCAGAGAAGCTGTAGAAAATATTGTTTTAGAAACTGTAAGAGAAAATCCTAATATATCGTCTCGCGAAATACAGGAAATTTTAGGAATCCCAAAAACAACTGTCATGCGTTGCTTAAAAAAAAAATTCAAACCCTACAAAATTAGGATTAGTCACCATCTACACCCAAACGACTTTCAAAGGCGTCTCGATTTTTGCCAGTAGTTTTTGCGTCTGCAATGAAGTGCCAGGATTTGAAGGAAAAATTATATGGACAGACGAGGCCCATATAAGCAGTGCCGGAATTTTTAATCTGCATAATAACCAGCATTTGCTGTGTTTCGGATAATAACTCCTGTCATGATTAGAAATGCAACAAATGCTGTAAGGAGAAGGTGTCAAAGACGCATAGATGTCAATGAAAGACAATTCGACCATTTATTGTAGTTTAGTTTTTCCTATTTTGGCAAAATTATTTTATATTATAAGAAGTGTTGTTGTTAATAGTTTTCCATGGTCTTCTCACAAATATATTTAATTTTTTGAAAATTAATGACTTTTTCTACAGATAAAGATGATATATGATATATCGTTGGAAAGCTAATTTAAGTTGAGATTAAATAATGAAATAATTTACAGTGTTCCATTTAAAATAAACAAAAGTTATGTCTACATCTCGAAAACTGAGGCATGCACAATTGTCTTCTTTTCAACAACGGATTCTACTAAAAAAAATGACTTAAGAATGTGTTACTCGATTTTCGATTCAACGCGCGGTAATTGAGATATAGAGCTCATTCAAAAATGCCAATTTTCCAAAAACGCTCTGTGGCTCGGTAGTCGAAAAAGATAGACGATCGCGGTTTGCGCCTTTGTTTGTTTCTCGAAAATCGAGCTCAGGACACCTATATTGTTTTTTGTCTATTTGCCAGTTTTAGAGAAAACCCCAAATCCCATCAAATTTGGTCCACCCAGCACTTTACTAATAAATATCGTCTCTGCTAATATGCAACATTTTAATATTTAATAGTTATTTACTTTTATTATTTATTGGTCCAACAATTTGATATACATGAAAATATGCTAAGCAGTATTGTGTACCTTTTGTAACAATTTATGTTTACTTTGTAGCAAGTACAACATACGCTATTCTAAGTGTTCATTTAAATTCATGTCTATTATAATATACCTTAAAAATGTAATTTATATTATCTTTACATACCTAAAATATAATCTTTATATCTATCGTCCTGATTAATTTCAGGTTCCATTTTTCTATCAGGAGAAGGCATTATAAGACTAGATGCTTGTGATCGTTGGTTGTTGCTGTTTGTGCCGCACATGGCACATTTTGTTGATTTGGGCCAGTTTTCATAAGTACACGTCTAAAAAAAAACCTTGATCATTAGTATGTTTAAATATTTTTCAAATATTTCAAAATCAAAAATATATATTTTGACAATCTTTAGGAAAACTAATTTGGTATATATATATACAATTTTGGATTATTTGACTAGCACTTTTTCTTTCCACTTTTGGTTTGCCTGCTTTTTTTAGTTATCGTGGATATACACATTAGGGTGGAGCGAAAAATTTCAAATTTAAATTTTCGTTTCGCTATAGCGCGGAAAAGTTGCCTTAGGTGCATACTAGCCTAACAAAAAAAAATTATCAAAATCGGACAATATCTTCCGATCGCGCAAAACGCCGAAAGTTTTAAAAAATGACGAATTTTGACACTTTTTTCGTATTTTTTTTATTATTTGGGGTTTGTATTTTTTTTATCGCTATAGTGCTAAAACGTTAGTACTAATATTGAATAGCCTGCAAAAAATATATAACTGCTTTTAAAGCATATCTTCCGATCGCGCAAAACGTCTGAATATTTGCAAAAATTGCAAATTATTCGTTTTTTTTATAATTTTTGAAGATTTTGTTTAGGTTTTTTTTTAATGCTATAGTGCCTAATGGTTAAAGTAGGTATTTGTATATAAGAGGAAAAATAATTTTGTTATTTGGAGAATGTCTTCCGATCGCGCAAGTGATATCTATATATCACTGTTTACATTCAAATGTGCAGCTTTTCGCTTGCTTAGAAATAATCTAATTAATTTTAATTTCATAATCTAAACAACCCAGAACACACCACGAGGAGGTGGCTGCACCCTTCCCTCCATCCAACCATTAAGAGTGTGTGCTATTTACAATATTTACATTTTACATCCTTGTCTTATTTTTCATTTATGCCGATGCCACTTTGTAATCTGCCTTAGTTGCGAATTCTTCTATCAGGTCTCTCGATGTAAGTGTCGCTCTAATGTATCCGTCCCTTGATTGTAGTCCGCATGCCTTAAGTGAAGCTTCGGTTACTAGCTTCACGCAACGCTCTACGGCTTGCGTGTGACATGGGAACTCTTTTATATCCCAATCAGGGACCTCACCAGATTGTATGAAGCTTTTAATTTCTTTATTACTTACCGCACGGAGAAGAGGTGGAGACGATATTTTTGTAGCGTTCCAATCTATCATTTCCGTATAATCTAATGCATCAAATTTGAGTGAAGGAGTGCGAAAGTTCCTAATGCCTTTCCTAGTCGAAGCAGATTGCCTGGCTTTTAGCACTTTCCTGAGCCCTAACTCTCTAATGTGCCTCCTCTTATCAAATATCATGGCTATCAATATCAGGCAATCTGCTTCGACTGGGAAAGGCATAAATGAAAAATAAGACGAGGATGTAAAATGTAAATATTGTAAATAGCATACACTCTTAATGGTTGGATGGAGGGAAGGGTGTGGGTGGAACTCGAAGTGCAGCCACCTCCTCGTGGTGTGTTCTGGGTTGTTTAGATTATGAAATTAAAATTAATTAGATTATTTCTAAGCAAGCGAAGAGCTGCACATTTGAATGTAAACAGTGATATATAGATATCACTTGCGCGATCGGAAGACATTCTCCAAATAACAAAATTATTTTTCCTCTTATATACAAATACCTACTTTAACCATTAGGCACTATAGCATTAAAAAAAAAACTAAACAAAATCTTCAAAAATTATAAAAAAATCGAAAAATTTGCAATTTTTGCAAATATTCAGACGTTTTGCGCGATCGGAAGATATGCTTTAAAAGCAGTTATATATTTTTTGCAGGCTATTCAACATTAGTACTAACGTTTTAGCACTATAGCGATAAAAAAATACAAATCCCAAATAATAAAAAAAAATACGAAAAAAAGTGCCAAAATTCGTCATTTTTTAAAACTTTCGGCGTTTTGCGCGATCGGAAGATATTGTCCGATTTTGATAATTTTTTTTTGTTAGGCTAGTATGCACCTAAGGCAACTTTTCCGCGCTATAGCGAAACGAAAATTTAAATTTGAAATTTTTCGCTCCACCCTAATACACATACACACATATGCACCCGCCCCCTACACCCACACCCACACTCCCCCACACACGCACACGCACGCGCGTGCCTCCCGCGCGCGTGCACACACACACACACCGACAGACATCAATCGGAAAATAGTCAGAATGGATTCAGGAGGGTTCAAAACGTATATATTAATCAAAATCGAGGCAGAAAAAAAATCACGACAACTAAAAAAATACTAATGGGAGAGTTTCCAAATTTGGCAGTTAAGATTTTCAACAACATTTTTGGTGACACATTAAATTTGGTGAATGTGGTCCAGAGAGACATAATGAATGAAAGAAAAAAAGGGTACAATTTCGGGAAAAAAAATTAAAAATTTTTATTGCAGTTCTAGACGAATCTCGATGAATTATAATAAAAAAACATAACTTAAAAAAAATCTGTCAGCATGTCTGTAGTATTGCGATGGCAGCCACAGTTTTTGAGATAAAGCTTTTAAATTTGGTACTCATGTTCTAAAGGCCAAAGACACTGATAAATTAGGTGATGAGCAAAATTAGCCAGCAGAAAGGAGGTCCACGGGACCCAAACTTGTTTGTAATTGCCTTTACAAAAAAATATATTCTTGATGAAAGATTATAAATCATGTCTCAACATCAAGCCAATAAAATGTATTTTCCAAGTACTTAAATAAAGCTGACGTAAACTGAAATTTTTTACACATTTGACCTCATAAAATGGGGTTAGGATAAATTTAACAGTTTGACATTTGAAATGTCTAATTTAGTTACAAAAATATCAATGTCAATAAGAAGAAATTATTAAAATATATGACATGAATTATTATTGACAGTATCGAATAACTCAGATAATTAATTATTAAAAAATTTTAATGAAACATTTCTTGGTACGCTATTAAAATTTAATTGAGGTAAGTGAAGAATTAAATAGAATGATTTTTTTAGATCAGGCTGATATATACTGGTATAAAAAAGTTATATGCTGGCCTCATCAGATATATTTTTTTATAATTAGAATATTTTTCAACACATTTCAAATTTCATGAAGAAATTTTGATTACTACCACATTTCTGAAATTTTATTTCAAATTAATTTTTCGTTGTGCAAATTTCAGAAATAATAATAATAACCTTTATTGAAATAGATAATCCTAATATAAAAATTCATTAAATGTAGTATAATTATGAATAATTCATCATACATAATCACAATTAATTTATAATATAATACTAATTTACCTTTAGTAAGAAAATGTATGTATATGTGTATATGTGCACATATTTACAACGTAAATATATTGTTTTAATTAAATTTATAAATGCACATACATATATACATACATATACACACATGCACACACACGTGCATAAATGAGGACACATTTATATTTACTTATAGATAAATAAAAAATAATAATTTAAAACAAATTAGGTATCCTCTTCTTGGTAAAAGTTCTATTAAAATATGGAATGAAACGAAAATATAATAACGTCAACAATTTTTGCTAATTATTATTTTCTAACTTACACCTTACAAAAAAACTTCACATATATCTTTTTAAACAATTATTTTCCCCCGGCTATTTACTAAAACGCTAACGCTTTTACCAAGAAGAGGATACCTCATTTGTTTTAAATTAATTATTCTAACCCTGCGGGGAATTTCCACTATATAATTTCAATTATTCTGCCATTAATATTTATTATATTAGGATTTAATAAGATTCGTAGTTACTTTGAAGCTTTCAAAGGGCCATCCTGAAGACACAACAATGCAGACACCTGGCAGTGGATGTTTTAAAGTTTTGAAATGATTGTTCAACTGGTGAGTACTTTTGTATTTATTTTTGGTTTTACTGAACAGAATAGGTAGTTAGAATAAAAAATTACATTATTGAGTCAGTCGTACTAAACATAATGTATTTTTTATAATCCCAGTTTCAGCGTTTTGGCAAATAGCCAGAAAAATAATTGTTTAAAAAGATATATGTTATACTTTCTGTGATGTTTTTTGTAAATAATATTTGGCAACAATTTTTAACGTTATTACATTTTCATTTCATTCCATATTTAAAATATATATATATATATATATGTGTATATATAGATAGATAGATTTATTACGGACCAGTGACAATATAAAATTGTATAGTACATGTCAAAAACAACAAAAAACAAAAACAAAATTACATATATATATATAGGAATATCACAGACAAACTTAAAAGGAAAAAAATATATGTGTATACATGTCATATTTTTTAACAAAATCACAATTTATAAAAGGTCAATAAAATAAACATTTAATTATTTAAGAACACACTAGGTGTTAGTTCTTTGGTATCATATAGTTCGGCTGATATCAAGCAATCTCTCACAATTTTTTTTGAATTTGACAGTATTGTTTATATTCCTTATTTCTTCTGGTAGCATCCGAAAAAATGTTATGCACTGATAATAGCATCCCTTTTCAAATAGTGTAGAATTATGGGCAGGGAGAGAAAAATTTGTTCTTTGCCTGGTGTTATGTGTATGGTCATTTAAAACACTTGTAAATAAGCTCTTGTTAGTTTGAACAAAACACAAACATTCATATATGTAGACACATGATAATGTCAATAGTTTAAGCTGTTTGAATATGCCTCTACAAGATTGACTATACTTAAGATCTGCTATTAATCTTATTGCCCTTTTTTGGATAATAAAGATAGACTGAATTTGAGAACCACCCCAGAAAATTATACCATATTTCATTATAGAATAAAAATTTCCGTAATATGCTGTATGTAAGGTATTCCTGCTTACTACTTTTTTTAATTCTTTAAGTGCATAGCAAGATTTACTTAGTTTAATACCAAGTTCCTGAATATGATTCTGCCAGCTGAGATGTTCGTTAATAGTGACGCCTAAGAATTTTGAAGATGTGGCAAACTCAATATTCTGATTGTCTAGTTTTAATGTGGTTGGGTACTTACTACTATTTCTAGAGTGTCTGAAAGTAAGACAGTTAGTTTTAGAGATATTTATAACCAGGGAATTTTCCTCAAACCACTTAATAACCCTAGTAATGTTAATTTCATTGAGCCTTTCAACCTCTTCAAAGTTCTTTCCAGTTATTAAGATATTAGTATCATCTGCATAATTGGTTAATAAGAGTGACTCACAATCTACAACTTTTGGCAGTTCATTTATATACAAAATAAAAAGCAAAGGTCCCAATACACTGCCTTGCGGTACTCCTACCGTAGTGGGTTTTGATGTAGATTTGTATTTAATCCCTTCCTTTGAAATTGTAACTGTTTGTTCTCTATTTAGCAAATATGATTGGAACCAGTTATATGCTGTACCGCGTATTCCATAATTTTCCAATTTTGATAGTAAAAGGGCATGATTGACACAGTCAAAAGCTTTTGACAGATCTAAGAAAATACCCACAGCGATATTGCCCTCATCTACCTCTTGCAAAATTTGACTAACAAAGCTGAAAATAGCTGTGGTAGTTGACCTTCCAGTTCGAAATCCATGTTGAGTACTTGTTAGTATATTATTGTTGGTAACAAAATTAGAAAGCCGTCTGTGCATAATGATTTCAAAGATTTTTGCAAAGCTAGATAATAGGCTAATTGGTCGATAATTTTCGATTGAACATGGATCTCCCTTCTTATACACAGGTATAACCACCGCTATTTTCAGTTTTTTTGGAAATACTCCGTTGCTTAAGGACTCATTAATTATGTGTGTTAGAGGATCAAGTATAAAGTAACATATTTGTTTTAGTAAATTATTTGATATGTTATCCTCCCCCGATGATTGTTTATTTTTTAATGAAAAAATTATTTCTTTTACCTCATTTCTTGTGGTGGGATAAACATACATTATTTTATTTAAATTTAAAGTGGAGGTATACCCATTCCGGTGAGATGATTTTAATCCGTTTACTAGTTTCTCACCTATTGTTACAAAATACTCATTTAAACTTAAACACATGTCTGCTGGTGAAGTGATAATTTTTCCATTATCAAGATGTAGTTCGTCTAAGTTACTGTTTGGTTTATTTCTATTATTTTTTAAATTAATAATCTGCCACATTGTCTTAGATTTGTTTTCAGATGTCTTAATTAGCTCATCATGATACTTTAGTTTTTCCTCTAATACTAACTTAGAGTAATAATCTTTATATTGTTTATATATTGGCTTAGCTAGGGGTTCTCTGGGACAAAGCTCAGCTAAAAATTTTAGGGTTTCTTTCGCTGTGGCAATATTTTTTGTTTATCACTCTTTTTTGCTGTGTCTGTCTTAATTTAGTTTTTTTTGAGGGGAAAACTGCTGTTGAAGTGGTACGAAATAATATTGTCAAAATTATTATATTTATCGTCAACAGTCTGGGCATTATAGACACTTTGCCAAGATTCATTTTTAAGGTCAAAAAATTTACAATAATTATTTTTACTAGTACATCGCCGCCACTGATACATTTGTCTATTAGTCATGTGTATTTCTAGAATTAAAATCTACGCATAATGATCAGATATGAAGGAGTTGATAACTTTTACTTCATAACTTTCAAGTTTATTTATAATGACATTATCTAAGCAAGTTTTTGTATTATTTGCTACTCTAGTTGGTGTTTGTATTATCGGCTTCATATTATAAGCTGTTAAGAGGTTTAGGAAGATATTTTTACTTTTTACACATTTTGCGGTAGACAAGACATCGATGTTAAAGTCACCTACTATAATTAACTTTTTTTTGTCGGAATTTGTACCTAAATCTAGCAGCTGATCCATTTTTTCTATAAATATACCAATATTTGGGTTAGGAGGCTTATATACGACAGCAATCACATAGATTATATTACTAATTTTAAATTCAGCAGCCACACACTCGAAGATATAAGGTTCAGAGATTTCATTTATATCATGCCTAACTATAGGGACCCATTTTTTTTAAGGCATAGAGAACAGCACCTCCATGTGCATTTTTTTTAGGTCTACAGTAAGCAGTTACAAGATTGTAATTTTCAATTTGAAATGAATTTATACTTTCACTACATTACCAATGTTCCGTCAAACCAATAAAGTCTATTTTGTCTTGATCTTGTAGAAATGATTCTAGGTTGTTTATACAATTTGAAATACACTGTACATTTTGATGGTAAACCTTTACTTTTTCGTTCTTAATACTTTTATTTAAGTTTTTTAACTTATTGTCACTATTTTGTTTTAAATTTCTACTTGAGGTTGACTCAATCTGGGGTATAAAAAATTTCCATCATTTGTAGTAATTACATTCTCTGATAAATTTTCATCTGTACTCATTATTGATTCATATCTCTTTGTATTGATGGTATATGTGTTAATATATGTTAAGTTCGATGCGTTGATGTATTTGTTCCACTTTATATTCATTGTGTGTAGATATACTTGAAGATAGCGGTCTTTGCCCGATCCTTTAGTTCATTTTGGTAGTTCACAATGTTGAGTTGTTTTAATATTTCGTTGGCGTCTATGTATTTGACGTGGTTGAGTTTTGTTGCCTCATCATACAATTTGGAATTCATTTTGAATATAAAATTATTTAAAACATGCCTATTTCCACAATACACTGCACCTACAAAGATAACATTGGTGTTGTGTAGAGTATTTAGAGTGCTTCTTAACTTTTCAAAATCAACTTTGCGTCCATTTAGCAGATTTTTTATACTAGCTAGGATTATCACATAATCAAATTTATCGTAGTTTCTGCACAGCTTGTCAGCATTTTCCACCACATCCTCCATGTAGGCATTTGGTTTGAAATGTGAGCATACAACATATTCTTGGTATTATTATATTGACTTATAATCCTGTTTATAACATTTCCACAATTACGTCCGTTATTATCACCCAGTATAATTTTTGCTTTCTTAGTAATCTGTTCCTCTATAGTATAATTCGAAAGTTGTTCTTTCAGTTGTTGATTTATGGTGCTTTCGCTATTTTTAACGCTGATTACCTCATTTTTTTTCATCAGTATTACCCGAAGCCAGATGATCTGTAATATCATATGTAATAGTGGTGTTATCCGTATTTATTGAGATTGGTAAGTCAGTTTGAACTTCCTTATTTTTAAAGTGCTTATTCTTTTGTCGCTTATTTACTACACCACTGTCTGTTTGGGAATTTTTATCACCTGTTTTTATTTTTTTACATTTATCTACTAACTTTTTGTTTAGAATTTTTATTTGGTTTTTTAGTTCACTTATTAGTTCTTGTTGTTCTTTACATTTGTTATTTAAATCATTTTCAATTTCTAAAGCTTCCTGTAAAAATAGTTCATTTTCACTTCTTAATTTCTTTATATAATTGTTTTTCATATCAGCGTCTTCATATAATTCACTAATTGTTTTTTCTAGTACACTTGTGTCATCCTTTTCACTTAAGAAGCTATCTTCTTTGCAGCAAATTACTTTATTTTGTGTTATAAATGATATATTATTTTTATTACGAAGAATGCAGCTTTTGTGAAATACACTAGAGCACTTTATACAAACGTAATTTAAAAAAGGTTTATTTTTACAGCATTTATAACTAATAATGCTGGAGCACTTTGGATCCACTTGTTCACTTGGCGCCATCTTGAATTATATATATGTGTGTATATATGTGTATATATATATATATATATATATATATATATATATATATATATATATATATATATATATATATATATATATATATATATATATATATATATATATATATATATATATATTTATTTATTTATTTATTTATTAATGAACATAAACGTGAAACTATACTGCTATATATTGATTTAATAAAACTTAAACTTTTTTTTGTTTGAAAAAAATAGATTCGTTTACGTCATTTGGTATAGTCTGCGAAACCTATATTGTGACGGGACGTGCGAAACAAGATGCGAGGCGGAGTTTCACTTACATTCTGTGATACTTCAGAGCCGCACTTAATTTTGTTACCGAATCATTCTAGCAGTGCTGATATATTGTAAGTATAATATTATAAGATAAATAATAATTATTTAATATCTGTTTATTTGCTGGCGTGTTTTTGAAAATATTTTTAAGAAAATTATCGTGTTGAAATGAGTTGTGTAATAGTGTAATATGAGTAATAATTATTTTATATCTATTAATTTGCTGGTGTGTTTTTGAAAACAATTTAAGAAGGTTATCATGTTGCAGTGAGTTGTGTAATAGTGTAATATAAGTAATAATTATTTCAAATATGTTTATTTGCTGGTGTTTTTGAAAATAATTTAAGAAGGTGTTTGATGTAAAAATGTTTTCGACCGTGGGAGGCCTCTACGTCTGCATCTTATTGTGTTTGTGAAAATGAAAGTGATAGTGATTACAGTGATAAAGAAAATCAAAGTTCATTAGTGTTTTCAGTAAGGAAAAATCGGTTAAATTTGAACTGCTTGAGAAACATTCTTTTTCAGGATGTTATTATTTATTAATGTTATTATTTTCATTTTGGCAAAAATATGTCTTTCTGTTTTTATTATAGTAATAACTTTACTATTAGAATTTATTTTTAAATCATTTATTGAGAAACATATTTGTTTCTGTTACTATTTTCAGAGTATATTTTTTGTTTTTAAAGCTTTCTTGTTATTTTTTAAATAATGTCTTTATTCTATACTAATATTCCATACCCATTCTTTCCTGACAAGAAATGCTCATACTTCCTCGAGGTTTTTGCTGGGTAAATAACAATTTATATTAAACAAACTTGAATACTGTAACTGCTGTATGTGTAGTCCAATACATTAAAATCAATACTTTTATTTCAAGTTAATACCTTTTTGTACAATTGTTAAATTGTTATTAGCTAAACTGAGCACAAAAACCTACATTCAAAAAGTAAACGAGCGAACAATACAGTTAAATCCGGCTCTTCGTTCTGTAGCGTCTTACTTCGGACATCCCGTCACAATATCTGTTTTCAAACTATAACTTATTACACTGGTCAAGACTTTTGTACAATAAAATTTTCATTGTTTGACTCAGATTTTGCCTTGGTATATAGAAATTCTTGTTATTTCTTGTATTATGTTGAAGTATTTGGTTTGTATTTTTGAAAACATTTTTGGTAACAAGGTATTTAAAATTTTGAAAATGAATCATGGACAAATAACAAAATCTAGCTATAACAGATATCTACCGAAGAGAAGAGATCATATGTTGGATTGGAGTATATCTGTTGCATTTCAAAATAACCCTCATTCCTCTATTCTTTAACTTTCGAGGGCGGCTATTTTATTTAAGTCAAAAAAAATACAAAATACTGGTACAATAATCAAAGTATGGCTGGATAATGGTATTGCAAACAGTAATTTTAGTTGTCACTGATAAATTCTGGGATATTCTTTTTTTGCGATTTTCTCTGTATATAAACAAAATGTGCATAAAATTGTAGATGATTATCTAATATAAATCCTAAATATTTTACTTATTGACCGTATCGATTTTGTTATTGTCAATTTTTATGTTTATTAAATTAGTGTTGATATTTGTACATTTATATGGTGTAGTAATAATCTCGGTTTTAGAAATATTTTAATTTATATAGTCCTTCAACTTTACCTTGAATGCCATACATAGCGAGGTTTTTAATCATATATCACAATCAATAGTTTCAAATCTAGAAAAACAGCTATAGTGTAATTTCCTTTATTTAAGTTTTGTTTCCATTCAGTTATTGTTAATTGCTGGACGGTTTCACAGGAATGATTGGCGCGGAATCCAGACTGATTAACAAAAATAAGTTATTACTGTTAAAATAATCTATTAATTGATTATTAGACACGGGATATTTCAATGACAAGTCAAAGACCAACTTCACATTAGCATATTATATTCCGAGTTATGTGCGATATAACATCAAAAACCTAAACCATATTGTCTGACAGTGACCTTACACATTAAGCGTTTTTATTTCAAATCGACACTGACATGCCATTGTTCAGTGCCGAGAATGTAAAGCGAAAGATGAGTAAATTTAGCGAGTTATGTGCGATATAACATCAAAAACCTAAACCATAATGTCTGACAGTGACCTTACACATTAAGCGTTTTTTATTTCAAATCGACACTGACATGCCATTGTTCAGTGCTGAGAATGTAAAGCGAAAGATGAGTAAATTTAGCACCTGTAAGCATGTCATCAATGTCATTAACTCATATTTTTAATAAAATGAATGAAAATATGATGAAATCTTTTTACACAGGATTACAGAACAATAATATATTAGTTATAATATTTTTAATATTACCACAAACATTTAAATGCACGGAACGTGTTATGAAATTATAAGCCACGTGTTGGTTGCACGACAGATCTAGGATTGCAGTTTTTATTTTTCGCACAGTGCTATCATGTAGCGGAGTAGCCATATTCTGTGCATTGAGACTGCATTTGAGGGTAAATATATTTGGCTGAGCATGGATGATACAACAAACGCGGCAGGTATGAAGTCGCTCATGTGTTGGTACAGGCGTTAGATGAACTACATACCACACAGGCACATTTAATATCACCGAAAATGCTGCAACAAGTGAACACATACAGTGTCTCAACTCTGGTGCATGACAGTTTAAAACTATTGTGGCAGCAGAAGTATGAAGAGAATAACAACAAATTTTTGTTTATGACTGATACCGCAGCATACATGAGAGTAACTGGCCTCATGTTACAGGACACATACAACTGTTTCCATGTAACATGCCTGTCAAATGCCCTTCATCGCGTGGCAGAAACAGTTTGGCAGTGTTACTCCAAGATCGGCAAACTTATTGCAAATGTGAAAAAAATGTTTAAAAAGGCCCCCCCAAGCACGTACGATTATAACGAAATACAGCCACAAGTACAATTGCCTCCAGAACCAATTGTAACACACTGTGTATTTTGCAAATTTGGAGTCTGAAACAGGTCATTGTATAGCTCGATTCTCATCAAGCAGTGGCGATTGCCAATCCTCAAGAGATTGCCATGGACCCAGTGATTGAAGAAAATTTGCATGAGGTTCATACCTTTCTTCCAGAATTCCCCTGGCCATACGGCAGCTTGAATGGAATCTCCAAACTGACACTTTTGCCCACACAGAGCAAATGAATATTGTGTATGATTTGCGGCAGTACCTTTCATTACTACCAGTGAAATCTGCTGTGCGAGTCAATCAAAAATTGAGAGGTGTGTTAGAGAAAACAAGAAGTCGATTTTGCTGTCCCCGGAATTCATGAATCGTCCCACCGTCAATATTCAATATTTCAGTATGTCTCCATTACATTTGTAGGCACTGAACAATCTTTTTCAATATAAAACTGGGTCATTTTGGATAGAAAGCGTCGGTTAATTTCAGCACATATGGAGTATATTTTGTTAATATATTGTTATTATGCATCAGAACCAGAACCACCCACAGAACCTTAGTGAACAAAGTGAATAATAAAATGATAGTGATTTGGTGCAATCTTCGCCCATCGCTCCACTCTCTCCGTGCAGTCAATGAACGAGTTCAGGAACATCTGATGTTGGCGACAATTTTGTATGCTCCTAATACATTAGAAATTCAAAAAACAATAGTTAATTGTTAATGACATCCTCCAATGTCCAAAGCCTCTTAAAATGGCAGGGAATTATTGCATTATTGCACCCATCTGTGGTCTCAAACATTCTCCAAAAACATTTGCACGGTAAAATTGAATGAATTTCGTAAACTCTAAACATTTATGAAAAAACAGGTGTAAATCTCGATTCTGATAACTACGTCATGTCAATGAAATATCCCATGTGTGTTGATTATATACTATCCTTAAAAGAACTTGGCAGAGTATTAACCGATCGAAATTCTTATGACTTATTAGTGTTGTAAACTTTCTCTATAAGAATAACTGTGCTAGTTTTTAAATTATTACGAAAATTACCAGAGACGAGCGGTATTTATAAAATGCAGCCAAACATGTCCGATAACCTCAAATGAGGTTTTTATTACTTTACAGCTTAGTATGGCCTTTGTGGATCCTTTATTGTCCAATTCATTTACCATCTTACGTAGTTCTTAAAAATTAATCAAATTAAAAATGTTAAAACAAGGATTGGTATATTGTTACTAGCTTTATATATATGATCATAAATGCTCTCAACAATTTCCTTACTACTCTGTATAAACTATTTATTAAAATTTTCAGCAATATCCAATTCATTTTTACAAAGAGTTATTACACCATCATTATCAAATTGTATACCCACATGAAAATTATTATTAAAGTTTTTTTGGGTTAATTAGTTCCTTTAATGAATTTTCTTCTGTATTAAAAGGTATACCTCATTAAATTATTACACTAGTTACATGTAATTATCTAACAATTTATTATCTACACTCTCCTAACGTTAGAGTCTTGTTGCCTGATGATATGAAACAATAATTCATTATCCGATAGTAGTTAACAGTTTCATGAAAAATACACTGCTTTTTTTTTCAATAACTCAATGATCATTTTTAAAATCACTATTTGCCTTATAAATATATTTTGGTTGCTTTAGTGATAAATATTGAATAACTGACATAATTGCAAGTTTTAACGGATATAAGATCATATTAATAAATTTTTTACAACTCTGCCTCCTTGACACCCACATCAAATAAATACGTAACATCATGTAGAATAAATTATGCATCTGAATATTATGGAGATGTATGGTCAATTGAGTATGTAACAAGTGATGCATGGGATAGTCAATATGTTTATTGTAGATTACTTTAATACTAGAAATAATAGGTACAATAGTTGTCTTACTGGGCATATCCATTTTGCTTGTGAAGTTCTTCTAGAATTTTCCAGGTTTGTTATACTTGCGGGAGGACTGTTATTTCGGGACTGCGATAAACTTTGGGCTAAATCTGAATGCTGGGAGATTCGTAATGGTTGAATATGTTCATGTAAAGTATTAGCAGATATTGGAGTTGAACCACAATGTATACATACATTTGAAGAGTTTAAGTAGGTACAGGATTCCGACGGCCATTTAGCACATTTTGATTTATTATTTTCCAAAGGTCCAGCAGCAGAACCAATGGTGGAAGAAAACTTATCATCAGTATTAATTTTATCACCATGTAGCCGGTATATGTCTTCACTAATGAATGGTTTTGGGCCTCTGCACATAGTGCACTTTATGGAGGAGGGATAATTCTCATATGTACAATATTCGCAAGACCATTTTGGTTCACTTTCACTCATTTTAGAGATATTTATCTAACCTGAGTACTAAATAGGACTTCTGCTTAGTTGTATTGTTTGTCATGAATCTTTCATATTTAAATTTAATCGACAATAATCTTCTATTTGATTAATTAAGACAAATTAATTCAGCATAGTTATTCTCACACCTAAAACAATTTTTAAATAACCACCAATGAATTAAAGAACTTGGAGCAACAATTTTGGCATGTTTTTCAAGGAAATGTTTTTGCTGCAATGCCAATGTCACTTCTAAATATATACATAAATATTGCACTGCAAGTATTATAACCTTTTCATTTAAAAATAAAACAATTTTAAGTCTACTATATAATTATTAACATTATTATATATTATGGAGTACAAAAATGTAAATCCAATATCACCTGAGAAATTTTCTCTCACCTTCAACAATAGGGTCATAAAAAAAATTATTGTAGTGAAGGCACAGTGATTTAATTTTTGTGTAGACTGGAAAACAAATAATTTAGATACCATTTGTAAAAAGAACTATCTCCCAGGTGACAAATTTAGAGCAATGTTATTTAACGTCAAAATACCACAATTCTGACAAATTTCTATCACTTGTTTCTGGTTTCCTTTACGATCTAAAAGACGGTAACTGTCAGCTGTCAACAGCACAAGTGTCAAGTAAATGCCATTGCATGCATGTACACTGCATTACCCACAGAGCATCTAAAGAGGTTGTACAAATGTTACCGACAGATGTCAGGTGCAGTTAAGGAAACGCAGAGCCAGTAGATCTACTGGTTTTGAGGAAACGTTTCATGGAAATGAAACGAAACAAAACGGAAATTTTAAAATATTTCATAGGCAAAATTTCCAGTAGGAAGCACTTGAAACAGTTCCAAAAATTTTTGAAAATTTTCATATATTTCGTGTACCGATTCATAGATACATATTTTATCATATTGTATTGTATAATCTTTGATTGTTTTTTTATTATTGCTGTAACTGTTGAAAGTTTGTACATAATTTGATTTTAGTTTTCTAGTTATTTTTGTTATTTAATTCTTTTTTGGTCTATAAATGACAAATGTAAATAAGTACACACACTGAATATTATTTAACAGAAAGTATATTTTTTACAATACTCCCTTGACAATAGGTACCTATTTTCTATCACAGAAATTAAAATAAAGATTTTAATAAATAAATACATAGTATAATATTTATATTAACACGTGACACTGGATTTCCTAATTTATTTTTGAGCTAGGAAAGCTAGTTTTAGTAACAGAACACCTAGATGTTTAAGGGCCGGTACTCTTCGATCATAAACACTATGATCACAGCAAATATAATATATGCTGTGCTATGATCGAAGCCGGTACTTTCTATCTCAGTTAACACTATATGGATGATAGCATGCAAGGAAATCATTGTTGTTATAATGAGAGAGAGTGAGACAGTATCATTCGATTAGTGTTAACTGAAACTGAACGTACCGCACCTAAGAAAATGAATACGACTATCACATATGACAGTCATCAGGGGCCGGAAATGTTTTCCATATTTCAGAGCCGGCACTTATAAAACAAATAATTCATGTGATGTGTTTATGTAGCGAGTATTGAAATAACGCAGACTTCTGTTATGAGGACTATATCTAGCAATTTCATTGGCCGTTTCAAGGCCACGGCATGGCGTGCTCTTCAGATATCATTTTTAAAGGGGAATTCGGCACCGTAAAAATAAACAAATTATAATAAAGGGCAAGGAAAATCTTACTAACGAACTAAAAAATACTTATTTAAAAAAAAATAACAACTTTGTAATTCGAACCCTGGACCTACCGCGTGCTAGGCGAGTATCTTCTCTATTGTCTAACGAGTTCCTTGCTGACAAACGATTCCAAAAAGGATTTAATACACTTTGACATGTCATGTAACTGCGCATGCCCTGCGGCTATCTTAAAACGGCCAATGAAATTGCTAGAAATAGTCCTCATAACAGAAGTCTGCGTTATTTCAATACTCGCATTTATGTACATGTAATATATGCAACCAGTATAATCAGTACAGAGGCAGAAAGATGCAAAGTCTGTGGGTAACCGGGACTCTCCCATGTAAAATTATATGCAGCTTGGCAGTCTGTCCATTGGTATATCCCCAGTTCAGTTATCTTAGCAACATGAAAGCGTGTGGTTCGTGGTGGTATTTAATTTGGTTTTCACATAAAACGCTCGTAGCAATGGTGCAGTTACTACCGTTTGTGCATAAACTAAAAAAAAATGAATGAAATCTGCGATAATTTAACAACGGATGGTTCACATATTCAGTATATACTCTATACAATCGACGTTACGTATTTCATACATGCCGTGATTATGAGACATTTAAATTCAGCTTTCTACTGACAAAATATTGCCGGTACAGTTACAAAAGAATTTTTTTTATGATTTGTGTCATGTTCTGTGCGTGTAGTTTTCTTTTACCTAGAGCCATACATTGCGTAAAATATATCTACCAAGTGTGTATAAAATTCTTTCGGGCAATATTATTGAGGACATACGAAATAAAAATTTTTGGGCGACAGCAGTGGATGAAACGACTTTCGGTGTAATAATGTTGTTAATGTTATACCTATTAAGAATTTTGAGCGTTCAAAAGACTTTGTCTATTAGACAGCAAAAGTAGAGCTATAAACGATAAGCTAAGAAATGTTTTACATAGGACCCTGGGAAACGTGTAAAATTCGTGAAAATTATCTGCGTGGTTTGTGAGTGCTTGCCCATGTGAACTATTTACAATTTGCACCATTAACCTTCCCAGTAAACACCAAAGTGTGAGCCTTTATTGAGTCAGAATTTCCAGTAACGGCCCACACCTTGGTGTTTACTGGGTTAATAGATGTGGAACATTTTCTTAACACAAACACATACACAGACCAAATTGTTCAAATTTAACAGCAGAATGAATATTAGTTGTGACATGACCATGAATACATTGTAATGCGATGGTAGACTCAAGCTATTTTGAATACGTTATAATAAGCGGTATGTATTTCATAATATTCATTATATTATTATACTTTTGGCTTTTATTTGTCTATGTATGTCTTTTTTTCAACCATATGAGGTAGTGGTAGCTACCGGTCCTGGAGTCCAGACTAGTTTTCTGACCCAACAAATCATTTTAGGTTAGGTTGACAGGTTTACATATAAGAGCCATGTCTATAGTTTACACTTTGAAAAGTGGCGCCAAATTCCGAAAGTTTCGGATATTTTCAAAAATTTTGGAAACTTTCCTGAACCAGCGAAATCTATGAAATGTTCAGTTTCCGATAAATTTACATTTTCTCTTTTGAAATTTTCGAAAAATTTTCCTGAGTTTAAATATTAAAAATTTTACAACACTATTGGGTAACATTGGACCTGAAGAGTAGTTACGTCACGAAAGCCTTTTGCAATATTAAAAAGTTTCCAAAAAAAATCAATATCATGATTCTGTTACAGTGAAGAAAATGGAATAAATATAAAAAAAAATTGAATATTGAAAAAAATATTGAAAATAAAGGACCTTTCCAATGATGTACTTAATAAAAGTGGTATGTTGTTGGAAAAAAAATTTTTGCAGCGCCGAGCGTATTTATTTTTTATTCTATCTTAATTTTTAGAGGCGGTAAGAATATACTTTTGACAGAATACAGAATCACCCTGTACACTAAGACATTTCCATTTCATTCCCACTCTTCCGCCCAATTATGTGAATGCCAAATTCCTAGAAACATTGCAGTGGTTGCTTATAGCAAGGCAATTGAACGCATTAATCGATATCGGTTTGTTATACATATGAAATGTTTATTATTTATTTATTTAACATGAAATTTTAAACATTTGTTACATTTATTGTGCTATTCTTAAATTAAAATAAAAATCAGTCTCATTAGTTAAAAATGACCCAACGTTTTATTCCCAAGAAATTGCACTCAATGCGGCAACATTGCTTTAAACCAGTAAATCACTTGCAGATACATTAGATACCGTTTTAAGTAACAAGAATTTCCAACATATATTTTTTTAAAAATTAAAAACAAAATTATACATGGAATTAAAAAAACTTTAAATAGGCTTTTTTTTTTACAGATGTCAAGAATCAGTGGTTTGAATATAACTACACATTTTGGCCCTGTTGGATATATGCCTGTGGTGTGGTGTAATATATGTGGGTGGTTGTATGTGCGTTCTTAATTACTAGCTATACCGTGTTTTCATATTTGCATACTACAGGGAAGCAGCTTCGTTCGAACTCGTACATTCTTCTTAGTAGAGGGGAGAGCATGAATTGCATCTGTTCCAGTGCTAGTATTACAGTTGAGAATTCAATATCAAAATTGTCAATTTTGCTTCTAAGCGAAGTCACAGCGACTAAAAGAATATCGTTTTTTCAACTGGAATCCTGCAACCGATCTCTGTGGACTGCATGGCTGGCCAATGCACGATGTCAAATTCACAGTCACATTTTGTATCTAGCTAGGGGACTGCACGAACTTATCCGATTGCTTCCCTTTGTAGTGTTTTGAAATGAAAGTACAGTATAGTCTATTACACCATTTGAATTTTTTTTAATTTCTGGTCAACCGGATTCATTCTACGTTTTTTTACCATGGCAACAAATAGTTATTAAAAATTGGAAGCTGGCAGTAAAAATGAAAAATACACAAATTAGTTTTTGCGTTAAAAGAGAATATCCTCTGATATGCATTGGTCAGTTCTATTCCACACACATACACCATACCACATGAATAGATTCTTATGACATAACCATCGATATTAATCAGTGAATAAATTTGACAATATTAAAAATGTGCAGCATAAGTAGATGTTATTACTTACACCTTTTTTTTGCAGCGGATTTTTTATTTTTTTCAGCAAAAACTCACCATTTCCTGGAAAAAATTTAGATTCAGATGATATTTTGATGATTTTTAAACACAATCGATTATCTTAATAAAAAATTTCCAGAATATTTGTTTCATTATTTATTATTTTTATAAATAATTAATCATACATTAATATAATAGTAACTCTAGTTAAAATATCTGACCTAGAAAATGTTCATAAATGCTGGGAGAAAAATAAAAAACTTTACAAATATTTAGCTGACATCTTGTAAACTAAAAAATTAAATGCAACATGTAATGACCAACCAGATTAAATAGTACGGGACAGGGTCACCTGCTTTAATATCTGAATAATCTGGGAGCAAGTTCTTTCATGAAATAATTTCAGATCCTGCAGAAATCGAACTCATGTTCTCTCACCTTGAAGTAGGCATTCTCATCACTCAACCAGACATTTAAAAGACGTATTAGGATAAGACCAATCTGAGTTAAGTACATTTATTAATGAGATTAAGTAAATTTTTAGCAGGTTAACAGTTCCATTAATAATATTTAAAAAAATTACCAGCAAATTCATGTCACTATATGATACTTTTTGATTATTATGTATATGTAGTTAACTTACTATTTTTGAATTTTCTTATTTTATGTTTGACAATGATGAAAATCACACATCTCGCTCATTGATCATTATCTAGAATACTAAATTTTTTAAATAAATTTTACAAGTACCGACTTGCTCATATTTACCAAA
Organism: Rhamnusium bicolor; assembly: GCA_029963845.1. Lineage (NCBI taxonomy): Eukaryota > Metazoa > Arthropoda > Insecta > Coleoptera > Cerambycidae > Rhamnusium > Rhamnusium bicolor. Next base: position 209,509 of record JANEYF010003153.1, read on the forward strand.
ATTATTTCTGCCCTTCTCATATCTAGTATACGTCATGGTACAAAAAATATATATGTATAAAAAAGGTTTATTGAAATGAATTATAATATTTCTCCAATATCAATAAATAAAAATATGTTTAATATTAATCTACAAAGAAGCACTGTGTAAAAAAAATGTGCCAACTATACGATATTATTACAATTTATGTAAAACAAACTAAATACAAAAAATTTAATTGCAAGCACTACATTTGTATTTACTATCGATTTTCTAATTCGTTATGGCTACTGCTTAATTCACAATTATGACTGTTCCTTAAACTATTATCATCTTTTAATGAAGAACTGGCAGTGCTCTGTAAATTACTCAGTTTAAGTTTTTTTTTAATTAGATCTTCTTTTCTTGGTCGCCCTCGTTTCCTTTTAATAATATTATCCTCGGCATCAAATACTGTCGCACTAGAAACTGTACTTTCATCTTGAGATTCACGGTCAGAATAATCTGTTTGTCTTTTGAATGGTGTCGAAGTGTCAGATTTAGTAACCTCAAAATCATTATCACTTTCTGAGTCTACCCGAACTTCCTTCTTTTTTCTTCTATTTTTAATTCGTAGAATTAAAGGAATTACATCTTCATCCTCAAGATCATCAGAAGTTGTTGAAGTAACGGCACTCTCATCTGTTATTACATTATCATTTTTTTTCCTCAATTTTATGGGTTCGTCATCTTTAACTGCATTCATCTTAAACAAAGGAAAATTTAAACATTTTTTGTATTTACATTTACATTTACATTCACTTATTTATAACTTTTTTTGTGGTCATAATTAAAAAATTAAATATAATATTCTTATGTATACTGATTGGTGTACTTCCATCATCCTACACCCGATTTCTTTCTTAGTGGTATCCGTGTACCCGCTAGACGTACACCAATCAGTATGAATATACTTACTGGATCATGATTGTTGCATACAAATCCAAGAAGATTATCATATCTAATGTTACCCTCTGAATGTGAAGGACAATATGAATTAACACATTTAACACAGCATCTAATTGTACGCTTGGAACAAATGTTGCAGTTGTGCCATGGACAAATAAACTTGTTGCCTAAAAATGGATGAAAACATTATGGTCAATTGATTAGACTGAATAAAAATAATAACAAGTACAAAATTTAATGCGATTAAACTGCCCTAGATACCTTATTTATTTACTTAGAGACTACTTAAACCAGCGTAGATGCTCTATAATATTTACTGTTATGACATCTTGTCTCATTTTCAAAATGCAAATAATTTTATTCCAAATTTGTATATTCTCCAATATGCTGATGACACAGCATTAATAGAGGAACTACAAACACTTTTAAATGCAATTATGGAATAGTGAAACAAATGGCGAACACAAATAAATCCATCCAAATTATATTATTTTTAACTACAACGTCAACGTGAACTTACCAACAATTAGAATTAACAACCCCATACTGAGAAGCCAAACGTCCGCTAAACATCTAGGACTTAATTTAGATCAAAAACTCAATTTTAACACACAAAATTAATAAAAAAAAAATATATATTTCTAGAGGCAGACACTTTAGAAGCATGACGTTTAAAAATAAAGAAATCCATAAAAAGACAGCTGCACACATACAAAACTATATGTAGACCTATCCTCGAATATAGTCACCCCTATTTTTTTTTTTAATAATATATCACTCTGTAATTACCTAGCAATATTAATGTACAAAAGCTTCTGCAAAACTGGCTGAACGACTTGGTCGATAGCCATTTAGTTTGTCCAATAAAATACTTATTTTGTTATTAATGCCACACTGAATTGTTCTACCAAGATCTTCCGACTAAAAGGTTAAGTAAAACACAAGAAATAAAAAATAAAATGCCTGTGTCTAATTATTTTGGAAAAAAATACACAACCTCCAATCAAACCTTTTTCTAATAATTTGGCACAAACATAAATTGGTTATCTTGTTTGATTTTCAGAAAACATTTAAACATTAATATTAAACACCAATGGCTCATAATCAACTACATCCAATGAGTTGGGTAATAACAGTCTATTGAAACATGAAAATGTGTTAGTTAAAGATTCTGTAATTGTTATTTGGTTGTCATGATGAGTGCTAGAATGGTGCCTTTATTATAATTTTGAACTAGGAATTGAATTCGTAACATCAGTGTGTTGTCAAAACTGACAGAAGACATCAGCTGTGCTGTAAATTTACGTCTTGGGAGTAATAATAATGTGTGTACCTCCCACGTCAAAGGAGGGGCCGAGGTCTCTTGAGCCTGGAGTGTAAGCATGGCAGAGTAGTAATGAGTATGGCATGTAACATCCTCAGGAGCTCAGATCCCCTCTTGCGGTTTGTGAAACATCACGAAACTGTAGGAGTGGGAGCAGGATTGTTCAAGGCAGCTAAAAGAGCCGCAGATGAACTCGGTCTTGCATTTAACATCAGGCGAGGAGGCCGGCGAGGTGCTGATGTAGAGTCAGTCACTAAACTTCAGCAAAATCGCCTGAAAGCCCGAATTAGAGCTGCCGAACAGGAAAATCTGTTTCGGCAGCACGTCGATAAACCCCAGCGTGGTGTCTTCTATAAGAACATAGAAACACTGGGTTTATCGACCAGGCTGACATTCGCTTTTCTAAGGTCAGCCGGGCTTAAGTCGAAGATTAAGGGATTCATTATGGTTTGCCAAGATGGTGTTATCAACACCTTGGTCTACCGTAGTCGCGTGTGGCGTGTAGAGGTTCCTGACATCAACTGCAGGACCTGCTGTCAGGCGCCGGAATCGCTCATGCACATACTATCTGCATGCCCCGTATACGCGATTTCGGCCTACATACACCGACATACGCGGCGTTACGAGTGCTATACTACCATCTAAGGCACTCGTACGGGGTAGATCAGACACCAGTGTTGCCTTATGTCCCCGGAGATATTGAGTCCGTTGTCGAGAATGAGAAATGCTGGATTTACTGGAACTACTCGTTCCCGATGGTCAGGCTAATTCAAGCCAACAAGCCTGACATAGTCCTCCTCGACTATCAACTCAAGGTGATGTCATCGAAGTTCTCTGCACCTGCGGAGAAAAGCATCACCTTGAAGGAGGAGGACAAACAGTCCAAATACCGCGATCTCAGTCAAAATGGTCGTCCTAACAATCGGTGTACTCGGAGGGATAAAGCCTACACTGCTCTTGGATCTGAAAACCATACCGGCCTGCCAAAAATCAGCTGAGTGGCTGGCAGGCCAAATGCAGAAGCCTGCTTAGGGTACACGATTTCGGAATCTAGTCACTAACCCTGCGGGATGGGGGGAGTGGCTGTGGTTAATGTGCTGGCACGACTCCCGTGAGGCGTCGGAGGCCACGGGGGGACTGTTCAGCGCCGGGAAACCGAATAATAATAATCTTTATTATTCAGCTAACTGGATTTAGCTGACCATGCCACAAGTAATACAATCCCATACAGCTCTAAAGTATCCTTGCATAAAAGGGGACTACTCATTTGGAGACAAATGATACACATCCAAATCCGAGTATTGCAGTTTTCTGCTCGACCTAGGAACTCGAGGTGAGAGGCAAATATGCAAACTTACCTCTTGACCACATAAACTAATTACATTTTTTTTATTAACTTCTGTTTCATATTCTTACCTTCTGGCCATTCCATTATTTTTAAGCACTTCAAGTGGTATGCATTATTGCAAACTTTATTATTACAAATACCCACATTTCCTTTCTTTGGCATATAAAACAAGGAGGTAAAATTACAGGTTCTTCAGGTTTCTTCTTCTTATATGATTTCTTTGGTTTCTTTGAATCTGTATCCTAAAAAAAGTTGAAAGTTAAATTTAACAGGTCAGTAAACAATAGAGTTAAAACAGGGCATTTCACACTATAACCTCACAAAAGATTAATTTTAAATTTATACAAGAAATCTGTTATTATTCTGCAAAATAAATATAACAATCTCGCAAATATATCATCTATGGATCTCTGTTAATTCTACAGGATGCACAGTGGTTCCATCTATATGACAAAAATAAAAAAAGTCGTCAATATTCTTCATATTTTCTTATTGTTATAACATAACATTTACTATGTCTGAGTTTCAATGAAACTATAAATTAATTACAATTTTAATTGCATTCAGTCCTCTTTAGTCATCTGAAGTGAGTGCATCAAACAAAGTGACCACTTTTTCAGTTACTTATGCAAGCACAACCTAATTGTTCACTAATTAATTCTTAGAAATTGGGTGTTTATATCAAGTGTTTTACAAATGAAGATTCAGGAGCAAGGTATATACAATATTTATAATAAATACATGCACCTATTTATGTGTTATTGTAGTTGTAGGGTGACTGCTACATGTGATTTTTGGTTTTTTTTTTTTGGTTTTTTACAATTTGTTTTAGTGTTTTAATTACTTGATCTTTTTTGCCTCGAAACAAATTTTGCACAGTAGATAGCTTACACCTTACTTTTATCAAATTACTGAACAGTTTTTTCAACTTTTTCCAACTTTTCGAGTAATTTAAGAGCTACGTAATGTATGTACAAGATAATTTTTTTTTGTTCTGAATTTTAAATGAACTTTAAATACATACACCAAAATATAATGATAACTGTGAAATATGTGTATTATGTGAAATTTTTTCGTTTTCTCTCAAAATTTGCTTACCTAATACCATATACAGGGTGTAATGCAAAGATATTTTTTACATGGAACACCTTGTATATTTTTACACCATATGGAAGCTCTCAAAAAGAGCTTTTCAAAAATATACACATATTAATATTTGCCTATTTTTGTTCCCATGGCACACTATTAGATTTCTAAAAATAAAATAATAGACACAGATGATCTATTTACTGTTTGTTGTTAAGAATAATGCATCAACTGAATAAATATCAATAAAATATAACAACTATACATTCAATGTATTTCAAAAATTAAAAAAAGATTCTAAAACTATTTGTTCCATGTGGATGTAATTATGAGTAAACTTCTTTGTCAGGAGTTTTAGTGTTTACACTAATTGTAAGATTGGAAAAACTATACCTAGGTATACTAATTAAGTAAGAAATTTGCTCAATTTTAAGTTAATTTTTTTTAAAATTTCATAAGTATTAATTTCATAGTAAATAGCCTATTTTTCCTAATTTATTTAATGTATAAATATTCATTTTATACCGTGTGTCCCAAATTCGATACTCACCATTGCGACCTCGGAAACCATAAGAGCTACAAGATCGGTAAATGAGACAAGCTTTAGCAAATTTTATACTGATTTCAAATCCATTAAGAAATCACGGCTAACTGAAATCGTTTTTGGGATTTTTCAAAAAAAAAAATAAAAACGAAAATTTTGTGATTTCCCCTTTTTTTGCTGTAACCAAATAATCCTTGGTCAGACAGGTTTTAGACTTTTGCATTATTAGGACACTTTTTGGTGACTAATATTTTATTACAGAAACGAATGTTAGATATTCTTTTGTTTTCGATATATCCTAGGTGACTTTTGTTTTCTTATGACAGGCATATTGGATTTTCGTTTTTCAGATTGTACTTAAAAAAGAGCTTTGAAATGATGTATCACATGCCGAGAAAAAATTGTGTTTCAAGGGACTAATTTAAGAAAAGTTATCCATTGCTTAACAAAACAAAATAGTGGGCCATGGAAAATCAAAAAGTTATTTTGATTTCAGGATATACCTAATACCTAATACCATTATAAAAAGTAACAGTAATACTAAGGTTACTAGTTTGACATGTTTAAATAATTTTAATTTTTTTGTTAAAATACTAAACATATTGATATGGAGAAAATTTTGTAATAACAGCAAATTAACATAACAGAAGAAATGATAGTAAAGAAGAAAGAAAATAAAACTGTTCAAAATGACCTCCATTTAGCTGAATACAGTTTTGGCATCTACGCCTAACTGAGCTGATTACTTTTATGAGAGTATTGGCATTTATTGTGCCGAAAAACGTCCCTAACTCTGTCTTCCAAAATATCTAGTTTCCGGGCTTTCAAAATCATACACTTTATTTTTCACCGTACCCCAAAAATAAAAATCAGGAACCATTATATCAGGTGAGGGGAAGGCCACAATACTGGTCCTCTATTTGAAATTATGCAGTTACCAAAATTTTCCTGCTATATCCGTCTAACATTATTAGTATTATGTGCAGGACAGCCATCTTGTTGGAACCACGAGTCATTTATTTCTTGTTCTGTAAAATGCTGTCTTATCTCGGGTAAAGCTTAATGTTCTAGAAGTTCATGGTAGGCTGCCTCTGTTAAATTGTTGTGAAATATGAATGGACCAATTAAGTGGTGATCTAAACATAATTATTAAGGAAAGGGTTATAGGCAGATCATAGGAGTAGAATAGGAAGAGAAAAGGTAATACCTATCATGCTGCACCAAGCATTGAATCCAAACCTAGTTTGGAATCTTCTTTGTGTAGCTACATGCGGATTTTCTGTGGCCCAGTGGTGATAATTGTGCTTGTTAAAGACTCCACAATTTGTAAAACGACTTTCATCGGTCCATATAACTCTCAATTGAAAATATTATTTGTGCGGTCAACATTATCAATATCATACCAGTCTCTTTTATTATCAAAACTCTCGTAATTTAACAAATTGCTTACAATTCTTCCAAAAACTGTTCTATGTGGTTGCATTCTCTCCGGAAATGTTTCTAGATACGAAGCCGATGCGTTTTGCGATTTCTATTTATTTTTAAATAACATTCTAACATATCAAATTTGTCTTCATTTGTGAATTTGTGCGCCATTTTGCAATAATCACACTCTTGAACAGTAATAATAAGTATTCTTAAACAATTTACAATAATGCCACTATTATTTAGTGAACAACTGTCAACCAACAGTAATGCTTATTATTTGTTTTAAACTACAGCCTACTAAATTTAACTGAAAGTTATGTGTGAATTTGGTAGTTTTTAGAAAAGCTAAATTTTATTAATTACTAACTACTTTGCATGCAAGAATAGCCTTGATGAAGAGGATTTGTTTGTTCAAATTTTGAACACTTTATTGACAATTTTATGACAAATAAAACCTTAATGATCATCTAAAAATTGATATTTTTAGAAAATTGTACAAATAAAGCAATTTACAGTACATTTTAAGTATATAGATAATAATTAATCACCATCTGAATAAGCAACTTGCTTGTACTTGGATTTACAAAAACTTTTCCATGGCCTACTATTTTGTTTTATGCAATGGATAACGTTTCTTAAATTAGTCCCTCGAAAAACAAATTTTCCTCGGCATGTGATACATCATCTGAAAGCCCTTTTTAAGGGCAATCTGAAAACGAAAAATCCAATATGGCTGTCATAAGAAAACCAAAAGTTACCTCGGATATCTCAAAAACAAAAGGCTATCGAACATTCATTTCTAGACCAAAATATTAGTGTGTAAAAAGTGTCCCAATAATGTAAAAGTCTAAAACCTGTCCGACCAAGGATTATGGCCAAAAAGAGAGAAATCACAGTTTTTTTTGGAAAATCTAAAAAAAGGTTTCAGTTAGCCACGATTTCTTAACGGATTTGGAATCAGCATAAAATTTGCTAAAACTTATCCCATTTAACCGACCTTGTAGCTCTTAGCGTTTCCAAGATTCCAATGGTGAATGCTCACCATTGGAATCTTGGGAGCAATTTGGGACACACGGTATATACCGCATTTTTCTGCCCAGCCATATTTAAGATATTCACAGTAAAAGTGAGAGCTTAATACATTTGAAACGTATAAGTACACCAGAACTTTTCGATGTAACTGACATGAAATACCAAGAAAATAATGATGCTCCCTCGTTACTGATAGATTAGTAACTATAATGGAGTAAGTTTTATTATGGAAACATCAAAAATTATAGGATTTTTAAAATAATAATCATAGAGGTACTACTTAACAAACATATTGTGGCAGTGAGATAAAGATGCGCAAAAACCAGGGTGTTTAGAATGGGGACAATCATTCGCATGATGTTTGTATGTGTTTACACGGATACACTATTGCAAAAAGTAACTCTCATAAAATTGTTGTATTCGATAGTTCAGATTTTTGTGAATTATGGTGCAATAAATTTTGGCCCCCTTTGTAATGTTTGTAGTAGAAGCCCTAATTACGAACATTAAATTGAACTAACTCGACCGCTGTTCTAAATTATTATTTGTAAAATGACACAACAACCGGGTAGAAAATTGTTGTTACAATTCACCATATTTACTCTTCGTCACTGCAAAACTTATTTTTCTAGGAACACTTATTCTGTCTAGGCTTTTTTATTATCCATGTTTTGAATGAGATTTACAGGAAACAACTACTCAGCGGACAAAAAGCCCCGACCTGCGTTGAATTAAACCTGCAAGTCTTGTACTTATGGCATACTGACGAGCGCATAACAAGTTTAAAACCGGTCTATGTCTAGTGAGGAATTGACAAATGATCTTAGCTACCAAATAAGACTTGCAGGTTTAATTCAACACAGGTTGGGATTTTTGTCCGCTGAGTACTTGTTTCCTGTAAATCTTATTCAGTGTATAGTTTAGCCCACCAGGGTTAGAGGTCGCAGCTCTTGGTACCTGCTTTGCAGGTCACTATCAGTCACCAAGACATCAGTGATGTTTGACGGGTAGTGGCACTGACCACCAGAGGGATATACTTATCATTCACTAATCTGTTTCATTGAATTGTGTTGGAATTAAACCTGGAAGTCTTGTTTGGTAGCTAAGATCATCTGTCAATTTCTCACTAGATATAGACCGGTTTCAAATTTGCATGTTATGTTCTCTTATCAGTACGCCATAAGTAATGGAAAAGATAAATAATAATAGCAAACCAGGCTAGCCTACAGCAAGCTCAGCAGAACAGACATAGAGAGTAATATGTGTATGCCTCTGGTGGTCAGTGCTACTACTTCGTCAGACATCACTAATGTCTTAGTGACTGATGGTGACCTGCAAAGCAGGTACAAAGAGCTGCGACCTCTAACCCTGGTGAGCTAAACAATATACTGAATACAATTTACAGGCAACAACTACTCAGCGGACAAAAGCCCCTACCTACGTTGAATTAAACCTACAAGTCTTGTTTGATAGCTAAGATCATTTGTTAATTATTAGGTAATTTATTATAAAACTTAATACACGGACAAGCAGCATTTTTTTCAGATAGTGTAAATTTGTGCTGTAGAAACTTGTAATTAAGGGATCTTGTATTATATTTATGTGCAGTATTATACTGCTTGAACGTTTCTTTATTTTTATATAGAAATATCGAGCACTCAATATATATATATATATATATATATATATATATATATATATATATATATATATATATATATATATATATATATATATATATATATATATATATATATATATATATATATATATATATATATATATATATATGGTATTCCCTACCCAGGGTTTAAAGTAACAAAGAATACCACGCAGGTAGCTATAGTTGCCTCCGTGGCAATATTGTCTGATGCCCTGTAAACACGGGGTCTTTCAATTGCAGCCACAAATGTGCGACTGGCTTCCTGTCAGTGATTTCCTTTTGTGTTGTTGAACCTAAGTTGTACCTATCCTTACAACTTATAGCCATCATGATTACGAGTAATGACTCAGAAACACGTGTCGACGGATTCATCCTTTTTTGCGGGCAATACCCATTATCCCTTTCTTCCTGTTACGTCTCATCCCGCAGTGACCTTCTATTCTTTTGTTATATATATATATATATATATATATATATATATATATATATATATATATATATATATATATATATATATATATATATATATATATATATATATATATATTCAACATTCAACATTCTGAATTTGCCCCTACATGTCTCCATTCTGTTGAGGTCTAGTAACAAACTACACGTTGTTTTTTTTTGAATTATAAAAACATTTTGGATATCTGTACTGTTTCCGCAAAATACTATACTGTATCTTAGGATAGAGTGGAAATTTGCAAAATACAAGGATTTTAAAGCGTCAATATCTAAATTGTTTTTCATAATACTTATTGTATAGCTGACCATGATAAGTTTGTTACAGACATACTGAATTTGAGTAGACCGGAATAAATTGTGATCTATGTACACACCTAGAAATTTGGTGTTTCTTGAAATAATGCGGTTTCTCCATTTATCAAGTTAGTTTTTGGTATATCCAATTTTGCCTGTTTCATTTTAAACAAGATGTAACCTGTTTTTTCTTTGTTTACTATTAGTTTGTTTATTTTGAGAAAACCAACTATTGATATTTTTAATGGCCTGATTACTTTGATTCTGAAATCGATATATGAAATCGGTATATAGTAGGGGTCACATGCTCATGATGATTTATGCTAAAAGAATACCTTAAATATACATTTTCCATTAGCTGAATCCTATTTTTTTAGCTTTAAATTTAAAAAATTATAATACACAGTGCTACAATAGTCCAAATGACAGACCTAATGGGAACATATTGTTGTTTAAACGTTTATATAACTTTAATCGACGTTACGAAAACGTTAATTAACGTTATATAAACGTTTAGACAACAATGTGTTCCTATTGGGGATATACCGTTATAAATGAAACGAAGCATGCTTGTGTTTAACTACTTACTTGTTTAGCTTTAACACCTATAAATCCACTACAATTTGGCGCTCCACACCTACAAATCTTCTTTTCCTTACCAACACACTCCAAATTATAATTAAAAGTCAGTTCAGTATCTGCAGAAATATCCTCAGTGGCAAACAGACCAACTCTTGTATCACCATTCACAGTCCACTTTTGAGTTTCACAATTTGGCTGACAACAGTGATTCATAAATCTCGCTACGTTACCTGAAAAATATTGAAGAGAATCTTTTCTCTAATGCCAAAATATTTTTTTAAAATGTCATGTATAATAAACGAAAGAAAATATTACCTTTTGGACCAGCATCAAGCATACGGTCTTTGTCAATTGTTAAAAAGTAATAATTCTCTTCCTTTTGTTCGCATTTTCTGGATCCGTCGCTGATATTCTTCAATATCAATCATTTCTCCTACGTATTCAACTACAAATTGTCCCTTCTTTATAGGAGCCAGAGTTTTTAAACCCCAACCTCTGCCTTGAGTTTTATAAGGTACAAGCGGAGGATATTCTCGTTTGTCAAAGGACTGGTTTTTGCATCTTTTACCTGCAGGACACACATCTGGACTGCACTCTGTAAGGAGTAGCCTAAAAATGTTTTTGCTTGTACTCAGAACTTATTACAGTATGTATCAATCATTGAAACTGGTTTATTAATGCATTCAAAATTAAAAACATTAGAAATTTTACAAGATGGTACAGCTTTTCCTTATATATCGTGTTTTCATTTCAAAACATAAGGAAGCATCATGTCAAGCTCGTGCTGCAATTCCCTAGAAACAAAATGTCTCAATGTCGTGAATTTGCCACAGCGGCCAACCACGCAGTCCACAGAACAGATGCAGAGTCCATACTCACCCCTCTACTTTGAATGTATGAGTTTGAACGAAGCTGCTTCCCCTATGTAGTGTGCAAATATGAAAACATGGTATAATCGTATATCAAGAGCTTCTCATTGTAGAAATCTTGAATTTGTTAAATATCGACGTTATATATCAACATCATAAAATAGTTAATATGTATATTTATTTAAAAATAATGTGTAGAAGCATTAAAACTAAACAATCGAACAAATACATACACACAATAAATTGTTTTTAATTTGTTGCAAAATTTTTATCACTATCAAAAATCATTGCTCATTTCGAAAAAAAAAAATGTCATTTAAAATAATAGGCTCCCACACTTGTTTTGGTCACACATCGCGCATGGCACAATATTTTATTTTGTGACATATTATGCTATATTCGTTTAACTATGCTGTGTTAATGAGGAACAATAATTTTTTAACAATTGTGTACCTAACTGTATCATGTTTCTTTTTAGGGTATATTGGAACAAACAAGTTTATTCTTAGATACTACGAATTCTCAAGGTGTCTTTATTGATATAAACTAGGAAGTAAATTATTAAACTTTAGAATGAATGATGCTGATGTTAACATCAGTGCAACTGTGCATCTGCCTTACAGCATTCCACTTCTGTCGTTTGATCAATCACCCTCAAAGTGATGTATTATTTAATTTAAAGCTTTTTTTTTGCTTATAAAAGAAATAATTTTTTTAATCAAATGGAAATGGTTATGAATTAAATGAATGGATACCTATGTGAAATATGCTAAGAAAGTGTGTGAAAGCTAACATTCCTGGCCAAACTATAAGTCCAGATTTATTATAAGTGTTTGATTATTCTGTGGTTATATTGATATTTTTTTCAGGAATATACCATTAATGAATTTAAATAAATGAAATATACCACATAAATCAATCGATCAAGTTTTCCAGTTGTAAAACATATAATTTAGATAATATATTAACCATTTTAACAAAAATAAGTATAAACATCTACTACTGTTTGTACTTTGATCATTTACTGTGGATTATATGAACAACACATAACCTCAGAAACAGATATTGATTATCATACATTATTTTTATACTAAATTCACTTAAACTTTGCAGCGTTAGCCAGGATAGGGATCAAAATGCGCGATGATGATTGGTGCAGACGGCAGGCAAATGTACACAAATGCAAAGTTCCTATAGCGATTAATTTTCATTGTTTATTTTATTTCATAAGCATTGGTCGTAGTTGGACGTTTGTTAATTTTGTTTTGATATTAATTCAATTGTGATTTGCCTGGAAATAAGCAACCTAAAATACAAGCAATATACAATACACTCGCTACTTTACCCACTGTAAATCGGGCTCATTAAGTTCAACCCACCACCGCAAAGTTTAAGTGAATAGAGTTTAGTTGTTCCTCATGGCAGTAGCGGAACTGGAGATTAGTGTTGGTGAATTTTAGATTAATAGTGAGTTAAAACCAAATAATTTAACATGAATATAATTATAATTCAGTAACAGTAATTTTTAATTTTTTTCACTAACCACAACAAAAGATTACAGATTTCTGTAATAGATTGTAAACAATAGAACTCTCAAAATCGTATCTTTTAGCAGTCTAGTAAACTTGAACAGAAGACATTTGTTGTAATAACTGATGTGTAACTGTTATTTTAAAAACACGAACTCGGTCAAGTTTTTCCTGTCGCAATATTATTTAATTTATTCTGACAAATAATTCTAAAAAGTAAAAACAGGAATGTTTATCGCCAATCAAGTTTTCATTTTTATTATTACTAAAAATTATGCAAATCCCTTATTTCAGTATTTGACAAAGACAATCATTTTTAAATAATTATTATTACCTATTTAAACAGTCACTTTCAGGTCCACAAGGATTAGGCTGACTAGGATCACATTCACAGGCATTAGTACTGCTTAAATCTAAATCCATTTGCCGAACATTACCAACAGGCCTATTAACCTTTATTCTAATGTATGGTGGTGGTTTTAATGAAGTCATTGATTCTGCTTCCTGACTGAGTTTGAATTCTGCGAGAAAAATTCGGTTAATAAAATTATTTAAAAAATCTACATACATAATGGCGCAAAAAAATGCACAAGCAAAGAATTTGGAACTTCTTGTCCAATCTATTAAAAAATAATAAAAAATTTCATCAAAACCATTGAAAAAAAAACAAAAAAAGTTTTAGAAATTGATCTACTGGGATGATTCTCAATATCTTTTCTTAATAAGATTTTTAATTTTATCAAAAAAAAAAAAAAAAAATTTATTTTTTGCTTTTGGCCTTTTGGAGTGATTCTGAACAACTTTTCTTAAAACATTTTTTTCCATAAAAAAATGCCATGTTTTGCATTTTTTATATTCATTCTTGAATCGTAGACGGCTTCGCATTTAAAGAGGGTAAATGATTTTGTGGCCATAAGTAGACCTTATTGACCTCTATCTTTTGAGACCAATCTAGTTTAAATCAGATAAAAACTAAAAAAGTTATAGGGGTGTTGCAATCCTAAGTGAGACACACTGTATGTAATCGATTATCTGTAAGGGGTTGCCATTTTAAACATTTTGCCATTTCAAATTTAAATTACAAAGTTTCTGAGTAATTTATAGTTGCTGTCAGTTAAACAACTAATGATATAATGTGCGTAATTCTTTGGCCAAGCCAGTGTTGTCATCTTTTCTGTTTATTATGTTGTGAAATATTATTATATGAAAAACATTTGATTTTTAACTATTTCTGCAAATTTGTACATTTATTTCGTGTGGTACATATTTTTTCAAGACTATTAATCTGTACACGGTCTAAAATGTAAAATCTTATGTACATGCTTTGCAACTTAACTTATTTGGAACTAAATTTAATTCTCGTGGCGATAGTATTAGCCCCAGCATTTATATCACACTTATCTTTATGTGAATTAGTGGACAATAATTTAGAATTTACTGAGCTGTCAACTCTATCATGAGAATTGAGAATCAGAACCCCACTTTTATTTTATTAGGTTACTAACAAATCACTTTTTAATCATTATTTTTATTATGACAAATGCAATTTTGACTTCAGTTTCAATTTGGGATTAAAAGGAAAACCTGCAACATTCAAGACCTCACACATGAATAGAGTTTAGATATCAGGGTCAGCGCAAGGGAATATTTGTTATTAATTTATATACCAATTAAAACCAAATATTTTTTAAACCACTAACCCCCGGTATAATTAACATTTTAAAGGGACCTTTAATTTAAAGGTACTTTTAATGACAAGAAAATTACCAGCAATTCCAGCAAAAGTTAAATCGAGATATAAATACAATAGGCATTAAACTTAATTTTTATTTAAACTATAGGATTGCGATCTGATATTTATATTTAGGCTACAATAAATTTAAGATAATTTAAGTAAAGGTCTCTTTATGATGTTGATAATACTGAGAGTAAATCACTGAAATATATTAGATCTTTCAGTGGTTTAACTCTTGTAGTGTAGAGGTTCTAAAAATGACTAGTGGAAATAGTAAAGTGAAAGTATATTAGCACTAGCAGTTTGCGCTAATAATTTTTTTTACTGCACTACACACTTATTCAGTATTACGGTGGTATTACAATATAGAATAGAATAAAATATTTATTTTCACATAAGACATACAAAATATGTGCGTGAACGTCAAAAAAATACATTATAAAAATAAGAATAACTAATAGTATATAGACAGACAAATGCTTAAAAACACTTATAATAGCTTTGTTCGCGGTACGTTTTGTTGTCCGACTCATGCGCAATTTGTTTTTAATCGTTCGCGGTACAGAAATTAACATGCTTAAATAATTCAGGATTGATTCCGAATGTATTTGAAACTAGTTTAGTCGTTACCGCGAACAAAGCTAATACTAAGAATTTAAGACAAATAGAAAGGCAAATAAAAACTTATAAGTAAATGAGTGAAATCTCATTTACAAGGCAATCGCCTTAGCATGAAAATGTTCCTTACATAACTGGAAAAGACATATATTCCTCTACTGAATAAAAAGTATGTCTAATTACAAAATTTTTAACCTGTGAAATAAATTTCTTACCTGATCTGATCTTTTTTGAGTTCTTTAGGAAGTTTATTTATAATTTAGTGCCAGCATAAACTGGGGACTTTTCGTATGAAGCTGTTTTATGCTGAACAGTTCTTAATAAACTACCATGCTTAGTGTTGTATAGGAGTTTTGCAGTTTGTTTTAAAGTTGTTTATATTTATTCTAACAAATTAAATGCATTTTAAAATGTAAATGGAGTGAATGCTAAGGATATTATTGTTTGTGAAATATGATCTACAGGATTCCCTAGGTCCAGTGTTAAACAATAGTCTGAGGAGTCTCTTTTGGAGGACGAACACACGATTAATATTTGGTGCAGCCCCTCAGGCTATCACATTATATGTTAGATGTGAGAAAGCCAGTGCATAATAAAGGTTAGTTAAGGCTTTGATATTAAATAGATTCTTTAGTTGTCTTAGTGTGTAATAAGCTTTATTCAATTTATTACATACATGTACTATGTGCTGATCCCAACATAGACTACTATCCACAATTGTTCCAAGAAAGGGTCGTTAGGACATATTGTGCTTAGGTCCATTTCAGATTTCCTTATTGGGAGTTTTTCAGCATTGTTATTTTTATTGTCTCTGCCTAGGCTATCTGTAATATGGTTATTACCTTTCAAAACTTTACTATACTAAAGTTTACAATCTTTGATATGCGAAGCTTCCATTAGGTCAATATCATGATTTATATTTTTATGGACTTTGTTATATTGTGAATTATTGCTACTTTGTATATCTGGAATCAGATGTTTTTGTAATTTGTCTTTTAGATCTATAATATTTTATTCTAGTACATTAATGATCTTTTGTTTATCGGTGATAATTGTATTTTTGTCGATTATGGTATTTGATAGTAATTCAATTTCTCTTATCGAGGATGTAAGAATTACGTCATTATTAGTCTCTACTGAATCTGCTTGGTCATCATTATTGGACAATTCAGTATTGGAAAGCTTAATTAAATTAGGTTGATCATCACAATTGGCACAGAAAAATTTAAGAGTGCGCTGAAGTAGAATTACACATCTCCATTCTGTTTCTTGAAGGTTAGAGTATTTCTTACACAGCAGTAACTTGCATTTATCACAGCAACCAAGTTTTGGTGATTTGTTACAATGGTGACATGACATTCTTTACCTGTTTTTTTTACTTTAATGTCTCAGCATATAGTGTACTGAAAATGTATTTAAGAAGCATATTGTAAACTATTTTTCTATTAATATGTGAATCTTTGTCTCATAGTTCTAAGTTTTTAGTTTGTAGTTGTATTATATTTTATTGTTTTATAAGCTTTTTCTAATAAATAAATAAATAAATAACCTGATATTACTATTAACAGAAGTAGGACATGTTATCCCAAGGAATCAGTTCAGCTTCCGAGAAAAGTGCTCCACTGTACACCCCTTAACAATCATAGCATCTAACATACAGACAGCAAAACTTAGTGGTCAATGTAGTGCTGCCATCTTTCTTGACATCCATAAAGCTTTTGACAGTGTCTGGCATCGTGGCATATTATACAAACTTATGGTAACCAACTGCCCCAAATATCTGCTTTTCTCCTCAAAGACTACTATGTGGAAGAACTGTTCAAGTTAAAATTAATGACCATTTATCACAAAACATTACAATCCATCAAGGTGTTCCACAAGGCTCACCATTCTCGCCCTTGCTCTACAATATATATTGTTATTTTATATATATATATATATATATATATATATATATATATATATATATATATATATATATATATATATATATATATATATATATATATATATATATACTTTAATTCAGAACTAGAATATTTAAATCTGAATTTGTATATTCTCCAATATGTCGATGATACTTCACTCGTATGCCTAACAAGAACATCTACAAGGCAGCAAAGGAACTTCAGCAACTGATGAACAGAACATTAACGTGGTACAACAAATGGCGAATGAAACCAAATCCCCTAAAATCTCAATACATCGTGTTTAACTATAATATATCCCCAAACACTCAAACAATAACACAATATATTGTCAACCGGCAGTAAAATATCTTGGAGTCACAATAGACAATAAGCTTAATTTTAACAAACATGTCAAACTAATTAAGAAGTGCACTGCAAGAAGCAGACACTTCCACAGCCTAACATATAAAAACCAAGGAATCAACAAAAAAAAACTGCTGCCCATATTTATAGTACAATCTGCCGTCCATTATTAGAATATAGCCACCCACTATACCTTAATACAAGAAGACCAGTCATAAAAAACCTAGAAATAGCAGAAACATCAACATTGCGATCCATTACCAAAATCAGACACCCCAGAAATCCTTTCCATAACTCTCCCAACAACCTTCTCTATGAGATTACACAAATAACACCAATCAACCAAAGATTACAATCCCTGACCACAAAATTTGCTAAGGAAATAAATAACATAGAAATAATACAACCCCCTTTGCAAAACAAGAGAACAAGCATTACCTAGCAGAAGAAAATTTCCAGAGCTAACCCTATGGGAACACATCACCGCATTGAATAATATACAATGAAACAAATCTGTTTTTTACAGATATTTATACTGTAATGAAATGAAATGGTATGTAAATTATTTTAAACAGTTGTAACAGGCTGAAGGACCTCGGTCGATAGCCTTTTGGTGAAACCAATAAAATATTTTATTATTATTAGAATCACTTTATAATTTGATTATTATGTCTAATAGTATTTTTTTCACTTTTTTTTTCGATTTGATTAAATATTTGCATTAAAGAAATTTTCAAAATATTATTATATTATAATACACTCATGAGCAGAAGTACTGCAATTATTTATTTCTTTATTTATTTCTCTTACACTCGTGCATCTAGGTCGGTCTTGGATGGGTTGTCTGCTAAACCCACCACTTTTCCTATGTCGTTTGAGAATATGGGAAACAGTGGATTGGTGCATATGCAAACGTTCCAATATTTCCATTTGTTTCACACCCACTTCATACAAAATAATGAAAAATAATTAGGTCTTCCATTTGACAGATCAGTACCCAATAAACGTTTATATCAACACACTCTGTGTACGACTGAGTGCAATAATCTAACATCATCTCCAAAGCAAGGCAAAAAAATTCTTTTAAGTTGAGATCTGGTTGTTTACCTTAAATGGGTTCATGATAACAGGTTTTATTATTCAAAGAAATGTGCTCATACGTTGTGACCAAAAATATTTCCTTTCATGTAGCACCAAATATTAAAATTATGCAATACTTTTGCCATTAGTGTATATTATATAAGCAAAGTGAATTATTAAAAGTTGCTTCTGCTTCTGCTGTTAAATTCCGCCGCCTGTCTGCAAAAATCCCTGTATGTGTTGAAAACGAACATTCTATGTCAACAGATGTTATTGGTGCATATTTAAAATAGGGGAACATTCATAAACACGCCTTATTTATTTGAGGCCCTAAACGATCTACTTCTTTGCCCTGTAGTAAGTCTACTATTCGATGCACTGTGAGAAAATCAGGATTGTTGCGTAAAAAACACTTTCTAACTTTTTGTTTAAGTGTTCAGCCAATAATTGACACATATATTGTCAAAGATCAAACACTACATTCATTGTTCAAATAAGATAAATTCTCCGTTTCTGGTTGACGTTCAAGTTGTTCTATAGTGAGAGGGATTCGTGAAAAGCTCGAGTGTAAAATTCTAAATCTTTTTGGACACTGGTATCGACAATAGCTTCTTGAGCACTTGCAAAAGCAGTGGTTCCTTTAGCATCCAATTGTAGTACGATTTATTTTTCTCATATTGACAAAGTTTCTGTAGTAATACAATGCTGCATTCGGCCAAGTGCCCCATCAAGTCGGTATAGATTCTGGAGGTAGTGGCGTATTGGGCAGAAATTCGTGAAAAAATCATGCGGCGCAGTACCTGCAGGGAAGTTAGGTTAGGTTAGGTTATTATGAGTGGGTCCTTGTGGACCCTCCACAGCGGCCATTTGCAGGCCTATTGTGGCTCACTCCTAATTATATTTCACCCAACAAGTTCAGTCTCTTAATGAAACATAACTTTGGGTGAGAATGTGTCCAGATCCTCTGGCAGAAGTTGCCCTTTGTCAAATATTGAAAATCGGATCCTCTCCACAGCGGGACAGGTGCATGAGATGTGGTCTGCCTTCTCATCATCCTCCAAGCATAGACGGCACTCGGTATTTTCCACTAGGCCGAGTTTATGCAGATGATAGTTTAGTCGGCAGTGCCCGGTATATAGAATAGAAAAATATTTATTATGAATTATATATATGTACAAAAAACATTATACAAACACAAATAGGTGACATTCGTATATATGTTCTTCCATGCCACCACATACTCCGTTACAAAAAACTACAGTACTAATGTTTACATCACTCTGTAACAGATAACAAACCAAAATGAAGTGAAAAAAAAAAAAAAAAAAAGAAACAGAAAAATATACATACAATATACAACTAATGCTGCATGCTTTTTTGCGTATTTAGTATATTTTCTATGTAAGTCCTTCTGAAACTACTTATTGATCTGTTTTGAATCACATTATAAAATTCACTTTTACTGACAAATTAACAACTAAATATGCAAAGCAACACTCAAATTTCTTGCTATTGTGCCTAGGTATGGCGAATCTTACTATATTTCGCAGATTTAAATTGTGCAGTTCTTGTCTGGGTATTACATAGTCATACAAATATTCAGGTTTTTTGCTTGCATAAATTTTGAATAGAAACACACCAAGCCACCTGAACTCGATTTTTAGGATGGAATTTACATTATAAGTAGGTGTTATATGATCAAATTTACTAATACCATATGCAAAATGAACACATGAATTCTGAGCTAGTTGCATTTTATTTTTAAATTCTGCAGTTAAATAACTGTAATAGACTGTTATGCCATAGTCGATATGTGGATAAAGAAGCAATTCCAGTAGGTTGTACTTGATTTTGTCAGAGAAAATAAATTTAAATTTATACAGTGATTTAAGTTTCATATAAAGACCCTTATTTTATTGGTAACATGTTCTTCATCATTTAAGTTTGCATCAAACACGACTCCTAGATTCTAGCTGAATCCTTATGATGTATTTCTATTCCATTTATGTGCAAGGTGGTAAAATTATATAAATTAACTTTATTTATTAAGACCTTAGTACCTATTATTAAGAAGCAGCTCTTCGAAGCATTTAAGCGTAGCTCATGTTCCTCTGACCAATTAAATATTCTGCCTAAATCTGCATTAATTTCCTCTAGAGCATAACTAGCTTCTGTTGGTTCAAATGTTTTTATAAGCTGCATATCATCTGCATAAAGATGTATAGCGCAGTGATATATAACATCAGGTAAGCTTGCAGTCTACAAGCTAAATAATGTAGGACCCAGTATGCTACCCTGTGGGACTCCTTGTCTAATAACAGGATTTGATCTAGATCCCTCTACTTCAACAATTTGAGTTCTATCAGTCAAATAGCTTGTAAACCACATGCAAACTGTCTCGGAGAACCCGTAATAGCTCAGTTTAGCAATGATTAGTTCATGGTCTAACAGATCAAATGCCTTACTATAGTCTTGCAAGACCAAGCAAGCTGCCTTCGATCTGTCCAGACCACTCGCAATATCGGTCGTGAATTTATTTAATGCTGTAGCTGTACTATAGTTAGATATAAATCCTGATTGAACAGCGGGCAACAAATTTTCATCAGAGATGAATTCGGACATCATGGTAAAAACAATTTTTTCTGTAACTTTTGATAAGATGGGCAGAATATTTAAAGGCCTTAAGTCACTATAGTTAAGAGCATTTGATATTTTTGGAATGGGCTTTATTATAGACATGTTCCAAATGTTAGGAAAATATCCATTTTGTAGAGATTCATTAATTACAGTTTGAAGGAATTTAGTAATATGTGGCAAACTTAAATCTAACATTTCATAACTAATTTCATCAATTCTCATGCATTTTGATTTTAACTGCCTAAAAGCATTCTGGATGTCATTTCTGTAATGAATCTAAACCGAAATAACATGTTTTCATTAAACTTATTATGTCTATAATAATCCAAGGTTGTATTACTAATGGGGGCGGCTAATTGATTTACCTCGAGAAACATTTACTTATATCATTGATATTTTTCAAGTAGGCAGGAATTTCATTGGATGGTTTTGAGTGAACATTCCACTGGTTTAATTTAGCCCAGAGTATTTTTGAATTTTTAGTAATTTTATTTATTTCAAAATTCATGTAAGCTTTCTTTTTCACTTCTTATAGCAAATAATAAATAATTTTTTAAATCAAGATAGTATAATTTATGTTCTGGATGATGTGTACGTTTATATCTATTCAGGGCTTTTTTCTTTAGTTTGAAAATCTCCTTTATCGAATCTGTAATATATGGCTTATATGGATGCTTTAGTTGGACAGTTTTAACAGGGGCGTGTATGTTAAATACATTGGTTAGCTGTTGATTGAAGGCGATCACTATATTATCTAATGAGTCAAGTTCTAAAATGCTATTAAAATTGATATTTTTTATATCTACCTCAAAATTGTGTATGTCGAGTTACGAAAATCTCTATAATACATTGTTTTAGCTTCATGTTTAGGAATATTAATTTTAATTTTACAATGAACTAATCTGTGGTCAGTTTGATTATACATATCAGTAGTACCTGTTTCAGTTACTTCTAATTTGCGGTCTACACATATTATATCGATCAAAGTGCTACTAGTTCTGTATAACCTTGTTGGTTCAGAAATTACTTGATTCAAATTAAAGCTGTTCAATATTTGTTCTAACGTACATTTTGTCAGATGCTTGTTCCAAGTAATTTATATTTAGATCACCTAAGAGTATAGTATAATCAAATTGGATGGAAATTGTGAAAAGGATTTTTTCTAAACAACATATATCTTTGTACGGCGCTAAGGGAGGTTTATACAATGCACCTAATAGGATCTTTAACTGATTAACTTTAACATAAAGCCACAAATGTTCTATATCATTATCTTCATTGGTAACAAACTGGAAATTTAATTATCATTATTACTGAATATCTACTGTTATTTAAGTCATCATTTTCTTCCTCTTTTAATAGAAAATGTGCTTGATTTAACAAAAAACCTGTGCACTCACTATAGTTTGTTCTGTAAATATTAACACTCGTTCCCGAATTTGTTATGAAAACGGCTATTACCAAATTCCTTGCTCATGATTTTTTTTTTATTTTTACCTACCTTTACTGCACTATAATGAATGCTTACCTTTTTTTTGATTTATGTGCTATAACAGCTTCCTCAACTGCTGTATTAAATGCAGCATCAACCTTCTTTTTAATATAATTACAATGACCTGTATCACCTTCTTGAAATAAAAATGATCTTCCTCTATTAACCCAATGATAATCATATGTACCAAAAAATTTCACTACAAATTCACCAGTGTCATGTTTTATCCTCATTATATTATCTGGTATTTCATTAGGAAACAAAATTAGTACGGGCCACCAACGAAATTTGCCAAGCTTTACCCAGACAATTTCATCATACAATGGGAGCCGACCTGATTCACAATCTTCACAAATAAACTTATCGTCATCTGTTAAGTTAACTGGCAGACATTCAGGATGTACACTAGTGGGACATGTTTCACAACAAATTAAATTACCACCTTGAGAACAAAGGAAACACCAAGTTGTGTTTATTGTATATAATTTACCTCTGTGCCGAGGGCAAATTATTTGTGTGGAACTAAGAATAGTTGTACCAGCAGGAACACAGAGATTTGTGGAATGATAGGTAGAAGGGCATCGCAAACATTTCACTATTTTATCACCAGAACATCGGGATGTAGCAGCTCTAGGATCATCAGATGCGCATGTGTGGCACACATGAAGTGGACAAACAAAACTGTCCACAGCTTCATCAGAATCTTTATGTTTTGTTGTTTGAATTAATGACCACTGTGTTTGTGGCCACATTTTCAAACATTGTGGGTGATAAAATCTTCCACATTGATATAGTGAACACTTCTGACGAATGCTAGAGCCTCTTTTTGAAACGGCTTGGTTACAGATAAAACAAAATGGATCTAAGTTTGATATGCAAAATCCACATTTGAAATTCTTTGTGTTCACTGTTTCAATTGTATCTACTGATTCAGTAACAGTTGATTTATCTTCTTCTTTTATATCACTAGTTGAACTGTCCAGGCTATCAAAATCAGCTGTAATATGCGCTATAAAAGGCTTCTGTTTCCCAACAAGTTTTGATTTTTTCTCTGATTTACCACTATTATCTTTATTTTCTACCAATTTTTCTACAACAGTTGATGTACTAGGCTTATCTGACAAGTCATTATATTTTTGTACTTCAATTTCATGTAGTTCTTGAGTTTTCTTTTCTTCACAATTTACCTTCGACTCTTTGTCAAATGTGGAACTATTTGTAAAAAGACCCTCACACCTCGAAAAATGTTTAACCTTTGAAAGAGGTTGATTTACAAAGTTTTCCTCCGAACTTGAATCAGTAGAAGATTCAGCATAAAATGTTTTCGATTCAATTTTTTCATTATTTCTTTCATTTTGTAATCAATCTGTTCGGCCAGAGTCATATTTTTAAAATTTGGAGGGAAAGTTTTTCTAGGTGGAGTATTGTATACACTTGAAGGTACTGTTATTATCTGAACATGATCCTCTTCTAATAAAACGTGTTTATTCTTGTCATTTTTAGTATGTTCTAAAATGTCTACATTTTTTGTACTTTTACTTTCCTCAGATATAATTTTACTTTGACTTAAAGATGGACTGTTATGAACTAAATTGTTACTACTTGTGTTTTTTTCTTTCTTCTTCCTTCCTTCAACTTTTTCCTGTAATATTTTTGTAGCACATTCAACATGATATGGTCCATTACATCTACCTCTACATTTTAAAACTGCTTCCGGCTGATAACAATATTGACATACCTTCTCCCTGGGTACACCTTTAAACAAATTATTCCTTTTAAATAAAGCTTTTTGAGCAGTCATTGAATATAAAGTGGTGTCTGTAGTATTATCAGAACTCGTTTTTGAATAAATTTCAGAAATTTCATCAACTTGCTTTCTTACTCTTAATCTAGATAATACATTCTCATCCTCAAAATTTTTATTTGTTTTTATATTATCAACTTCAATATTTCTTTTTGACGTAGTGGCTTCATCATTCTCCTCATACATATTAGTTTCAGTTGAAATTCTCTTTTTAAACCTCTTTCGAACAGGCGATCCTTCATTAGTACTATCACTATTTAATGATATATCAAATGTGTCCTCTGAAACAAAACTTCTTTCTTTCCTTTTTCGATTAACTAAAAGTGGTTCACTTTTTGCAGATACACTATCATCAAATAAAAACTCTTTTTGCTTCTTTTCTGCTTTTTTGAAGCAAACATATCAATGAAAAACCATAGTTTCTCATGAATACTTTTCGATTTAAGGTGCTCCGCCTCATCAACTGCACTCTCCCATTTTTTAAGTTTATTTGGTTTGATAATATATGCTTGCAGTAATGTGGGAGAATTATTCTAAAAAAAAAAAACACATTTAACAAATTTTTGTTGACGACATACACACTTTTGCAAATCTTGCAAATCAATGAATATAAAATACACTTTACTTCTATTGAATACATAGTCTATTCATTATGTAAAAAATAAAGGGTGGCTATGATTTTTCATGATGTTTCACTCCATATAATGATTGACAGCATCAAATATTGTAAGGTTAGGTTTTCGGTAATTGTGTATCAAATTCAAATTGCTGTGTTGTTAAACTTTATAATTTATATAATATTTTAAGGAAAATGTCATTACATCATTACATTATAATCAGAAAATATTTTTAATGTCACATCGATGACACTTGTATTTTACCTATTGAAAATTTTACTTTATCGCTTTAATAAGTAATATTTGTACACAAAAAACTTTGTATTTTGAAATGATATAGGCATTACAATCTTGACAGTCCCGATTTAAACAATGAGGTGTAACTCAGATATGGAAAGTGTTGTGTACGTTGCAAAAATTTGGTGAGGCAGTCACGTGTATGGGAAATGGGACAAACATATTTTGAAGATATGCCTACTTTTATCATTTCACTAGCAACATCTGATTCAGATTCAAATGATGAGGAAGAATTAGAATTGATAGAATGATGGAAGATATTAAATTCAGATCTTTTGTTCTGTTTGTATATTGTCTATTTTCTATGTTTAATAATAATAACCTTTATTGAAAGTAGGCAAGCCTATTGTACAGATAACAAGTATATACATGAAAAAATAATAATTTAGGTTCCACAAATTGACATAATAATATTAGAGTAGAATTGAATAGAATATTTATTTTCACTTAAGACATAAAAAATATGTGTGAACGTCAAAAAATATATTATAAAAATACAAATAATCGTATATAGACAGACAGATAACTAAATAACAATAGTATATAGACAGACAAATGCTTAAAAATAATTATAACATTAATAATTTAACTAATAAAAACACATAATCATTTACAGTCATTTTACACTTTTTTTAGAAGTAAATTAGTAAGGGAGATAAAATAATTTCATTCATTTAAAATGTTTAGAATTTCATTTTTAAAACTAGTTATGTTATTTGCTGACTTAAAATTATACAGCAATTTATTATAGCTATCCAAATCTTTGAAAAATAAAGAATTCATAAAGAATCTAGAATTTTTCTTTCTATATGAAAGTGATGGTTAGACCCTGTATCATAACTGTGTACCTGATTATTTGGTATGAGGAAATCTTTGAAATATTCCGGTTGCATTCTCTTTATCACTTTATAGATGAAAACCATAGTAAGATAATATAAATCTTTTACTAACTGACAACTACTGTAATGAATTGAGCATATGTTCAATGAAAGTGTACCGGTTACATTTCAAAATCATCTTTATATATCTATTTTGTAGTTTTTGTAGTTGAGATATGTTATTTCGATTAAATAAAAACATAACACATGCACAATAATCACATTGCAGCTGTATAATACAATTATAACATGTAACCCTGTACTGATAGGTCATGCGAAACTCTTAAGAAATAGAAATTTTTTGATATTTTTTTAATAACATATTCAGCGTGATTATTAAGAGTCAATTTATTATCAGCAATGAAGCCAAAGTATTTATCTCCTTTACAAGTTAAATTTCGATACCGTCAACTTTCAGTTTAATTGTATCTAAGTCAAGATGTTTATATTTATATGAAGTTGTGATAATAATAGTTTTGTTCGCGGTAACGGCTGAACTAATTCCGAATATGTTCGGAATCCATCCTGAATTTAAGCACGTTAATTTCCATACAATTAAAAACAAATTGGCATGAGTCTGACAACAAAACGTATTCGAGATTAGGTACCGCGAACAAATCTAATCATTGCTTTCGTTTTACTTAAGTTCAGTTTTAGTTTATTATTTCTAAGATATAATTAAATATTTATTAGAATTAGAAGAAGAATGTATTCATCTACATCTATGATTTCTTTTCATTGAGACAATGTGAGTTGAATTGCCGTTTTCACAGGAATATTTTTTACGAAAACTCCACTGGCAATCCAAAAATAGATTATTTAAATAAAAATATTCCAGAAGTTGCTACGTGAACTGCCAAATCAAGAACTTTCTCTAGATTTGGTAATGTGTTTATGGGTCTAAAGTTACATGTTTCTATAGTATTACTGATTTTTGGGATAGGTACTTGGCAATTTGAACAATTCAGGAAATTCACCATTATTTAAAGATGTTTACAAGAATGATCTCATTTTTTTAATTTGAGGAAACTATTTTTTATCACTGTTTAAATATGGTCGAAAGGAAACATTTACTTACTCGTATCTTGTATGTACAGGGCGATTTTGTGAGAATCCCCCCCTAATTTTGTCAATTTTATTATTACAAAAAAATGGTAAATGCAAAAGTTATAGGACTTTTTATGTAGATTTTGAAAATCATTAGAAAAACAACGGAAGTTCACACAAAATGGCTATAGTTATTAATCTTATTTTTTTAAATTGCAAATTCTATGTATATGTTTCTACATATTTGAATATAATGTTTTCTCATAAATACAATGGCATAGGGGTGGATGGATTTATTTCTAATACTAAGGGAGATGTGAGGAAAAAATCATAGCCACCCTTTATTTTTACATAATGAATAGACTGTACATTTTCCTTTCTTAATATTTCGCTTACACTACTATAAAAAATTGTTTTGATATTAACAGTTTTAACATATCAAAATAATTTAATTATACATTTTTTAAAATTATATGTATTTATGTTTGTTGACATAATTGAAAAAATATATTTTAGGTAATAAATCAACTTCAAGATCCCATCATGAAGTCGAAAAAAAATTGGAAGCAAACCATTTCCATTTCTCCTTTCCCATTCTTGCAATAACAAATGAGAGAAGGAATATGCCAGTGTTCCATAATCATCTCTCACTTTTAGCCAATCACAGTACACGGTACATAAGATTTCCATTGTAAGATTCACAATGATGGATCAAATGTCACCTTGAACTGATAAATGCAAAACCATGATATTTTTTTAAACGATTCTCGATTAACAGCTAATTGAATAGGTAGTAAGGGATGAATGATTTTAAAATGAGTTTAACTCAAAGACGTTGCATCCTATCAAAAAATTATAAAAAACATTTTTGGGTATTAATGATATTAAATGTCGAAAAAGAAAGAAAAAATAGCTTCGGTCAGTGGGGTCCCATTTTTTTTTTTTTTTTTTGGGAAGAATATCTTATGCCTCTGGTTAGAATGGAAGCTCTAAAACTATGGTGAGAAGTGTACTGATGTACGCAACTTCCACCTTCCGATTTCATCACAACAATATCTCAATTATTTCTGGAGAAATATGGGAAAAACTGAAAATAAATTAAAACTATGCATTTTTTAACTATAAGTTTATACGACAACATCCATATTATTTTGGCATGTTCTATAGATTCTTTGTTTCCTGATTAAAATTTGGCTCTGTATATAGATAATACATTTCCAGTAAAATACAAAACACAGGTGATGTTTATTAATATTAAAGAAATATTTATAATATAAAAGCAAATTCCTAAACATTAGCTAATGGTATGTATGAGATAAATAATTCTGAATTTATAAAATATCTAACAATAAAATGGGACCTTATACGAAGGTATGTTTCAAAAACATGCAATATAAGGCATAATTTACAAAATTAATAACATTCAAACAAATTTTGGATTTTAGTTGAAACTTGAAAGGACTATTTTATTTAACATTTTGTTCCAAAATTAAAAATAAGGCCAATTTACTCTTAAGCGAATTTTTATAATTTTTGAGTAACCTGTATAAAAAACAAAGTTTCTCAATGTGATTCGTATTTTTTAAGAAAGCAAAAACTTTTAAATAGAATAACTTTTTCTCGAAAAGTTGATTATTTTAGCAATTTCATATCTTGACAACCATCATCTTATTTACAAAATCAAAAGTGGAGTTGAATTTTTGTTGATTATTTATTACCTATATATGAATTTATATTGTTACAGTTTTAAAATTGGTTTCAGTGGCATGATATTTGTGTCACTTTAAAATAGTTCAATACTCACAGCTGATTAGTGTTTTTATTACACTATTTTTCAATATCTGAATTTTTTTGGATTCTGTTATGCCACATATTCCCTAAAAATAACTACTTACAGGCAAGAAATATCAATGCTGTAGCAAATACATGTGGTAAGTGCATTTTTGGACAAAAATGAGTTAAATACACTAAACAAGTGCAATTGTTGTTTAGTGTATTTAATTCATTTTTGCCCAAAAATGTACTTACATGTGCAATACACCATCGATATGAATTATACATCAAGAGGTGATTTCGGATAACCAGATATTCCCTACATTTGTAAAGTGCCCCAATCATTGGTATTATTTTAGAAGTGATATGTGTGATATGTTTGTGCCAATTTAATTTATCATCAATCACTAATCCCAGATATATTGTGCTCTCCATGCTATCAATGCTGTTTCCATCAACAAAATCAATTTCATTGCACGCTATACTTTTTTGTTTAAATACCATATCGATGGTGTAGCACACACGTGGTAAGTGCATTTTTGGGCAAAAATGAGTTAAATACACTAAACAAGTGCAATTATTGTTTAGGGTATTTAACTCATTTTTGCAAAAAAAATGCACTTACCACGTGTGCGCTATTCCATCGAGATAATTTTTTTTAGCATTTATTTTAAGTTTATTTTGTAATAACCAATTTGTATATTTTTGTAAAAATCTCTATTGACTGAAGTTTGTAATTCTGAAATTTATAACCATTTGTGAGAAAACACAATGGTAATTGGCCTGTAGTTTTCGATTGTTTTTCATGCTGGATTTGTGAATCGATGTCACTTTACAAACCTTGAAAATATCCGGATATATTGCATCATTTCTTTATTAATTAATATAACTACAATTGATGGAAGTAGTTGCTTGATCAAAATTAAGTTTTTCACTTCATGCATCTGCATTTATTTTTAATTTACTCATAACTTCTGTCAATACTTTCTCATTCATTTCTTCTATATAAATGGTATTTTCAGAACATACACTGTCATATTTAGTACATTTACATTTCTATTTAATTCTAAATCTAATGAATTTATAATTGTTGAACCTACAACATTAGAAAAATAGTCACTGAATTTGTTTGCAATTATATTTATATCTGTAATTAATTCATCATTAATATCTAAGGACTGCATGTGTTTTTTATCAATGTATCATTGTATTTTTGTGTTTTCTCCTGTGGCTTCCCATTTTTTCCTGAAGTATTCTGCTTTAAGTTGTCTTTTTCTGGTGTTTACCAACTTTTTTCATTTTCTTAAATTTTCTACTTTTTCTTTCATTTGGGTTATTTTTTATGTGATATAAACTTATAGGTTATTTTCCTGACATTTTATAGTAATGATTTTTGTGGTATTTTTTTAGCTTATTGTATAACTGATAAATTTACAAAATTCACATTATACATATTCCCGTCAGATCTAGCTAATTTTAAGCTAGTCTTGGGTTTCTGGATTTTTACTTATTCTGCAATTTCAAAATCTAATATTTATTATTATTATTAGCTAACAGATAGTCGATTATCGTCTTTGAGGTTGATGTAACTTTTGTTGCACTATTCTCACTCATTTCATTCGCTATTATAAACCCATTAAGTGTAACAATGGCCTTATATTCCAGAGTACTGACTGTTTCGTCAAGCAGATTCAAATTAAATTCCCCAATAACTATGATTTTTGTTACTGTTTCTACCGGCAGTTCTTCAAAGATATTTAAAAATTCTTGTATGTCAAATGATGGAGGTCTATAAACTAGATAAAGTTTTATTTTTGAGTCTTCGAGATGTACACCGGCTTATATTGTTCACTACGTTCTCGATATTTCTACATTCGTGTACAGCCCTATACCCACCGATGTCATGCAAAATTTTCGTGTATATATAACCACATTTCTGTTAGTACTAAAATATCACATTTGCTTATTTTAAGATTATATTGCACCTCGTCCAACTTATTTCTAACACTGTATATTTATATATCTTATTTTAAGTCCAAGTTGACTGAGACCACTATTTACATTTAGTTTTTTAATTCACTAATGTCTTCTTCAACTTTACTGTTTTAATGTCTTCTCAGAAATGTTTGCTCCATATTGTTGATCCAAACTACCTGTATTGGTTTTCATATCGAAACCTTCTAGCTGTTATAGATGTTTCGATTTGTTTTAGTCAAGTCATGGTCAAAACATATTATTCTTTCTTCTCCATTACATCCTAGATCTCTAGTAGTGATTTTCTTTATCTTTTTTGCTTTCATACATTCTTATCATTTTCATTTTTGAATGAAACTTTTATTATTGGACTATCTCCTTGTTTATCCAATCTGTAGTAGTTTATTTTGCAAAACTTGTTTGAGTTATTGGATGATTTCACTCTATTTTCGTATCACTTGTTTGAGTTATTGGATGATTTCACTCATTTCTCGATTAAATTAGATTTTTATGTTTAGATTTCAGTCTGTAGCTCCAAATTTGCTGTTACCTGTGCGTCATATTTTTGAAGTAAGTCATTGTATCTTTGATCTATTTCGGTTTCGTTTATTAAAGTATTAATGTATTCAGAGAGTAACAGTGAAATAGAAACAGTGAAAGAACATGAAAATTGGACTGAACCAAAGAAAAGGAATAGACTAAAAAGAACACAGGAAATTACACAGACTGAAATTAATAACAATAATATTTTAGGCCAAACACTAACCTATTTCACAAAAACATTAAAGATAAACACCACAAAAAACTACTATAAACAAAAACAATTAGCATTTTATAAACAAAAACTAATGCAGGAAATAAATAAAAAAAATATATACATATCAGCATCTCTACATAACAACCATTGGCGGATTTAAAGGGGGGGACAGGGCTCACTAAGGTATCCGTGGTGTTAATGTTAAGACAATTTTTTGAGAAGAAAATTATTTTAATGTTTACGAAAATTTATGTTAAATTCAATTAAACCTTTACAATAATCGTTCTGAAATGTCAAATTTGAATTTTTGTTATGGACAGTTATTAATTTTTTTTGAAAAAAAAATAAATAAATAAAAAGAAAATTGCACCTTTTTATTACTTTGACAATTTTTTTTCTCAAACAAATAAAATGTTTTTATAGTGTAGATGTAAAAAAATTATAAATTTTTTGTAATCCGGAAAAAAAGATCTTTTTGTAGATTTTACATTTTTAAATAGTACATTAGCCTGTTTCAAATCACTGTCATACAGTTTCCTGGTATAGCTCTTTAAAATAAAAAAACTAAAAAATTTTGCACCCTCACAGAAAGACAAAAAATTTAAATTCTGATGGGACGAAAATAATTAAGGAAAGATAAAGAAAAATATAAATTCAAAGTTCACCTGGTATTGTTAAAAATATACTCTTTCCTGACAAATCGACTTTGTGTTTAAATGGTGCTGTCAATACAAAACGTTGTAGGTACTAGGGACAGCAGAATCCACACTTGATGATGGAAATGCACAAACGTCCCAAGAAAGTGAATATATGGTGTGGAATTGTAGATAACAAGAGTTGTGGGTCCCTACTTTTTGGAAGCAATCTGACTGGTGAAATTTACTTACAATTGCTTCACGAGGAAGAGGGAATATCGAATGGCCAGCTAGATTTACAGATCTTACCCAGTTAGACTATTTTCTAGCCGATTACTTAAAATCAGTTTACATAAAGTAAAGTAACTAAAGTTTGACATGTTCTGTACATTGTACGATCTCTTTTCTGAAATAAATAAATATCTTATCTTACAAACCTGCAAATTTTGTGGATTCAAAAGAACGAATTCAACAGAAAGTTCATTACTGCTAATGTTCAAAGGGAATTTGTTAGTCGATTATAGCGTTATTCTGGATGTAAACAAAGCATAGAAAAACACAGTACATAAATTAGACAACCCCCAAACCAAAGACGGAGCTGCATAGACGGAGGTTACACAGTTGAAAAAACGCAGACACACACAACCAATCCCTTCAACTTTGTCAAAGTTGAAGGGATATATATATATATATATATATATATATATATATATATATATATATATATATATATATATATATATATATATATATATATATATATATATATATATATATATATATATATATATATACATATATATATATATATATATATATATATATATATATATATATATATATATATACATATATATATATATATATATATACATATACATATACATATATATATATATATATATATATATATATATATATATATATATATATATATATATATATATATATATATATATACATTTTTAGTCATTTTTTTTTCTCTACTTCAGTGACTATGACATATATCGACTTTGGTAAGAATGTTTTTGATGATTACAATAGTGGTATTGCCCATGCCACAAATTTATAGAGGACACTAGTTACAGTACTTTTCTCTAACACCTTAAACCATAACTTTTTCGAGGTTCGGATTTAGAAAGGTTCTTTCAATACGTTTGCGCACTATTTAATTCTCTACAAAAAATGTATACTTGTTGAAAAGTGATACAATGAATTTTTTTAATAACTACGCGATTTACAACTGGATACCATTTATTTAAAAAGAACCAAGCGACATTTGCACGTATTAGAGAAACTCGGTTTCAATATAAATAATTACGTCAGTATTGTTGGTAGATAAAACATAAACACGGTAAATAAAACTAAGTTATTATATGCAAAAATACACATAATACTACACTTACTTAAGAATTAGTCTTGAAATATTTTCTGGTCTATTTCTACCAATTTTTGGGTTCTTGTGCAATTATTTTTAAACATTTTTTTTCTATTTACACACAGACGTATTAAATAGCTATTCAAGTCGATTGGTACGATTAACTCATATTTGTCATTTTGGCGCTTGGTTCCTTTTAGATAAGCGCTATCCAACTGTCCTACAGATCAGTTCGACGAAAGTTAATTGTACCTAAGATTTTTTTTTTTGGCTAGTATGTGTGCGTCAAGTATTATTTTTTTTAAATATTTGTATTTACGAATTATCTGTATTGAGTAACATAAAATAAACAAACAAAAGGTTTATTCTATTAATTTAGTGTGATGTGAGGTGTTGAAATATCAGTAAATTACTGTGCTCACTTCAAATTGTGTGTTACATACTAAGAAAGTTAAGTCATATATCATTTTGTAGCAAAAAAGAACATTCTTCAAACTGTCAACATTAATTTAAATGTAGCAATTTTACTAAATTAAAATTAACCATCCATCTAATTAATTAATAATTGTGGAACTAACAAAGCAATTAAAAAAAAATCACAAAAACTCTTATTGATAGTGCCAGTGTTCTTGTATTAATTCAATAAAAAATCAATCAGCACATAAATTTAATCTATAGGCAGGGACGAACTCAGCCCTAGTGTGTATCATTTGAATATGCCTTTAATACCTATATAAATGCAAATAGATATAGAAGATGGTGAATCATACATCGATTGTAATTCGTGTAAGAGACCAATACATGCTCACTCCTGCTCAGACTTAACATCCTCTGAGATAAAACATAAAACATGCAACTAAAAAAAAGGGTTCTCCGTTTTTTATGCAATGAATGCAATAATAGTCTACTGCAAATAATTCAATCCATTACAGAGCTTAAATTAGAAACAAAATTACTGAAGGCTTCAAAAACTGTAGAACACTCTAAAACAACCAGCAACTACCATTAAAGTAAGTGACATAATTACAGAAACGAATGAGTGCGAACTTCACAGACAGAATGTAATGAATGATATTTGGTCTACTTGATGATCATAATAACACCCAAGCAGATAAAGAAACATGACTTGAAATAATAAAGCTTGCATATTCCAACGCTTCTGAAATTTTTAAAATATTTAGAATGGGACAATTCAATGTAAGTAATATCAAGACCCATGAAAATTATTCTCATTTCACCAGATGAGGTGAGTCAAGTCCTACGTAACTGGAAAGAGATTAAAAATACTAAAAAATATAATCATCATAAATGACAAAACTCCAAATCAAACTCTACAATATAAGCATCCCAAGAAAGAATTGCTTTCACGATCCAACAAAGAGGAAGTGAATTTAAAAATAAAATATTTCAATGGTGAACCAAAAATTGTAAAAAACTAGATGTGGTGTCCAAACAGGATATAACTGAAAATATTAACTATTACTATCAAAATATACAAGGCCTAAACACAAAAACTCAAGAATTCATTAAGTCTTCTGTAGCTTGTGAATAACTAATTGCTACATCGGAAACACTGATTGAACTCAATATATATAGCTCGGAACTTTTCAGTGACAATTAGTCTTTTGCTATGATAGGAACCTAGAGGCCAACTCAGTTTCACATGGGGTGGTGTTTTTGTATTGGGAGTTAAGAATGACTGCACAGCATGGACATGGTTGGTTGTAAAATAATTTATAAGCATAAACTATTCTATATACTTGTTATCCCAACAAACACTAACACTAATAAATTTACTATATATACTTCTTAATGATTTATAAATTTACATCACACTAAGAGAAGTAATTAAGCTTTAATTGCGAATGCACACTAGTAAAAGATTTTATTATTTTTTATAACTTAAAGTAATATAGTCAACAGCTCAGGTCGTCTCAGATCTAATTTTATCTACCAACAAATGCCATGTACTTCACGATCATCTTCCATTTGTGTCTGAGGATGATTACCATCCTGTTTTGTATATAACGCTAAAGTTTCTTAAGTCACAACCATCAATATCTTACAATATCAAAACATTTAATTACAATTTCCCCTTATCATATGCTTATCTGAGTAACATAGATTGTTCCTTGCTTGACTATTAGGCGGATGTAAGCATAGCTCTAGAAGAATTTTATTTGCACCACTACTCGGTAATTATCCTATATGTACCTCTCACACAAAATTATGTAAAAAAAGTTTCCACCCTGGTTTACAAAGGAAGTCATAAACGAAATCAACGAAAAGAACAAAGTCTTTGAAAAAATGAAAGCCACAAATTCATACACACACAAACAAAAGAAAATCCATTAAGGCTAAAATAAAAATCGCATATGACCAATATATAAAGGAAACCAAAAACTCAGTCAAATCTAATCCCAAACGCTTCTGGTCTTCTATATATAATAAGGAGGGCCTTCTAGTATTCCTGGGCTCATGTAGTATAATACTGATTACGATAGTCCATTCAAAATCATAAATGTTTTTGCTTACTTCTTTCAAAGTAACTACATACCATTTGTCCCTGACAATATAAATATCAATACTCCCGCAACTCTTCCTTGACAAACACTTTTTGATTTTCTGAATCGTTGAAAGTTTTCTTGAAATGTTTTATGATTTGGCATCCTTCGATTAGAATATAAAATTTGATATCTTCCCGCAGCCACATGATCATTGTAGTTTTCTTGAGTAAAAACTGCTACCATGACACTTATTTGAAAACGTGTGACAGGGTATTTTTAAATAACTTAAATAAATTAATAACAAAGAAGGAATAGAGATATACAACAAACTTCAATAACCATATAAGGAATATAAAAAAGAAAATAATAACAAGACACTTTAGGTCTTTAACATATAAATGAGCGGGAATTAACATAAACACAGCTGCAAATGTAATCAAAATGATATACATGCCTATTCTAGATTACAGACATACATTGATGGTGAATTGTAGATCACCAGCACTTAAAAATAAAAAAATAAAAAAATAAAAAACAGTAGAGACAAAGCCTCCGAATTATCACCAAACACCCCACTTCCTAAAATTCACTATTTAATTCATCCAATAAATATCTATACAACACAACAGTCATACAGCGATTTAGTGAACGTCTACAAGAACTGTCCAAATAACGTAAAATGGTGTTATTTTTCGGGGGTAATGATTGTGTGAATTTATATTCTTTGCACAAAAACTACTATCTTTCAGCTTAGAAATGCTATCTTGAACATGTAGATATTTTTAATAGAAAAAATTTTACAGATAAAAAATATTAAAGCATAAAAATGACGTTTTTTAAATGCTTTAATTCGGGCAGGCGGGAACTGACGCTTGCGAAAATTAAATGACGGTGGATTTCCTTCTTTGGAACTCTATAGAAGATTCTCACAAAGTTTAAGCAAAATCTAAAGTAGTGGACCACCAAATTTTTTTTTTTTAGACAATTTCATATGGAATGACTCATATATAAAAATCTTTACGGTTATGTTTCCACCAGATATCCAACTAAAATTTATAAATCACTGTTAAAATATTTCCATTAGTAATATCGAAAAACAAAAATATATGGTTCATTCTAAATACCATATAGATGTAATATATAAAATTACAGGCAATAGTGATGCATTTTTTTTTAACTTTTGAAATTACGATTATTTAGTTTTATAAAATGACACCAAATAAAATATTCGTATTTTCTAAGTTAAAAAAAAAAAAAATAAGCATTAGTATTGCCTGTAATGTTGTATATTAGATCTATATGGTATTTAAAATGAACTGTGTGTTTTATTTTTTTCGATATTTTAACGGCGATTTAAAGCTATCGTGATGACGAGAGAATGCACATGCCACCTTGTTATATGGTCAATACACTCTTTTTCCATTAAACCCTCGATATGATTATAATAATTAATAAATTAGTAAATAGCAACACTTGCTTTAGAGTATAGGTATTTCTCTTTTTATAGTTTTACAGTATGTTTTTGCTCTGTGAACAATTTTCAATAAGTAAACATCTAATTAGACAGGTTTAATGTGCCCCATTTCACAAAAATTAGGTTTTAGTTTTTGCTTATTTTCAATTATTGTTGATAACTTAAGAGTAAGAAGCGTAAAATATATCTTCATAATATTTTAATTTTTACTTAATAATTGTACTTCAAATTATATCACACTCTAATAAACAGACTATTATTCTGTGGTTATTCTCTTATCTAGCTAAGTTTATAAAAGGCCAATTATTATTATGATGTATAAGAATTTCGTTTTTAAAAAAGTTGCAAAAAAAACTTCTGAAGTACAATTTCAAATTACTTTTCAATGTTTTCATGAATATTAGCATATAAATCTATAACAGCTCCACATTTTGAATACTGTGCAACTCTACAGATACATTTAAATAACAAAAAAATTGACAAGTGGCAAAAGATGCAAAATTAAGCTATGATGATAATATTAAAATGTAATAAATACATTCTCATTGAAACAATGTTAAATGTTCTAAACTTTTTAAATGTTAGACAACACATAGTTTTGAAATCTGCATTGATTTATATTTAAGGTAGCGATAAATTCCAAAGATGACTTACTTAAATGTAATATTATACTGTAAACGCCTAATGAAACATTCCTAAACAATATGAAATATTTTTATACACTATGCAATAAATCTGTTTTCTTTATAAAAATGGAAACAAAAAATTTAAGGTTTTTGGTTTTTATCAGGTAATCGGACGGCTTGCAGTTATAAAAAACAATTACTTACTATTCCTCATCTCGACAGGGATGCTAGTTTTGTCAAGTGTTCTATAGCAATGCGAATGCATGAATACATATAGGCGAATCCGCCTTGACTATCACACAGCTTTTTCTGAACAGGTCTCATCTGTTCCTGTTCCAAACGCATATCTGTTCCAAATACCTATTCCGATTCCAACCTGTTCCGAACCATTTATGTAAGTGTGGACTGCAAAGGTACGCGTACAAGCCATGCAGGAATGGGAGCAACGTCACGCGTTCGACTTTGTTCCGAGCTCCATCAGTCAGGTTAGTGTGTTTATTTTTTAGTCTGTGGATGCGTATTTGCATACGGTGTTTGGGAACTGGACTGGATGTTTAAACTCAATTTTGTTGTGTGGCTAATACCTGTTCCAAAAGAACAGGTCCAATTCCTTCATCACATCTCTAACCACTGCCCCATGTTGAATACATTCTAAATATGTAGTATTTATAAAATATCTATGTAAACAGTGCGAAATTAAAGACATCGGAAGTTAACTTTTTAAAATATCTTGGTCAATTTCCTCAGAGGATAAAGTGAACTTGGATTAGTAATTTCCCGGAATTGCAATTTAACGACAAACAAAACTACATTACACAAGCTGTAAATAAGTGTTTTTGTGCAACATCAAAGCAAACATTAAGAGCCACACTTCCTTGGACAGTTATAAAACGTGTGTGTGTGTTAATACTACAGATAATCCACTATTTAGACAATGTTTGCAAAACTGTATTAGTGGGTAGTATAGCAATGTTCAGGTGCCATCGGAAATTGTGCACTAAGAAAAAAATGTATTCTGAACTGAATGACAAAATAAACAGTACACTGCTGCACAGTTGCATAGTTGTTCTTTGGGGATATGACACTAACCCTTCTTTATTTTATTTTTGAACCACAATAGCTTTATCTTTATTTTGTTTGTTTTTGCCAAATGGAAACGGACAGTGCACATAGAGAGCTCTGTGTGTCAACTGTGCTCATCGAGGCCACAAATGTGACACATGAGAACATGAAGACATTAATTGAGTACTGTGTACTGTACTTTCCAGCCTTGTGTTAGTTTTGTTCCTGATCTATCCCATCCTAGATCCAATTCCTTAGCTACGTTGCACCGATGAGGAGCAATAACTCCGAAAGACGTGTCTGTGGCTGCATAGTTATTTTTTTGGGGATATGGCACTAACCCTTCTTTATTTGCATTATTATTAAGCAAAAAGATATCTTGAGCGATTTGAATTTCGTATTAAAAAAAATTATTTTGGTTAAACTTAAAAGAGGTTGTCTTTTTTAAATTTCTATATCATAAAATGTACCAAGTACTTACTGTTTAATAAATTTTCATAAAAATAAAAAATCATAAAAAAATATAAATTTCAATAATAATAATAATAATGCCCAGGCTCACACCCATACATGCACCAAAGTTCTAAGGGTTTTAAAAACTCGTCTGATCTCTACGTAACAAACGATACTCAACTTGTGACTACACAAAAAAATGTATATATAAAATTTTGGAATCCACACATTGTATCAGTTACTTCTGAAGATGGCCTAAAGAGTGACAAAGATAGCGCATGAGTTTAGTCAGCACAAACAGCATCAACGTTGAGTGGAGAGACTCAATTCACCTTAGTAGCTTGTCTGAGGATCCTCGACTCGATAGCCGGCCCGGGCCTAGTAATTCTGAGAAGCGTAAAGTGGGGAGAGTCGAAGCGAACGCATTATAAGCCTATTACTGCATATTCAAAAGTAGCTGATACAACGTGTATATTTTTCTGGTTAAATATAACACTGTACTTACTTCAGCCTTCATCTTGTCACTTAAAAGTTTCAAGTCATTATGGTTAGAATATATTAACATTTGATTTTTATTAATCCAAGCTCTTCTTCCATGGTCCCCAAAAAAACGAACGTGATAAAGTATTCTTTGACCCCGCATTCCCCGAACTGTAAAAGGAATATAAATTAGTTCTAGTTAGCAATGTGTTTACCATAATTTTATATTTTTTATTAAAAAATAACGCAAGTAATTTAAGTGTACAGAGCATCTGCATCATATAAGACATATAATAGCCGAGTATGAGTGGACAGCAACGAAAATTACAAAAAATATGAATATGGTAATATAATACGACCCTCAAATATGTTAAGAATGTAATTTTAACATAATATTACCAACTACCAGTTGTTTAATTGTAAAATAAAAATGCTTAAAATGAGGACTAACTTCAAACAACGTATACTGCCGGTTGTATACTGACATAATAGGGGAATACGCGCGCGCATTTAATTAAAACTTTGAGGACGGCACTACAAGCTTCTTTTGGCGTCCGTTGTGTGCTGCGCTTTGATTTCATTGCTCAGGATTGAAAACTTCCCTATTATGTCACAGTCAATAGAGTAGCTTGGAAATCTGCGGCAATATCTGACAGTTTAAATTGAGTAGTTTATATTTTTTTTACTGACATTAAAAAAAATACAGGTCAACTACTTTTACGTGTAGATGTTATTAAGATAATAAAAAAAAGATTGCACTCACCTATTTACGGTTTTTATAAATTAATTCTTATATTTATTGTTTGTATCCATCTGTCAGACGCAGATGCCCTACTGTTGCCACTGTTGCCAGCAAGTTTTTTGCATTTTATAAATCAGTAACTCAAGAATGACATTTGATTTATTTACATTAACACTAAATTAAACAGTATTAAACCTGTATTATTTTATTTTCATTTCTGTGTTTGTTCAATGTTGTAAACACGCTTAACATATTGCCTCTAAAGTGGGCAAATGCGTTTCGTTTGAGGTCCATTGTCCATTTCAATTTAAAATTATAGAAATTATTATTACTGAAATTATAACTATATGATATTAACACGTTGAGCGCGGCGTGACATAGCGTTGACGTCTCACTAACTAGGGATTCCATGACAGCATGACCCACCGTAATTCTCCAATACCGCTGTTCATTGGAATGGCAAGTGTACCATAGGATGTTACTCTATAATATTAAATAACCCGTCTGAATGACCAATTCATAGTTTTGAGCAGGTGATTTTTTTTGGCCAGTACAATTTTTACTATGCTTACATATTAAATGAAAGATGGCGAGGCATAAATGTGATGTGATATTGGATGTTAGTCATATTTCATGTATAATGAACTAAATAACAAAAAAAATTGTCGTCTCAAGGAATCAAATTTTTCAATCCCATCCCATTGAGTTAATTTCCATTGTTTTCCTCTCAACTAATATTCATAATAGCCCTATTATGGAAATTATAAAATTATATTAAGTACAATAACAGTCAATAGGTTATGATCACGTTGATATAATAGTAATTATAATTATAATAAATTATAAACAAAATTATATAAAATAGTATAGAAGAGATGAAAAACAATTGTGAATCAAATACAGATTAATAATGTAAAAATTAAATGGAGATTCATATAAAAAAAGTACAATTTTTCTTTTTCGTTTATTTAATGTTGGCCTATTTCCGCTACCAGGGCCAATCAACGACGTCATGAGAAGAGCTACCTCCAACCCGCAAATTTTGCCAAACCTCCTCTATCGAAGGGTAGGAATTTTTTACTTGCCTAACATGTAATAGACAAGGGATCGACTGCTATATATACCCTCCAAAGGATAATATGTCACCTACGCAACCCTTGACTAAGATTACAGCAGCAAACTAAAAGTATTAATTTAATTTAGACAGATAAATCAAAATGATGGGTACAACATTTTGAAACAGAAAAGACGAAGATTGATCCCATAAATATGTTTTCAACTTCACTTTAAAATTTTGAAGTCAAAAACAACTGCTACTTTAAAAACATTTTCTGAAATATAAGATCAATGTTGTATGAACAAGCCCTGAAAATCTTGGTTGGAACACCCCATATATACAGTGTTTCAACTAAACTAGGCCAAATGGTAATGGTAGACTAATTCGCCATATAAAAGACTACCTGTAAAAGATCAATGCGATCTGAGCTCACTAATTCTATATTTTTGTGGCATAACTAGAGATCGGAAGGTAGCAATATATTCCAGAGACACTTTTATGTAGATATAATATTATATTGTAAATACCTAATGAAACATTCTCATAAAATATAAAATGATAAAATATTCTTATGTACTATGCAATAAATCCGTTTTCTTTATAAAAATGGGAAAAAAAAATTAAAGGTTTTTAACAGGCAATTGGATGGTTTGCAGCTATAAAAAACAATTACTTACTGACCGATGGGACTCGGTATTGTCGAATGTCCAATAGTAATTCATAGACATAGGCGGATCGTGTGTTTACGCCCACTGCCTCATATTGAAAATAAATATACCAATGACTTCAGTCATTGGAATACACTCTAAATATGTAGTATTTATAAAACGTCAGTGATTAACACGTAGATATGTAAACAATGCAAAATTAAAAACAACGGAGGCAAACTTTTTTAAAATGCCATTTTTTGCGAGTTCTGTAGCATCCAAAGTTAATATGAAGAGGGCTGAAAGTGTTGGTGAATGTAACACTAACACACACACACATATTTTTAACTAGTGATCATAAGCGTAAAAGTATATTATTAATG
This sequence comes from Rhamnusium bicolor, assembly GCA_029963845.1. Taxonomy (NCBI): domain Eukaryota; kingdom Metazoa; phylum Arthropoda; class Insecta; order Coleoptera; family Cerambycidae; genus Rhamnusium; species Rhamnusium bicolor. The sequence goes on from JANEYF010003153.1 coordinate 253,029, forward strand.
TTAATGCACCTGCTAAAACATTTGCCACCTTCCAGCTGCAAGTATTGGTAATTTTATCTACGTTAATTCACAAGTTCACTTTATCTTTTGAAGGAATTGAACAAGACATTTTAAAAAAGTTAACTTCCGTTGTCTTTAATTTCACACAGTTTAAGTATCTAAGTTTTATTCACATAGACATTTTATAAATACTATGTATTTAGAGTGTATTCAACAGTGGCGGCTGGTGGATTGAGGTTGTACGATATCTCAGTATTGGAGCATGGAACCCAAGCAATATTTGAGGTCATGACTATCAGTACTGATCGAAGAAGTTTTGCAGAAAAAAAATTGAAAAAAACTTGGAAAAAAAAGTTACAAAAATGCGTGGCCTCCCCAGATTCCTTCTAGACCATTAGTAAAATCTTTGCAAACTATTTTTTTTCCGTAATCAGAAGGAAAATTTATCCACGTTTTTTTTTGGTTTTTCGAAAATTTTGATTTTTTTGTAGTTATATTTTGAAATTTACACAATGAAGAACTTAAATTTCAGTGTCATAACTTTACAAAAAATCAAAATTTTCGAAAACAAAAAAAAAAATGGGGTGATCAATTTTCCTTCTGATTAAGAAAAAAATAGTTTCCAACGATTTTACTAATGATCTGGGGAGGCTGAGCATTTTTCGTAACTTTTCTCAATTTTTTTTCGTGCCTTAAAATATTGCTTGAGTTCCATACATATACAATATTGTATAACCTAAATCCACCAGCCGCCACTGATATTCAATATGGGGCAGTGGGCGTAAACGTGATAGCCAAGGCGGATCCGCCTATATCTATCTATGTATTCACATTGCTATTGGACATTCAACAACGAACATCCCCGTCGACAGCCAGTAATTGTTTTTTATAGATGCAAGCCGCCCAATTACCTGATAAAAACCTTTAATTTTTGGTCCTATTTTTATAAAGAAAACAGATTTATTGCATAGTATGTAGGAATATTTTATCATTTCATATTGTCTAGAAATGTTTATAATATAATATTATATTTATGTAAGTTGTTTCTGGACTTTATCGCTACCTCCTGATCGTTAATTATGACTTTTCGAAGTTTCAAATGGAACTCAAATTTGATACAAAAATTACTGGGCGGTAACAACAATTTGATTGATTTTATATTCACATAAATTTAGTCAGTTGTGTTTATGGGTGATGCTCTCAGACTTTTTGAAATATTTATTTATTGTTTTTGCTTTCTGAATCAGAAGTTTTGATAAATTTGATAAAATTATATCAATGAAATTTGAACAAAATGGGTTAACAAAAATAAACGAACCAGTAATTTCTTTAAAGCTATAAAGATAAAGTCCTATTAAATTAAAAACTAAAAGTAAAGTAGAACTAAAACCATATGACTTAATAAAATACTTACATATTTTACTGTGCAATCCTGTTTCTGGTTCTTCTGTTACTAAACAAGGCCAGAATGGATGGGATCCTATTTGAGCCCACGCAAGATCTCCTACTTGAAAATTGATATCTTCATCTTCTAAAATATATAAATAATAAAATAAACGAGTAGACCAACTTAAAAACTGAAAAATAAAAAATCTTCTGTTGAAAATTATTTTAATATTTACCTAGATCAATATCTCTTATGCCCATATTTTCTTTATTATTAGTTGTTGCTTTACTCTTCATAGACATTTTTTTCCTTGAACGGTCTTGATGTCTTTTTATCGCAAGGTTTTTCTATGCTTTTCTTTGAATTTCCATTAAAAACATAATCCCGCTCTACACTTTTGTTTCTAGAATGCAAAGTACCATGTGATAAACTTTTACTCCTTTTAAATTTGCTACCATTTTCAACTCTTTTAACTTTAAAAGTAGCCACTTTTATATTGCTACGTGTGCCTCCTCTTTTGATAGTTATTTTACTATCATCCTGTTCAATCATTTTTCTCTCTAGAGCACTTGGAATGACACTTTTACTTCTTCTCAGCCTGAACCTATATTGTTCTCTCTCTGTATTTAATAAATCTATTTCATCTATAGATTTTCTTCTTGAAGGTCTACCAGATTTGTATTTATTATCACCATTAGTTATTTCATCTTCTTTTTTGTGGCACAACATTCTTACTGATATTAAGTTTTCTATCAAACATTGATCTTCTTGAAATTCTCTTTGAAGGTAAATCCCCCATTTTTAGGTTGATACTATCATTATGTTCTAAAAGTTTTCCAGACTGATTGTCTTTTGTTGTCGTTTCTGTATAAACTATTTTATTTGTAGAGTTATTTTTCTTTGATGATTCTTCTAAAATGGAGGTATTTGCTTTATCGGCAACTGATCTGAACCATTTCTCCCTTAGTCTTGGACTAAATAATATTTGTTCATTTTCAACTTTCTTTATCAATTTTTTCTTAGTCGATTGTTTATTTTCTTTAGATTTATTACTTGTTAACCTATTCTTTTTCTCATTTCCGATATTTTCTATATTCATGTCCAATTTTCTGCAGGATACCTCTGCGTCTTCTCTTCGACTATTAGCCACTGAATCAGTTAGTTTTTTTTCTATTTCATCATCAAAATCTAATTCTACCGAACTAGTGCTTGTAGTTACTTCATTAGTGGTTTTTAGATTTCTTTTTCCTAAATTACTTTCATTTTCTCTATTTTCAGCTATCTTTCTGTCAAAAATTTCAGCTATTTCTAAACAGTCTTCTTCAGAATCATAGTTTGTGTCTACATCAATAAGTAAGTTGCAAGAGAGATTATGGGATTTTTCATTTTCAATTTGGGAAATTGAAGTGTCATGTTTACTCTTGATTAGTTCTGTTTTTTCCTCTTTGTCCACTGCATTATCGTCAATTCTTAATTCAATATCAATTAAATCAATTTTTTTCAAAGGATCTCTCAATAATCCATCCGAGGAATTCATATGCAATTTTGCTTCCTCTCTTTTTAGATCAGCAATAATGGCTGCATTTCTGTTTACTCCTTCTCTAGCTTTTTCACTAGAGGCAATTTTAACAAATTCTTTTGTATTATTAGGAATTTCTTTTAATAAATCAATTTCCAAGTCTAAACAATTATTTAATTTCCTTGTTCCTACCACTGAAGATATAGGTTTGGTTTTTTCTTCTGTTAGTCCTTTGCTGATCATACTAAGTAGTTTTGACTGAACGTTCTTTTCATCTTTTTCTATTAAACAAGTATGACTATTATAAGGGTTTATTTTAATTGTTACCAATTTATTTGAAGTTAAATATTCCTTCCATTGTTCACTTCTGGAAGATGTGCCTTTCTGTAATGAAACTAGGGTTTTTTCCTTCTCATAAACTTCTGCATGTTTGTCTGCTTTTTGTACTTCAACCATATTATTACGAGTTTCAGTTATAATCATATTTTCAATTTTCATATTGCTGTCTATTTCTATAATTTCTATTTTTTTTCTTTTCCACTCGCTGTGTTTTCAAATGTTTCCTTTTCTTCTTCCATTTCATAAATTATCATATTGTCATTTTGAGTAACTTGTTTTGGTAAATCACTTTTTACATTATCTGACATACTTTTTAAAGTGAAAATATCAGTAGTGTTTTTAATTTGTGATTTACTGGAATTACATTCTTGGGAATTAGTTATTTCATATGTATTTTCACTTTCACCATCTTGTTCAAAATTTTTTGATTTACTAAGTATTTCAACCATGTGAACACTACTATCTGTATTTTCAAGATCATTAAAATTAATTTCAGCAGTTTTAAGATCCGTTGATGTTGCTTTCCTTGGTATGGTATTAACTATAAACATTTTGTGGGCTGTGTGTTTTTGTAGAGTTTTAACAGTACTACTGGATAGTTTTTCATTATAATCTAAATTTTCTTTTTCAGGGTTTTCTAGTTCCTTAGAAGAGACCCCAAAATGGCCATTGCTAGAGTTGTTTATTATAACATCACTTATTACCTCAAAATTATTGTCAGTAATGCAACTGTGTGATTTTTTGTTATCTACATCATTTGAGGATGTTTCAATAGTTGATATTTTTCTATTTTTCTTTGGTGTTTGAAATGTTGGTAAGTTTTTTTCTTCATTATGAGAATTTACTTGTTCAACCCTCAATTTATTATTTGTGTTTGTGCTAGTTTCCGGTTCTTTATTTAACAAATGGTCGGTAGAGCTTAGAACAGACTCGCTACTTTCAGAAATTGTAGTTTCAATTGTTTTCGATCTTGGTTTTGATGCAACATGATTTAGTACTCCCTTTTCTTTTGAAGAAGCCTCTTTCTGTGGTCCTGTTTTATTTTTTAATGAGGACTCCTTAACTGACGGTTCATTGACTGGCTTTTTTTCTTTACTCATATCATCATCTATTATTGCTTTTGTTGAACGCAATTTTCTTTTAGTATGTGACACAATTTCCATTTGACCCGATGTGTTACCTATATTAGGTAGTTTGTCTAATAGTTGTATGACATTGAGAGGATTTATAATAATTCTTATTTCAGGTATGGACCGTTTCCCTTTCTTTAAAGGAAACAACATCTTCTCCATATCTTCATTTTTTGACAAATTTTCACTGGAATTTGATATGTTACATTTTTGCAAAATAATTTCTGGACACAGCTGGATTTCTTTCTTCTCATTTCTCATAGATTTAACACTTTTTTCCTTGGTTGTTTTATTTTTGTTCATAGATGTGTTCTGGATAAAGTCATTCATGCAAATATTTACATCAGTTTTAATTCTTAATTTTTCCAAATTAATTTTAACATCACTCTTTATTTCTTCATTTACATAACTTCGTGAGGTTCTGTTTTTTTGCTGAGTACAAGTTTTGGTTAGTTCGCTATTTTTTAACATACTTTCTTTATTTTCTTCTGATGTAATTGTTTCTCCAACCTCCTTTATTAAATTTTCTTGACTTCTAGATCTCAATTTTCTTTTACTTGTGACAAATGCACTAGGGGTGAGGATGTTTGTTATTTTTTTTTCTACATTAACTTCTTCGTTATTGACTTGGTTACTGTCAAGAGGTGTATCCATTAAATCTGTCTTAGAAGTAAAATTAATCTTTGATCTTAAATTCATTTTTAGGGTTTCGAGTTTTTCAGTCTGACTTTTTATTATGCTATTTAATAACAACTCTTCTTTAGTACAGTTATGATGATTTAATTCACAATTAGCATCTATATTAATTAATTCACCTGTATATTTTTCACTGGAATTATCCATCTGCCATGAATTCTCATTTGAGGTACTGATTTTTAAAGTTTGTAAATTACAGGCGTTATTTGATGAAGACCTCAACATTCGTTTTGTATTATCTAAATTATTTGATTCATGATCTTTATTTGTGATTAACTTTTTATTTTCTTCACTGCATGTAATATCCTTCGCCTCTTCCGATTGCTTTTCTTTAGTACTCAAAAAAGACCTTAAAGATTGTTTGGTAAACACATCAGTCTTTTGAATTTTTTTCTTTGGTGATTTTCTTAGTTCAAAATCTCTTTTGTCTGTTCCCTCATTTTCTGAGGATATTTTATTTTTACAAGCTGATGATTTCGGAATTTTTTTTGTTTTTTGTGGGTTAGATTGAACTAATTTTTCACATTCTTCCATTACTAGTTCTTTCTGTAACTGTTGATGATTTGCATTTAATGGGTGGCTAATACTTGATCTCAATCTTTTTCTAATAATTTTAGAATCCTTTCTTACCAAAGCATCTGCAAGCGTGTTCGAATCTTCACAATTTGTTATACTATAACATAAAGATGAAATTTGTTTTGATGGTTTATTATCACGTTTAATACAATCTGAACACTGGTTTTCAGATTTTTTTGGCACAGGTAAAGAATTAGAAATTTCAAATTCCTTATTTTCTATAGTTAAACTGTCAGTTTCAACAAATGATATATCAGTACTCACAGAAATGTTATTATGTTTAGATTCATTGGCAGCGCTTTTCTTTGGAGAAATGTTTCTTTTAACTTTTATTTTAATTTTTTCTCTCGTTTCTTCCTTCGATGAGAAATTGTCGGCAAATTTTCTACTTAACATTTTCTTGAAATTCATTTTTATTGCATCTATATCGATTTCCTTGTTTTTAAAAACAGTTTTAGCATCTTTTGGGATGCTATTTAACGATGCACATATTATTTCGTCCGAGATTATATCATCTTTTTGCGGTGTGGATGTATAAATGTTAAGTTCATTACATAATTCGGAATTTTCAATGCATTTCGAGTCAAATGAACTGTATTTTCTGCAACATTCATGTTTAACTGGTTCTGCTTTTATTCTAACCTCCTCATAAAAAGGGAATAAACTTTCTCCCTCGATATTTGTGAACACCCATGGTTCATTTATGTATTGCAAATCTAATATTGTTATTTCGCTTACATCCAAAACCTCAGCATCCAATTTGTTGTTTAGTATAGGTTTAATCACATTTTCAGGAATAATAGGATAATCCGGTAAGCCAAAACTTTCCACAACACTGCTTTTTTGAAAACTTTTTCTCTTGTTACAATATGTTTTTAGACAGGGCTTACTGGAAGTTTTGGAATCACTTGGAATATCAGATAAAATATTAGGTTTAGATATAATTTTAAATACTTTATCGACATCTTCTGTAGGCAAATTATTTTTGTCCCAGATATAACCTTTACAAACATGGTTGGGAGAGTCTAAACAATTTTTTTTTAAAAATTTCCTATCTTTAACTGATTCATTATTTACTTTTTTTGGCAGCAGTGACTGAAGACTTTTTGAATATTTCTGTCCAAAAATATCATCAAACATTGTCTCAAAAGATTCTTCTTCATCACTGTCCATTTGAAAAAATGAACTATTTTTTTCTAAACCTTTATGGGATTTTGATAACTCATTGTCTTTATTATCAATAAAATTTACCTCACTATTATTAGCAGATACAGACACACTAACAGACTGCTTTGATTTTTCTATCAGTGACTCCTTAATGCCTGAAACAGTTTTCTTTACAACAGTTTCGTCTATATTGCAAAAATCAACTGAAATTTTTGGTTTCTTAATCCGACTACTTCTTCTCGTAGGGCTTAAAAATTCTTCAGCTGTTCTTTCTTGGCAGTGATTAACAGTACTTCTTTCTTCCAAATTCATACTGAATTTATGATGTTATTTATTTTTCATTTAATTTATAAATCATTTCTGAAATATAGAATTAGGTTATGTTAAGCTTGATACTTTTAATAAATTTTATAAATAAAAACATTTAAATCTCGACCTATATAATGTTAATCTAATTCTTTCAAGTACATACAATAGTAGCTTTTAAAGTATTGAATGAGTTCTTCATTGTAAATTGATATATCTAATTTCTTGTCAATGTATTGAACATCAAAATAATTACTTTTATGCATTAAACAATTTACCGGTAAATTTATTAGCTGAAAACATGAGCCACATTTTGTTAATTCACTAAAATAAAACTCATAATAATAGTTATTATACACCGCAATGAATAAAATTACAAGTCAACAAAATTATTATATATGGCTCAAGTTTTGACAACGATCATGATGAACGAAGTTAGCAACTTTACTTTTTACACTTTCCCGCTCTTAGTTTAGAGAGTGAAAGACGATCCGACAGAAGCAGTAATATTATCCGTATTAAATTATTGCATGTTATAAATATTATAATATATCGTGGTAAGGTAAGTAGATATGATTCTTAATTATCTAGATTACTGATATAGTTAGTTAAAAAATTGTATGAAATTTGATTTTCTCTTTTCTAACATGAAGTTATTACAGATAATTTTGAATAGGCAAATTCAATTCTTTAAATTTGAATTTGTTATATTCTGGTCTGGTTATACTCAATCATTAATTATGCTTTCAATGGCAATAGAAAAATTACAGAATAACCAGCATTTTCTTATAATTATTTACGTATATGCTATTTACAGGTAAAAAATTGCCTCTTCAGTAACTCTGTCCCGTCCTTAAAACGAAGAAACAGCGACAACCAGGTCTCTGGAAGAAACGGCGGTTAAAAACCCACCAGAGTTGTATTGGCGCATTGCGTTGAATGAAATATTAGCTTTGTTCGCGGTACTAATCCCGAATCTGTTTTTCGTATCTGATGCATACGCAATTTGTTTTTAATCGTTCGCAGTATGGGAATTAACTTGTGTATGCATACTTAAATAATTCAGGATTGATTCTGAACATATTCGGAATTACTTCCGTTACCGCGAACCAAACTAGAATATTACTAACTAATACTGGCGATTCAAGTATAGAATGTGGCCGTGATAGAGAAAAAGTTTATTGATTTTGAGCACGATGCACTTACCACGATATATCGATGAGCATGTATGACGTCACAGCGAAGCAACGTCCCGAGATCACAATATATGCTGCGCTCTGAGTTCAAACGTGTTCAGTTTGCGCATCGTCACAGCGAAAGTACAAGTCTCGTGAATATACGAATTACAATCGTCATTAGCTTAAATAAGTCACCACCTTCCTCAATGCTCTCTCTTTCTGGCACGCCTCTTTACAAATAGTACTAGAAAAGGAGCATATCAGAAGGTGGTGACTTTAAGCTGATGACGATCGTACGTTATTATTTATTGGGTTTACTTTACTATGCATACATTGTGAACTCGGGGCTATGCTTCGCTATGACGTCATACATGCTCATAGCATCGGCTAACTGTTGTAACTGTATCGTGGTTTTGAGTGCCTTATAATCTCATTCTTATCACCCAGAGGAAACACAGCATGTGTATGATTGTACAATCACTATAGCTGTTTTTGGAATACCTAAATTTTTTTTCAAGCTAATTATATTTATTTTATGGGTATATAAACGTATCATTCGTATCAGTGCATTGATTACGAAAACGTGGTTGTTCAGTAATGGTAGGAATTGCTTTCCTTACGGTCTAGAACTAGGTGTGTTTTTATTCCCATCTATGTATACATGGCTTATAAACCCTGTGATCACTATGATCTATGTCCATCGCATCTGCTGGCATCATAATCCATTAGGCTGTTGTTTTATTTTTGATGCATGCATTTTTTTTGCGGAGTAGGGGTACATATCAGACTTTTAGTTTGGTGGCTTTGATGGATGGGTATATCGAAATGGGTAGTGTTTGGTTATGCCTTTCTTTATGTTGTGTATTTATTTTTAAATATGAAATATATTTATATAAATATCGTTAATAATATTTTATACAACACAACGTAGAAAAGGATACAAATCCAATTTTTTAGATAAGTTATATTTGTGAGATCTATACTGTGCATGAACTGCGACTATTTTTCCACCAAAACATATTGTTTCATTTTAAACCGTCTGTTTCCATCATTTGTCACATGATTCCATCTATGATGGGAAACACAATCTCTAGTATGTCAATCAAAGGAAACACGCTGAAAATTTGAGTAAAAAAATAAATAAATACTTCTGTTTAATAATATTTGGAAGAAAGGTGAGCTCTCAACTAGTGTTGTGTCGTGATTTTGATCACGTGATTTTGGTACGTTATTTTTCAATCACGTTCCGGTACGTTCCGAATCTGTCGGAACGACGTTATGTGCGTGGCGCGATCTGACAATGCACTGGACTGGCACGAGGCACAAAACAGGCAACGATTCAACGAAGAACGGGCACGACTCGGACTCGGAGTTTTGATGACTCAGTCACAGAATATCCAACACAGCTGGCGAGTCCCACTGTACAGGGTGCGAACGTGAAATATTCATTTCAATGTGTAGAATGTGAAGAAAACTTTTTTTAATAAGTAAACATTTTTAAATAAATAAACATCTGTGTATTTCAACAGAAATAAAAACCATCCGTCGTCTTTCGTAATCATGTCGTAGCGAGGTAGTGGCAGGAACATCGGAACGTTATATAAAATTGAAAACAAAACGCGGATCGGACTGAGACGAAAGCGGGTGTACCTCGTACCGAAATCACGTGATTTTGGAACGTGATTTGTAAGGAACGATAACGTGCGGTACGTTCCGGATAAGGAGCTGTTTTCCCCATCACTACTCTCAACCAAGCTTTTTTATTTCATAGGTATTTTGAGTATGCCATTCTATTGGTGCCGCTAAATTAAAAAAGAGAAAAACTAGAAAAAAGCTGATACAATATTAATATTGTTCTGAACATTCATATAAAAAACTGATAAAACACAATGATCTAATAATCTAATGTGCAAACCATGGTTCAATTAAGAGCGCTCCCGAGTCACTAGGCAACCCACCATACACCTAACCCAATTTTTGCCCATAAATCTTGTAGATATAAATTTATGCAAAAACGACAGAACTTCCTACATTTTACAACTTCCATCAGGACAGATTATTTTAAAATTACATTTCATGAGAACGTAATTTTCAGTCTCCTCATTTCCAGCCAAAAACAAAATTACGTTCTTATGCAAAATTTAATTTTGATTTTAAAATAATCTGTCCAAGTTGTAAAATGTAGGAGGTTCTGTTGTTTTTGCATAAATTTACATTTACAAGATTTATAGGTAAAAATTGGGTTAGTTGTTGGGTTGCCTAGTGACTCCGGAGCGCTCTTAAATATTATCATAGATAAGATATGAGAGATGGGTAATTGTTTATTTACATAAGTTAGGTAAAATTTGCAAGTTGGCAGAATGAAAACTGAAATTGTAGATATGTACGTAGTAATTATCACAGGTTATACTGTGGTAATTATACCAATGAACGAGTGTTAAACTATCAATAAATCAATATTCATAATGAACTAGTTATTCCTAATGCCGCGCCGGTTCTGCTTCACTCAGCGCATCTGTCAGTTAAGATAATCTTAAGTCATGTTGAAAAACCTTGTAATTGAATATTTCTTGTTCTGTGGTGCATATTATTGTATTGTTGGTTGCGTGTATACCTGCGGAAACAGTTCAAAATAATTTTTATCATATAGATAACATATTTCTGTACAAAGATAAGTTGTAAAGAGGTACAACAGAGTTTATTTGCTGCAGGAAGTGCCACTTCATATACCAGTTAGTATACGGGTAAAAATAAATATTTGACCATTTTATATCAGAAAACAGTTTTAAAAATGTTTGGAAAAAAAGAAGAAAGATGAGAAGAAACCTCTTGTAAGCACAACAGGGTGAGTCATACAGTTTGATATTTTTTTCTCAGGAGTTCTGAGTCCTAAACTTCTTGTATGAGACATTCTTTTGCTCTATACAGTGTTTAATTTTTTTGTCAGTTATTTTTGTTAGGTAGGTAGGTACCCATTTAAAAAATGTGGATTGAAAAAGAAAATTGGATTGATCGTGAGCGGACCTAAATTCTAGATATTTTAAAAGTGGCCAAAATAATGTAATTGTCATCTATTTAAACTAGTCAAACTGTTCAATAATCTTGCTAGCTATAAATACTGGATATATCTATGAATTCGAGCTAAACATACTTGAACCTGCTTGAACTGTACCCCAGTCAAAATTTAATATTAAAAATGTACTAGGTATAATCGAATGTAACTATTGTACCTATTCAATTTGACGATTTTTCTTTCCTCACTTTGTCTCTTCTTAATATTTAACCATCTTATAAAAGAGCTAATTGGTTCTTTATTCCTTAAGTCATATTATTGTATAAAGCTGAAACATGCGCTGGTTTTTAATACTGTTCTTAAATCTGTGAATTTACTACTAAAATTTTCAAAAAATGTTCGCCATATAAATGGACAGTGATGCCACTATTTCCTCTTTGGAATGTCTCTTTATTGTTGATGATTTCAGCTTTTTTAGTTGACAGAGGTTCATGAAGTGGGCTCTATAAATTGCATCACTAATATCATTAAATGCAATAAAATAGATTATCTCTTCTCTTTGCTCTAAAACGTAAAACCATCATCTCATTTTATCAAATATCTTTTGTGCTAAACATCTCAGTTCTGGAATTTATTGCTGCCATGTTTTTCCCAAGTATTATTCTCTTCAGGTTCAGGTCAGAGTAAGAGACAATAAATACTTCCTTCAGCGATTGTCCATGCTTAGACACACATATCGCTAGTTATGGGATATGTTAATTAGGGTGTTGATTAGGGGAAGAAAATTACAATTTTATATCCATAAAAAAGAAAGAGATATTATAATATATTCAGATGAAAAGAGGATGTTTACATTTGCTCAAAAGACCCCATCCAAAATATAGTAAGTGTGACTTGTGTGTGTATTACAAATACAGACTGAGCAAAATTTAATTTTGGTATCTTACATCCAACAATGAGTTCGAGGAAGATGATATACAATGCTGGTAATTGTAAGCATAAAATAAGGATAGAAATGATCATGCCCTCCGCCAATCGAGAATTGTGTAGGTCATGCTTTTTTACTGTTTCTATCCTTACCTTATACTTGCTATTGTGTCATTGTGGTGTCTTCCTCCCACTCATTGTCCAAGGCAAGATACCAAACCGAAAATATCCTCAATCAGTATATATTATCTACTGTTATAATAAGTCATTACATAAAAAAGTTAAGGTAAAATAATTGTATGGTTTTCATGAATTACAGTTTAATTTTATTGATAATAATTCAAATGAAAATAGATAAGCTTTAAAAATAGATAAGCTTTATCAGTAGATAAAGATCAGTTCAAATTATTGATTAATTTACTTATTAATATTAAACTAATTACCATGAATTCATCTAACATCTAACAACTGAAAAATAAAAGAATTTATTATAGTTTAGTAATTTTAAATTATTACGCTGGGTTGAAACTGTAAAAATATCCAATATAATTATTTACAATAGTTAGATAAAAAAAAATTATTTTTTTTCCATAAGCGATTGTTCGGTACTTAATACTTATGGCATCGCTTATGGTATAATTGATAAATAGCTAAATACGAGGCTAGATAAATAAAATGTGTTGTAAGGTGTATTTTTTTTGATTAATAGAAAAGTTAAATAGAAAGTTAGTTACTTTCGATACTCGGCTGATAGCAATGGAGATTAAAAATATATTTATAATAATGCAAAAGTTTTTATTCTAATCAGGCAGTAAGGATACTTGCCTCTTGGCTTGAGAACCCGGGTTCAAATCCCAACTAGGATAGCTTTTCTTTTTTGAAAAAAAAAAAGTTTGGTTCCACTATCTACTTAAATATAGGACTGACATGTCTGTTTAAAAATATGTAGTCATCTGATGTTGCAGGTACCTTTATGATTCCCCATATCTTTAAGAGTGAATAGGGGTTAAGAAGTCACATTTCTTGCAGCATAATTTCATATTATGTACATAATTTCTAAATGTTTCATTTAATTACCGACTCGGTAGTATAGTTGGTTAGACCATATGATGGCAAGTGTAACTATTGAAATCTTCTGTCATAGCTGCGGGTTCGAATCCTGCCACTAACACTGGCAATGTTGGAGAGAATGGTTATTGTCCATGTTTTTCTAAATGTAATATTACCTACTTCTGTATTACAGTTGCCTGAAATAGTTAATTTAAATATATATAGTTGTGTCATCACTGACTCATCAACAAAGAGCCCAAACCGTAAGAGCTAGAACTTTGAAATTTTAAAGGAATGTACCTTAGGTGCCAAAACCACCCACTAAGGATAGGATTTTTTCGAAAGCTCCCTCTAAGGGGGTGAATTGGGAGCTTAATTGTTTCCCAAACCTATCCAGCTACAACGTTGAAATTTGCTAGGGATGTAGAATTTAACTGTAAGGGTGTAAAATGAGAGGATTTAAAAATGGGTCTCCTAAACCTGAGCAACGCTGAGTAAGTTCAGCTAGTTTGTTATAAAGTCATTTAAATTAATAAAAAATATTCCTTTTGGTAAATAAAAGAACTGAATAATGACTGTGACTTTGTAAATGTTGTCTATATCAAAAACTGAGACCTCAGTAGAAGTTATTTGACTAATTACAGTGCATATTCATGTGACTTTTACCTTCATTTATCTTCTCTGCAGCTGCTGTGCTTATCAACTCCATGGATTATTTTTGGTTCAATACAGCAGTTATGCTGGTTTAGGTTGTTTTACTAGAGAATAGAATTTGATGAACATTTTCATCACTATTACAACGATCCAGCATTAGATCGCAAAATTGTAATCATCTGTCTAAATCATCCTCGTTTAGTTTTTGGACAAAATGCACCTTACAATGACGACGCTTTTCTTTTTTTAGAAGATTTCTGATAGATTTGTCATCTACATCATGATCCACAGGAAGTTGCCACATTGGTACTTGAGGCGTTTCTTCTAATGTTAACAAAATGTAGAAAACTTTCTCTATGCCTGTTACTGATCTAAGTCTTCCAGTCTTTGGACCATTTTTAACACCCTCTTTCTGTAAACTTCTTCACTACTCTACTTACAGACCATTGTGTAATAGGAACTCTGGTGGGAAAAAGTTCATTAAACAGAGTGCAAAACTCTTCGTGTCTTTTTCTATCATATATTAAAATTCTCATCCTTTCTCTTCCATTTAATTAGGATATTTTGTATAATTTAACTATTTTAAAGCACACAGCAAAAGCTAAATTAGCCAATTTAAATCCAATGAATTTCGTGTTTTCATTTATATTTTTCATACTCTTTTATATTCACTGCCTTCTTATCTTGTTTTTTATATAAAAAATAGCCCACAAAATATTAATCAAGTTTTATTCATATTTAGTATATTAGTTAATATATCAACTTTTCTCAAAAAATTTATCAATACAGTAGGTAATACAAAATGCAGAACTTAATTCGTAACGATAAAAAAATATACATTGCTATTAAAAAAAAAAAAAACAAAAGTATCATAGCAATAAAACCAAATCTTGAAAAAAGAATCACGGTTACATAAATCTGTGCTGAAGTTGGACAAACAATTTTCATTTCCATTTTTTGATATGGGCAGTTCTTACAAAGGTCAGTTCTTTTTACCTACCCTGTATATAAACTTACATGATTGCTTTTCTCAGTTACTTTTTTATAAAGTTTGAATAACTTGGATTGAAATTGAACTTAAAAATAGGACTTTATAATAGATAAAACTTTATATACCTTGTGATAAGCTTTTATATATATACAGATAAAACCACAAAGGGACGAACACGGCATTAGTATGCGCAATTTATGTTTGACCAATGGTAGCGGAGGGGATCTGCGGTAACTAAGCGATAGCTCATCATTAGTCATCATAAATAAGACACCAACTGGTCAGAAGCATAATTATATGAATTCATGCAAGGCTAATGTAGGTTTCTACATATAAATAAAGAAAAATTGTACTAAATTTAGTAAAATTGTACTGCCTATCTGGCTTTATACGTTATTGTAGTGGTTTGATAATTCTTGGCCAATATTCAGCAGATAAATGTAAAGTGCACATACTAATGACCATGTTCTCCCCTTCATGGTTTTATCGGTATATACATATAAATATAGGGTGTTAATCCGTAAAAAAATATCATTTTTGAAAAAGTAGGTAATGAAAAGCTGAAATACTGAAAATTTGTTGTCTATAACTTTTTTTACTTTTGGGAATAAATAAAAATACAAGATATTTTGTTTGGGCAATTTTTTATTTGACATCACATTATGATTCCAAAAGTGCCAAACGTTCGATCTGTTAAAATTATCAACAACTTAATTGTTTAAATGGCAACTGTCACTATTTTCTCTGAAAATAATAAATAATAATAATCTTTATTAGCATGATCATTGCTGTAATAAATACAATAACATAATTTTGTTGCAAAGAAAAAAAAAATAAAAAAGTACAATAAATATCAATTAGAAACAAATACAGTATATGCGGTTAAATAGTCAACAAAACGTAATATCAAGTAACTATTTAGTAATTCCATTAATATATTATTAACTTTTAATTTTCATGGGCCATTTTCCTTTAACCTAGACTATTTTTAAATTCATTTATGGTTTAACAATTTTTTTACCTCAATAAGTATATCATTTTAATCCTTTAATAAATAGTTGGTTTTCACCTTTGTATATAAGAATTTTGTTGGCCTCTAGTTGCACAGCTGTACGTATCCTCGACAAAAGTACCTGTTTCAAAAATATGGTTAGGTAACAGCTATTTAATAATTTATATAAAAATAAAAACATTAAGCAACACTCATAACTTGAATTCATTTATGGTTTGACAATTATTTTTCTCAATAAGTATATAATTTTAATCCTTTAATAAATAGTTGGTTTTCACCAAAGTTTTTTCTTTCTCTTTATATAAGAATTTTGTTGGCCTCTAGTTGCACAGCTGTGAATATCCCCTACAAAAGTACTTGTTTCAAAAAGATGCTTAGGTAACAACTATTTAATAAATTATATACAAAAATAAAAACATTAAGCATAACACTTATAACATCAATTCAATGCTTTATATATTGCAATATATTTCTTAATGCTTTATTTTGTTTAATCTGAAGGTCATTTATTTGGCTCTTATTAAGGATGAGTAGTTGGAGTAGATGGCTAGAGCATGCGATGGCAAGTGTGACTAGATAGTCTCTCCATCATCCAGCACTGTCAATGTCGGTGGGAATAGTTGTGTGTGTGCGTTTTTTTCATAAGTGCAACCCTCGCCCGTGCAGCTTCAGCTTTGGATTCGGGGATTGTCTAATTTCTGTGGTGTTCATCAATATAATGGATGGACAATACGTAATGTGTGGATATATAACAGGAATATACTGCCCTGCAATGATAGGAAGTCGTAACTGCATAAGAGGTTGTGGTTTTAATGGTATTTATACTCCAGATATGTATACAATGTTATGTCTCATGGTTACATTAATAAAAGGAATACAAATTTAATTGTCAATAACGAAAATTGTTAATTTTAAAATGTGGAAATTTGGAAAACATGTAATTTATCTAAAATTACATTTACTCAGATACGACCTTCTGCCATAGCAGGGTAGTATATATTATAAATTTAGTCCATGTACTAAGATATTTACCAATTGTACATAAGTAATTAACACTTTGATATATGTTTTTAGATATATAGGTACTCAGCATTTACAAAAAAGATAAATTGTGATCAATAACTACACCCAAATTTTTAAACTCGGTAACATTTTCAATTTCCTTGTTAATTTTGACAGTGCTGTAACTCTAAATTAAGTGTTTCACAGATCTACCTACTATGTACTATAGAGTATCATCAGTAAACATTTGTATACTACAATTTTTTACAACAATCACAATATCATTTTTTATATACAACATAATTCTACTCTGAACTTCACGTTGGTCAAATAAGTTATTTCCATATTTAACTATTTGATACCTTCTTGATAGATACAAACAAAACCACTCACAAACTGTTCTTATTATGTCATTTTTTCTTAGCAATAACAATAATATATCTGTGGTTTCAAAGGTACTTTTAAAATCTAAAAATATTGCATCCACAAATTGTTTGTTACTTAAAGCATCTTTCCACTTTACAACTAAAGTTCAGTTCAAACTTATTTGCAACATAAAAAACGTCGGCGACTTTGATCCCTTCCGCCGTTAAAGGTGCCGGACGTTTTTATGTTGCAAATAAGTTTGAAATAAACTTTATCTGTTGCATTGGGGTCTTACACGTATTTAGTTTTCTAAAACCAGTCTGAGGTTTAGTTAAAATCTTTTATAAACTCGAACAACTAATCTTTTACTATTAATTCTAATAGTTGTTTGTATGGCAGCAGCTATTTAAAGGTCAATATTTATTATATAATATTGTATTTTTCCTTTTTTAACTGGGACAACTGAGGACATTTTTCAATTTAATGGCATTATTTCAGCCTCTAAAGAGCAGTTATTTATTACATTCAATATTCGGTGGCCAATAGTTTCAAATGAAATCTTTATTTTGGTTAAAATTTTGTCAGTATTGCTATTTTTCATATATTTTCTTAATACGGCAAAATCTACAATCTATAAAGTTTTTCAAAACATTTTATCATTTTGGTCAGTAACAAAATTATAATTATGCTCTTTTATATTGTCAGATATTTCTTCAACATTGTCTATAAAATAAATTGTTGAAAGCTTCGCAAATAGATTTTTCATTGGTAATTATATTTTCACCAAATTTGATTTCATTTTTGCATTTTTAATTTTTTCCATTAGGAAGTTCATTCAATATTTTTCATTTTCTAACAGAATCACCAAGACAATCATCTATCTATCTTTTAAAATAATTAGTTTTATGTTGCCTTATCAATTTTTCTACTTGAATCACTGATGTACCTATATATAACCATTAATTGCAATTATAACAGCACCCTCCTGTATGATTATTTTAAAATTTATTTTCTTATTGGGTAATTTATTTATTTATTTATATATTTATTTACACCATTCAACGGGAAACCATTTACAGGGTGGGAATTACAAAAATATAATATATTATTTTAAAGACAGAAGTAAAAAAAAAAACAATATTACAAAGAGCATTAAGAATATAACTTTAAACTTAATTTTAAAATGTATACACACATATATGCATGCATACATATAATACATATATACATACATACCCACATACACAGATATCTATATACTTATCTGTAATTAACATATGCAAATTTATTATACATTACATATCTATAACTAACGCATGCAAATTTTTGAAGAAAAAAAATTTTTGTTTTACGATTTTTTAACTATGGCTGTATTGCAGAAGAAAATATCAAGAGTATGTTGGTGTTCATTATAATTATTGCACATTTGATATAAAGGCGAAAATTTACCAATATTTGTACGAGGTATACTCAAAGTAAAGGTCATATGTTGCCTTGCGGTTACTTTGGGAACACGAAAATTTAACATTTGTAATATTGGGACAGTTAATGTCATTAGTTATTATTTTGTTCAAGAAGGTTAACTAAGATTTCACCCATTTGTTTTCGAGGCTATCTAAAGAAAATCTTTCCAGCATATATGCATTTGGATATCCATCCATATGCATATATCCATATACTCCATCCTCTCTGAAACAAGCATGTTTTAAAAACTTCTGCTGTACCTTTTCAATACTGTTAACATGTATATTATAATAAGGATACCAAATAATAGCTGCATATTCAAGCTTAGATCGCACAAAAGTGTTATAAAGCAATTTCAGCATATTTGCATTATTACTCTACTATAAACTCACGGGAGTTTCTTATAATAAAGCTAAGATTTTAAAACTCTCTGATTTTATGCTATTAACAGGATTTATGAAAGAGAGTTTGCTCTCAAATATTATACCTAAGTTTCGAAAGTAGGCTTTGCAATTACGATATTATTAAGACTATAGTCAAAATTTAGTGCTTGTACTTTATTAGAAAATGTCATAACATTGCACTTTGTGAGGTTTAAGGGTAACTTATTTTTAATGCACCAAATATTAAGGTTTCTGCAGTTAAACAATTTTCAGTATTTTTAATAATAGAACAAATCTTTAAATCATCCGCATATAATAAATATTTACATTTTAAATTAGATATAATGTCATTTATAAAGATATTAAAAAGTAAGGGTCCTAAAGTCAAGCCTTGAGGAACTCCAGAAGTGGCATGTATTTCAACAGACTGGACTCCACAGCATTGCACAAATTATTTCCTATCAGATAAGTCCGATGTAATAAAGTTTAACATATTTTGAGAGAATCCATTACTCTGCAATTTTATTAATAAGATACTGTTGGATCACAGTATCTTATTGTCGAATGCTCTTGAGAAATCTGTATAAATGACATCTGTCTGAATCCCGGCATCTAAAGAATTTGCTAAATACTGAGTGATACAAAACATTAGTAACAGTTGATCTTCCTTTCATAAATCCATGCTGATAAGGCGTAATGCGATGTTTCATGTAAAAGAAAATAAATTCATACACCAGAATTTCATAAACTTTAGAGAAATTATTAACTATAGTAATAGACCTGTAATTTTATATTTTGAAAACAGGGACAACTCTAGAGGTTTTTCAAGTTTCTGGAAAAACAGCAGTTTTAATAGTTAAATTAAAGATGATTGTTAGAGGATATGCAAATATATAGGCACAGTATCTAATAAAAAAGGCAGGAATATTTTCTAATCCATTTGTTACTTTCGGTTTTAATTTTTTTTAAACTTGCATACACATCAGTTTCCGAAAAACCACTTATATGAGAGTTATCAGAAATCATTTATTTCGTTTTCATAATTTCTGTCGAGTTATGTATATGAATCCTAGAAGTGTTAGGCAAATTTATTAACAATATTCTCATAGCCTAGTACATCTTCAGTATTATCAATCATGGGATCAGGTATGGTGAATGTATTTTTTTTATTATTTAAAAATTGACAAAATTTGTTTGGATTACTGTTAATATTGCTTTCGATATTGCTGCAATAATTTTTATATGATATATCAATGTTTTCTTTGATTAACATTCTTAGATTTCTGAATTCAGTCAGTGCAGTTTCATCTTTATGCTGTTTATACCATTTCCAGGCCCTATGCTTTAGTTTAATATTATGTATTATTTCACTTGTAAACCAGGGTGAGTAACTTCTGTTATGTTGCCTAGTTTTCGCTACATATACATCCAGTATCTGATAAATTTTGCTATAGAAACTTTCAGTAGCTAGATCCACTGGCGGTTCTTCTATAGGGTTATTTGGTCAATGACCTCCCACATACAAATAAAAAAATAGAGCTATTCATTTTCTGAAGTTTAAAAATATATAATATATATATTTTTAATATTCTTAAAAATATATATATATTATATATTTTTAAACTTCAGAAAATGAATAGCTCTATTTTTTTATTTGTATGTGGGAGGTCATTGACCAAATGACCCTATAGAAGAACTGCCAGTGGCTAGATCGACATTAGAGAAATGTGTCAAAATGTTCCAATTCACTTCTGCAAGGCACTGGTAAATCTCAGGAAAATTTGCTTTGCGAAAATTATTGTAATGTATAGTATTTATTTTTTGTTTATTGTTTTTCGAAGAATTTTCTGATTTATAGATAACTTCCAGTGTAGGAGGATATAAATCTTCCAAAACTAAGATGTCGAATACCTTTTCCACAATACATTTATCATTAGAGATAACCAGATCTAATAACCTATTATTGCAGTTTCTTATATTATTGCACTGAATGAGATCTAAGAAGTTAAGAAACTGCAATAATGGTAACACTGTACCCATCGGTTGTAAGTGTATTAAAGTTTCAGAATATTCTGGTATATTAAAATCACCAAGGACTACATCTGCATTATAAATGTATTCAAAAGAGCTAAATATGTCAAAAAGAGAGTGGTAAGTTTCAACTGTTGTGCAAGGCGGAATATAAAGTGAAAATATATACAACAAAAATGATTATCAGTTATTAGTTTAATTCCAACAATATCAATATGAAATAAATCCTCAAACGTAGACTTTGTATCTAGTTGGCTCATTATGCAAGCTGAATTTACAGCTAAAAGTACTCCTCCACCCCTAGTAGTATTCGTTAAAGAAAAATTTCGATCTGATCTAAATACAGAGTAATTGACATTAAATAATTCTTCACTATAAATAACTGAATGCAGAAAATTTCTGTGAAAGCAATAACTTCATAGTGATAAGAGCTCACGGCATTAAATATTTCCTTAAGTTTGGTGTTCACACCTCTAACATTCTGATAATAAATTGATAATGAGTTTTGTATCGGTACGCTTGATTTAGGGTGGGGTTTGGCAGCTGGGATAGTGGAAGTTACAAAGTCATCACTGTCACCAAGAGATGACAGTATATCTACCGGTAATTGCTATTGAGATCTGAATAAATCAGATTTCATTTTCTCGGCTGCCTTTTTCTACACAAAATAGTTGTTATAATCCCATACAGCATGTTCTACACTTATACCCAATTTATGCTTTTCATTAAGAAAGATACAGTTGCTACACGACATTTGTTTACTCGTGCAGGATTTGTAATTGTGTTTCTCAGCACATACAGGACATGTAGTAAAGGATCTTTACCACATGATTTTTGGTTATGGTAAAAAGCATTACATTTAAAACAGCGGGGAACAGTTAATGCATCATAAACAGTACAAAAGTCTAAACCTATACAAATGACCGTTACCTATTACCTTTTCGTATGTATTAGAGTCAACTTGCAATGTAGCCTGATAGACATTATTCTTCTTTTTTGTAGGCCAAAAAATGTAGGATTTTGCATTCCGAGTTTTTTACAAATACCTCTTCATTTTGACGAGAATTGTACTCTAGCAGAGTATTATCCTCAAATTTTTTAGTAATTCCAACGACTCCTATATGTGGATGCACAGCTTTTCATTCATGTATGTCATAATTATTTGACAATTTTTCTTCAGCAAGTTTTATAAATTTTGTAGATTCCGATTCATTATTACATGTTAATAAAATGCCACCAGCTTTTACATGTTTTACATTATTTATACATATTTTGGTGTTTGATCGATATTATGCAAGATACCAGTTTTGGTCTGCGAGTTCTCTTGATTTAGATTTTTTGGCTTAACAATTATCATCTTAAGACTGTAATTTTTGTGAATAAGTAGGTGCAGTAGAAGGCACTGATGGCAGAGTTACTTCAGATAATTTTTTAGTTATTAAGCACCGAGATAAAATTTTATTTTAAATTTTTTTTTATTATGAGCATTTGTCCTTAGAAAGCATTTTTCGTTCATGTTTCAAAAAACGTACCAGCATTTCTAGGGCAGGTATTACAAAAAAAAAAAATGGTTTTGCTTAATAAACATATGTCCGTGTTGATATTTAATTTTTTTTAACACATTTTGAGCACCTAATGTAGACAAAAAGATAGTAACTTTAAGATTACATGTTTATTATTAATGTTTGTTAATGGATCATATTAGTGTCATGTCACATAATTATGCAACCTACATAAAAGAGTCATGACACACTGGTTGGCAAAATTGACCCTTATGCTCATTAATATAAAGACGACATTTTTGACAGAATAGTAATTTTATTTTTTTCTCCCTTGAAAGAAATATTTAAGGACATTGACTTACCATTTACCACACACAAAATATGTTGCTATACGGGCACTATAGAAATTTTGTTGATAATAATAAAAATAAAGTTACTGTGGTGCGCTATATTTGTATACATTTCAACATATTTTGTTCATAGTGGAGGGTAAGTAAAAGTTCTTAAACATTTCTTTCCAAGGAGAAAATTTCTGATTGTCAAAAATATCGCCTTTATGTTCTTGAACATAAGGGTCAAGTTCCAATGTTACATAGAAGCAACTAGTGTGTCAAGACTTTCACGTAGGTTACATAATTATTATTAATTATATGACTATGACGTCACAACTAATGTGGTCTATTAATGACCTATAAAACCAAATTAATGGAAACCCAACAAAATTTAGTCATCGTTTGTTGCTTATTGAGTATGATTTGCCATCTTTAATCTCAAATAACTCGAAAACGGTGCATTTTAGTGAATTTAAACAACCTTATCTTTTTTTTTTGTAAAATTAAAGGCTACTTTACATTTTTTCAACACGTGCGTTAAAAAACTTAACCTTACAAAAAGGAGCAAAACTTTTCACTGACAGTTAGTTGTGTAACTCATGCCCTCTAGGAGATATCACAATATCTTAATCGTATTTGTTGACCTCTAAAACATACCCATATCTAATTTCAATCCGAGACCTGTTATACTTTTGATTTTGTAATAAAAAAATGTGTTAAGAAAATTTAATTTTAACACTCAGTATATCGAAAACTGTTCAGTTCATATTAGGACATATGTTTATTAAGCAAATTCCGCTTATTTTTTTTATGTACTACCTGCCGTAGAAATGTCAGTGCGTTTTTAAAACACCCTGTATATTTCCAAAAATAAAAACAATCTCGATATTTATATTTCCAGCAATGGAAATTGTGTTATCTTGTGATACTGCACTTCAAGAAAATTTGAAAAATTGATATCTTTGTTTTATCAGATATTTTTTCTGTCTGATTGTCAATATTATTAGTGCCTCTTTTGGGATACCGTTAATTTATAACTTATGTACACAACAATATGCATCATACATATTTATATTAACAGTAATATTATTTTACAGGAATAGTCAGCAACAGAATTCATCGATAACAAGAGTATCAGGCAATACCATTGAACAACGGTATGGATTATTGATTATTATATAAATAAATTTATGATAATTTACTATTTACACTTTCTGCTTCTAAAATTTTTAGCGTTCAACTCTTTAAGTTATAAGTGTTTTATTTTAATTGTGCATAATGATGATTGATTACATGAAAAATTAATAATGTACAAGGTGTCCCACAAGTCGCGCTCCATCTTGAAGGTGCGTTTGCTAGGAATATGAAAGTGCTGGATTTTTTTTTAATTCCTTTTCCCGTTTCTCACTTAAGACACAATAAGCAATTTAAAATTTATAATAAAAATGTTCAAAATTCTACCCAGACATAATATGTTGGCTCTTCCCACAATGTTTTTGTGCACACACTGGAGCATTTTAGAATTCACAGTAGTAGCCATGTTATTCTAATTGTTGAAATAAAAATTTTGTTCCCGATTTTAAACCTTTAAAACAATAAATTTCCCAGTTTTTTCTTTTCATTTCAAACTTTTCAACAAAATGAATTATACATACTCTCTTTGAAGTATTTTTTTCCTAATATTGTATTACAGCGTGACTACAAGGTGGTGCGTGACTTTTGGGACCTTCTACACTTGAAGTGGTTTGGATCCATTTATATGACATTAACACTAAAACAGTTTCCACAAACACTAAAAGAGTGTTCCAGATGTGCTTGCCACCAACCAAGCATATTTTTATTCAGTTTAAAGTGAGCAAAGAGGAGCTTACAATTTTATTGAGTGCTCGTATACATCTGTGTGCGAAAAAGAAAGTGAAAATAAAACAGTGTTCCTCAAGAACAAAGTAGCCGAAAGATTGATTATTGAAGGGGGTTTTCTCACATTAATTTACAGGCCGAACTAAAATTTGAAAAAGGTAACTGGTTCAATTCTTTTTCTACTACTACGTTGTTATTCTCATATTATTACATGTTTCTTATTGCATCTCCATCCACTTCTTTTATTTTTTTAACTGTTGCTTCGTGGTCGAGTGGTAAGGACACTTACCTCTCACCCTGGAGGCTCGGGTTCGATCCTCAATCGAGCTAGGTTTTTTCTAAACCAGATATTAATCCTAGTATACTCAGACATTGGGTGTGTATCCTTTGTCTCTAAATGTAATTTGAGGTACCTTCGGGGATACAGGGGATTGTATTATCTGTGGTGTGGTGTTAATTAATTAAAATATTAACAGCGGTTTTCTTGTTTCTATTACTGTGTTTTTTGCTTAAA
The DNA here is from genome assembly GCA_029963845.1 of Rhamnusium bicolor. Lineage (NCBI taxonomy): Eukaryota > Metazoa > Arthropoda > Insecta > Coleoptera > Cerambycidae > Rhamnusium > Rhamnusium bicolor. The sequence goes on from JANEYF010003153.1 coordinate 278,428, forward strand.
AAATTCACATTATTTATACTTTCTTCTTGATGAAAAATTATTAAATATGCCAATTTGCACTAGAATTGTATTATAGTTAAGATACATGGACAAAGAAATAAGTAATTTTAGACTAAAAACAATTTTTAAGTCTTTTGTGTCTTAGCAATATACAATAAAAATGGTACCTCATCAAGGTAAAGTAAATCATAAGAAAATATTTTAAAATTCTCACATTCGGTGAAAAAAGGTTTTAAAATTTTAAAACAATAAGCAAGTAATTTTGTAGAGCATTAAATTTGTGTAGAATTAATGTTGGCAGTCAATAACCAAAGGTGACCAAAGTAACCGGTCACTTTCAAAGTGTCCAGTTTTTGTCGTTTTTCCAGATTTTCTAACCTCAAAATATTTTTCTGGCATCTAATGGCTATAAAAAAGCATTTACCACTGTTAGATAATTTTGCTAAGGAAGTTAAGCACGATATTATGTTTTATATACTATGTAATTATTTCCATGTTTTTTCTTCTTTTTTTTATAGTTTACGTGCTACTCTTATATTTACACTTATTGTATTTGTCCTGTAAGTGGGTACATCACCTGTTTGGACAATAAAGAATTTATTTATTTATTTATTTATTTAAAGATGTGAGAAGACATGTACCAGATATACCTGGACCAACGAAGGGCCCAATGCAAAATGAGTCTGTCATATTTTCGTCAATTTTATGTTGATGGTGCCATCTGTTGTAATTTTTGTCAAGCTTTCTGTTGATATATTTAGAATCGCTATAAGATGTTCCTAAGCACAGATATGTGCATACACATTCTAAAAAGTTTCAGCTAATTCAGCGCAAAAAGTGTCCAGTCCATTAGTACACTATTATTTATTCACTCTCTGCAATGTATTTTTGTTCAACATTCTTTGAGGTCAGATGGAAGCCTGGTATGTGATGACTGAATTTTTTTAGAAGAACCTTGGTGAATAATGGTACTGTCCCTCGTGCCTCCATACACAATGAGGGATTGGAGGAAGCAGGTGATTCCAAAACAGAGTATATGAATATTTTTATTTCATTTTTGTTCTTATTTAGCATGCTGCTCATTATTTTCGTTTTATATGGAAATATTTGGGTGTCAAATATAGTAGCAATATTAATACTAAGGTATTTATTAATTTTTTAATGGCTATTTTCGAATAAAAAAAAAACCTAAGGAAAAGTGCCCAAGTCCATTTTTTTCATATTTTTTTTCTCATAGCCACGATAGTACATTCCAATATTAATAACGGCAAATTGTCTCATTAATCAAAACATATGTCCTATTAAAAACTTAAGTTTCTATCCCTAACTATAATATTTCCAGAAACAAATAAAATATTTAAACTCGTTTTTCTCAGAAACAGTAAAAAGTGACTTAGGCACATATTGCATAGGGCCCTTCAACCATTCCTGCGACACTATCCGAAATAAAAAGTTATGTCAAACGTTTATGTTCCAAATATTGTACTCAAGAACTTACCAAACAAAGGGTATTTATTTCCAACTGCTGTATTCTATACCTATCTGGGAATCGGTTACATCCCGGATCCATGGAAGATATTCACATTTTGCTTTTAACAAACCAAAAAAGAATCTACAAAGTCCATTCATTCGTATAAGCCAATTAGCCTCTTATATGTACCCTATCTAAATTGCTAAAAAAAATTCTGTTGTCTTTTTTCAACAGAGTATTTTGTGCTTTTCAATGATAGTTACATTTTTTCTTCAATGCAGCTTTTATGAAAAATACTGTTACATGTTATAAAGCAATAATTTTGTAATTCTTTGTTTTTACGGCATTTATATGTCATTAAAGACATTAGTATTTTAAATCCTGACCTGTATAGGAATTTCCAACAAAAACAGATAAAACTGAAGTCGTTTTTTTTTTTCGTTTCAGTTAATTTCTTTTTAACACTATTTTTTAATCACTGGTAATGTGTTTTTTTTTTCCAAACATGAACTACTTTTTCAAGTTATTTCAAGTGCAGTTTTTATCCACTAATTACTTTATTAAACAATTATTTGTTCATTGATTGAGAATGTAGCAAAAAAAGAAATTTTTACTTGTACTTTAACCATATAAAAAGCCAAAAGCTGACAGAGATACACACGCGTGTATGTCAATTTGAGAATTTTTTGGATACATAATCTATACTTTTTTGTTACACCATACAATTTGCATGGATCTATAATACATCCATGGAAATTCGTACGTGAATGAAGAACTGTGGCTGTTACACATTTATTAATCCCCTAATCCCCATATTCTTGTATTCGCATTCACCAGGTAATTTAACTAATGGCTGTCTAGGAACTCCTGTTTATATCAAATGAGAACACTTATGTAACCTTCACTTAGTGCATTGTAAGCTGACCATACTGCTATTAATAAATGCTATTGACCAAAGTTAATATAATACAGTGATAGAACGAGGCTGTTTGTAGCTGCACATCGAATTTACTCATCAGTAGTAATTACTAGTTTTCTGTTTTCATTTAATTAAATAAATTAAGTTTAACTAATACTGTTATTTTTGAAAAGGTCGCCTCTTCTTTAAGAAATAATAATGCAATAATAATATCAATCAACATTTTTAAAACATTCAGTTTTGTTTATATTATTATCTAATGAGAATAAATTCTTGTGGTGAAACCTCCAACAATGATTGTAGGACTAAATGAATTATAGCAAACCTCAAATAAAATTGATCAAAAAAACAAGTTTTAAGTTATCATGATATTTTTTAAGTATATCTTCTCAACTTTAAAATTGCTGTAAAACACTTTCGCTGCTACTACAATATGTATTATCACCCCCAGTGCTTTGTGGTTTGGTGGTTTTTCTTTACATAGACATGTTTTATTTATAGTTTTAAATAATACAGATATCCTAAGGTCTGTCTAACTCATTGTATATATTTTTAAGTTAAAGAGCAAAGAAAACAGCTAAATAGTCGAGCACATTGTATGCATCGGCAGCATTGCTACAGGATTTATGCAGGCATAACGTATGTGCCAGTAGCACGTAATGTGTTAGTGCTTTAAATAGAGCAGCATTTCACATCATTCTTTTGAACAAATTAAAGTGTAATATTTACTAAATTAAATAAACTAACCCCCAATATTATTAACATTTTATAGCGACCTTTAACTCAAAGGAAGTTTTAGTGATGAAAAAATGTATTACAAACAAAATATAAATATAAGATAGCAATCCTATAGTTTAAATAAAAATTAGGTTTAAAGACTATCGAATTTATATCTCGATTTATATTTTGCTGGAATCGCTGATAATATATTTTCTGGTCACTAAAACTACCTACCTTTAAAATGTTGATAATATTGGCGGTTAGTGAATACTGCATTAGATTTTAAAAATAATCGAATTTAATAGATCATTCCAGTTTTATAAGTGCAATTATTTAATATCTTTAACTTATTATTTTTTACATAATTAAAATATGTTACTAGGTAAATATTTACATATATATTTTTTGTTAAATATTCTAGGACCATATCGCATACGACTTTTTCAACTTATAGTTCTTCTGTTACAACAACAACAACAAAAACAGCAGTAGGAGTGTCAGGTAAGAACATTACAATAACCGTCTCAGAGCTGTCCATTATAAAATTTAAGTTTCATGAAATTTCATTAAATTATGTTTCAAATTCACTTCATGACAGTTTACTGAATTATCCCATACAGTTTCACTGAATTATTTTATAAAATTAAGAAACCCAAGGAACCTTCTTGCATTGTTGCACTTGGCTAAAAAAAAAAAAAAAATTAACAGAACAATGTAAATAATTAAAATTACAATAGATTTTCAAAATGAACACCCTCAGCATCAATACATTTTTGAGAATGCTCTAAAAGGTCTTTCACTGAGCTATCAATTAAATCAACCCTTTACGAATCATTAATTTTTGAATAAATATGCATTGTTTGTCAAAAAAATGAAGATGCTTAATTAGTGTAGAGTATTTAAGTAAAATTAATAAAATAGTGCCATTAGCCAGTTGAATCCGATATTTGTAGAATTTAAAATTTGTTCAATCAATATTTTTGAACATTTATTGGAGAATAACTATAAACGTGCAATCAATATTGACATTATTTTATACACTGGTCCATTGTAAACGTTTACTAACATTTACCAAGAAATGATACACAGAGTGATGTTATCGGCACTGAGACCAATAATGTAAAAACTGAGCCTGGTCCTGGAATTTTTGCAAAGTAAATTATGCTTTTGATTGGGCTAAAAGAGTATAATATTTGTACCAAATTCTATAGGAGTATTTACAGCCATTCCAGAAATATGGCTGACTACAATTTTAGTCAAAAACCCTGAAACACCCTGTACCTCAAAAACGATTAATATTCAAAGGTAAGTTTGAGGGTGTTTTGATCTCAGCTAAGTGTACTCTATCTTCCATTACACTGTGTCACTATGAATCTGAAACACCCCGTATATCCATTTTTATTTTAAAGAAAACTGTGTTTTAGCAATTAAGACTGGAGGAAATGATCTGTCCATTTATAAACCCAGCAGTACATTGTTCAATAGTTTTCCAAACAGTGTCAGTTCTTCAACTAACCGAATACGTTCCATGCACGAAACTGATGCCACACCATTTAATAAAAATAATGTCACACTAGCCAAATCGACCTCATCAGGTGATATAGGATATCAGAGTCCTTTCTCACGTAGGCTTTCACCATACAGATCAACTGATGCTAGACCATTTAATACATCAGGTACAACATTAAATCAATCATCTTCTACAAACAGCATTTCCAGACAACCGACTCCATCATCTCGAACTTTGGCACCATATGTTAGTAATCGTTCTTATTCAACACCTAACACACCAGGTATAACTTCAGTCCCTAGTACTCAATCCCTACCATGTGCCAATGAATCAAGTAAAATCCGGGACCCTCGTGTCCCTACATATGATACTAATGGAAAAAATAGAGGAAAAGTGTTGGTGATAAATAATATAAAATTTTTACGAGAAGACCAAGAACGCAAAGGTGCAGAAACCGATGAGAAAAATATAAGTAAATTATTTAATAGCATGGGCTTTAGTGTAGATAGATTTAGAAATTTAGAAAAGTCGGTAAGTAATACAACTCTTTTTCAAAAGTAAAGCTACATTGTATGACAAAAAAAAATTAGTCATAAAATAATTTAAACTATTCCTTATTCCAATTATTTCAATTTAATACAAAGACAAAATTAGTACGGGGTGAGCCATTTGTTTTTGAACTACGAGGAAAAACAGATTTTTGGCCCAAATAAAAGAAAAAAGTAACAGTATAAATTAAAAATAATAATAAAATATCTATTATAAAAAATTTTCAAAGTGATCTCTGTTAATATTGACCAAAAAACTGGCATTGTCTCATTACATAAGTGGCATTTTCGAGATGGATGGTCAGCAACTCAGAACCGATGGTTTTGTTTGCTAAAAAGAACTGATAAAAATTCATCCTTCTTTGTGAATTATCATTGTAAATGTTGAACACATACTATTTTTTCTAAGCATATGGAAAGTACATCGAAAGCATTGCAAATAACCCACATTAGACCCATTTTACTACACTCGTTTTGGCTTTATTTAAATTATTGAAAATGCTGTAAAGCATTTAAAGCAATACTTTATTTAAATTATTGAAAATGCTGTAAAGTATTGCATAAATTCATTTTCAGCAAGAATAATAATTATTTTAATTAAAAATCCCGAGACAAGCTAATTCGCTAAACTAAGCTTGGTATTAATTAATACAAATGGTAAGCCAGCTCACAGGATATAAATTCACGGATTTTTTAAAGATATTTAACATATGTTTAGAAAGGGAATAGCAGTAATAATTCTGTTGAAAAATAATTAAACAGTGCATTTCAGCTGCTTATAAATATCTATGTCAAATATGGCCACTAAGGCCATAATTATTCATTAGATGTAAATTTTTGAGCATATTTATAAGAAAATTATTTCATATTTCATATTCCATAACCCTCTATTTCAAAAAATATAATGCAATAGTATAGAATTTTCTGCAGTTTTCTTATTTGTGGAATAATTATAACATAATATTATACAGGGTGTTTAAAAAATATATCCGCCAAAATTTAAAGCATGAATTTTTGGCCAAAAATAAGTTAAAAACTTCATATACACTTATGTTCTAAACAGCTTCGTTTATAAGATACAGGATCTGCAAAGAAATTAAAAATGCTTAGAACTGAAAAATCTCAAATTAAAAAAAATATATTTTTAAATATTATCATCATTTAATAACTTATAAATAATTAACAGTGACAGCGACACCTATTACATTTTATTTTTTATTTGCACTGTAGCTGCAGCCAAAATGTGGTGGCTGGGGTAGTATGATTATGGGGATTTAACTCAAATTAATAATAGATAAGTAACACCCATTAGAGATACACTGATTATTATGACCGATAAACAACAATTTACATGTTTACATATCAACGTATCCAAAACAAACCAAGGGCGGCTCCAGGCCTCAGCTTTTATTTTAATGCTTTTGCATAATCTAAAACTTAACAGTTATACAAAATTTGCTTGAGTAATGTATTTTTCAATGCTATTCTGCTGTTGCTATTTTAATCTCTGTTGTTTTTAAGTAATTTTAAAGTTTTTGTTTGTTTTTTGAGTCCTGATTAATAATCGATTTTTAGTTATAAAGATTTATTTAGTGAATATTTATTGAGAAATAATGACTAACAAGTGTGTGGTGTGCGGCCAAAGAGGAAAACTACAGGGTTGTTTATCTTTTCACAGGTAAGTAAACAAAACAGATCAGGGTCGGCATAATGCGTCAATGCGAAAGTGAAAGCTCAAAAATGACTAAAATTAATGCTAGCTTTACAAAAAATAAAAAACAACATTTGATTCCATTTGAACAGTAAAAAATCCAAATTTTATTAAAAAAGATACTTATACAAAATTATTTATTTTATCTTGAATGGAAAGTTCATTCTTAAGGTAGCTCACAAACTGTAGATGTTTTAAAGTCTGTTGATATTTGTTTAATTCAATTTTAAAGGTTGTTATTAAAAAATGTGTTTATTTTCAGATTTCCCGAGAACCTAGTGAGAAGAGAAAGTTGGCTGAAAGCTCTCAAAATGGAAAATGTCAGTAAGTGGCACTACATGTGTTCAGAACACTTAAAAAAAGTGATTAGACTATTAGAAGATCTGGATTAAAAGTCTTGAAAATCAGTACTGTTCTATTTTTTCCCCTGGTAACACTACCAAGTTCATCACACATACTGTCCAGGTTATTTGAGAATTATATTGAAAATGAATAATATAGTGAGTCACTCATTCATACTTCATAAAATAATATCAAGTAGATACCTACAAAGCATCAACTGTTTTGTTGATATGTTACTTTTATTGCAGTGATGTAGGTTTGTATATTTCAAAGAAATCTCACTTGTTTCAGCATTGAAAATCACATTCCTTCAACACCATTAGGTCCCAAGATAGCAAGGTATGTTAAATTTAAATATACAGTGCACTACCAAAAAAAAATTTTTGGATCACGTACGCTACATTTAAATAACTTAAAAATATCTACAATTTGATGTGCTGGACATGGCTGTTGCATAGAAAATAAAAAAAAATAAGGACCAGGGGAGTTTAAAGTGGCGGGCCCTGTATATTTAAATTTAACATACCTTGCTATCTTGGGTACTAATAGTGGCGAAGGAATTGAATTTTCAATGCTGAAACAAATGAGATTTCTTTGAAATATACAAACGTACATGACTGCAATAAAAGTACCATATCAACAAAACAGTTGATGCTCTGTAGCTACCTATCTACTTTATATTATTTCATGAGGTATGAATGAGTGACTACTTAGTATATTATTAATTTTCAATATAATTCTCTACTAACCTGGACAGTATGTGTGATGAAGTTGATGACAGTGTTGCCAGGGGAAAAAATGGAACAGCATTGATTTTCAACACTTTTAATCAAGATTTTATAATATTATAATCACTTTCTTTAAAGTGTTGTGAACACACGTAGTGCCACTTACTTGCATTTTCCATTTTGAGAGTTTTCAGCCAACATTCTCTTCTTTCCAGATTCTCGAGAAATCTGAAAATAAACACATTTTTTAATAACAACCTTTAAAATTGAATTAAAAAAATATCATTTGACTTTAAAACATCTACAGTTTGTGAGCAACCTTAAGAATGAAATTTCCATTGAAGTTAAAAGAAATATTTTTGTATAAGTATCTTTTTTGATAAAATGTGGATTTTTTACTGTTCAAATGGAATCAAATGTTGTTGTTTTCTGTTTTTGTAAAGCTATCATTAATTTTATTTTAGTTATTTTTTGAGCTTTCACACTTTCGCATTATGATGGCCCTAATTTGTTTTGTTTACTTACCTGTGAAAAGGTAAACAACCTCGTGGTTTTCCTCTTTGACCGCACACTACACACTTAGTCATTGTTTTTCAATAAATATTTATAAATAAATTTTTTATAACTAAAAATCGATTATTAATCACAGTATCAAATAACAAAACTTTAAAACCACCTAAAAAACACACATTAAAATGACGAACGTCGTCTTACAGAACACTATTTGTTGTCAAGACAGATCGGGCATCGATCAGGTTTCTTCGTGCTGTGTTCATCATTCTGACCAATAGGAATTAAACCAGCGATAATATTTCTCGTGGGATGTAGATAAATCGGACAACTTTTTATGTTTTGTTATTCATCTTCAAGTATAATTAATCTGAGTGATTTAATATGTTGACAAAGAAAACATTTTGAAAATACAGGGTTAATCAGATTTTTTGACGGCAGTTTTGGATGGCGATAAAATTTTTGAAAAGAAAAAGCCCGTTTGCTATATAAACTTCGTTTTGAAAGGGCACAATTTTTGAGCTACAGCTACAAACGGACAAGAATGTTAAAAAAATTATTTGGTTTGGTAAAGTACTTCGTGAAGTCGATGCTCTAGATGTGGTTCGGACTCCAAAATAAACTGTAGGGCCTCGTCTCTCTTTACACAAAATCCTAGGATTTTCTGGGGTTACTTCGATGACTTGAGAGGCGGTTAAAAAAAACAAACAAATTATTTTAAGCACTAATATATATGTATATTGTTGGCATCTAAAGTGCAACAAAATTAGTTTTTTCAATATTTTTATTGAAAATGAAGAAACAATGTTGAATTTTTATATTAATCGTAAAATAAAGGTATTTGTATATTTTTATCTTTTTTATCAAAATAATAACAAATCTGTACTCAAATTTTTTTATTTATTTTAAAGTGATTTACATTTAACAGTGTACATATAATATGGACTTATTCACTACAACTATTACTACCATCCTCAGCAGAGCTATCGCTGCTAATATCTGAACCACTTTCGGCATTTTCTCTATTTTGTATTGTCTCAGAAAGCAATAAAAGGGCCAAAACAGCTGCAAAGATGATTTCTTTGGTAGCTTTCTTAAACCTGTTATAATAGGATCTGCTGATAGAAGATTGTGTAAATCTGAGTTATATGTATTTGAGATATTTTAACATTTTGAGTGGCATTCTCTGTAGGATTTTGCATCTTTGAATCATGCCTACTGTGCCTCTTCGGATAATTATTATCCAATAGAAAGAAAAGCCGAATCAATAATTTGAGGTCCATGAATAAATATTTTATGGACGGAAATGAGCATATAGAACCATATGTAAGTACAAATAGCTTTGCAGTATCCAGTGCAAAATTATCGAATGATGACCTTGTATTTATTGTGAAACCGCTGAAAATAGTTTTTAGCATAAATGAAAATTTTCGTATTATACTTTCATCAAAACCTATAATCTCAGATGATAATTTTGGATAGCGAAAAAACGTCTTGCGGTATTATCATCCTTGGTGGTACCTTATCCTCCAGGTTTAAGAACATCCACCAACAAACCCATCTTTTCCAAAATTCTTTTTGTATTTTTTTTCTTGTCACTTGTTGTTAAAGCATAATTTCTCTTTTTACATCTTGTATCTAATGATAAAAAAATCTAGTACAGTTTTTTTTTTCATTCTCATTTCGGCTATGCAAAGAAATGTGTATTTAATAATTTTCTATTATTTTGATTTATAACTAAATGGGCAAATGATTTTATAAGGCCTACTTTCACAAACATGTATTTAGTCATGAAATGATAATCCGTAACTACCATTCGTACTTTTTCTTAAATCTCAATGTAAGTAAGGATTAGTACAAAATGAAATTATTTTTATACACGTATGAAACAATTGCGTTTTATTACTAATATACAACCAACTACAAAAGTTTAATTAATGATAAAAATATGTATTTACCTATAGCAACGTCCTCCATAATTGAATTTATTTGAAAACAATTGGTTAAAAGAATAATACTGAACAATCTTTCACAAAGAGCACACTTAAAATATGTTTATTTGGAACAAATGCTGATAATAAACTACTTTAGATGCGCACGACACTAAGCTTTGGTGGAAAAAATGCAAAAAATAAAAAAAATTCGGTGGATAGGATCAGTCTGGTATGTAAAAGGATTCACTAACTCCTAGTTTGATGCCACATGTTCAGAAAACAAGAATATGAGATACTTTGCCATAGCGAATATTTCTTTAATAATTTTATCCATTTAGACATATTTCAGAAAACTAAAAAAAATATTAATTTAAACAATCTGTAAATTAAAAACTATACTTTTTCAGGGTAGTGTTTTTTATAGTGTTTTTTTCGATGGTTTATCATTATTCAGTTTTCTTCAAAAAAATCTTACTTTCCCTGTACGTAATTGAACAAAAAATTGAGAATGTTTATTTTGTTTTATTGTTTATTGTTAAAAAATCAACTGACGCAAAATATACCACGTATTTGGAAATTTAACCAAATCCTGCATGTAATATGTTCATGCACGCTAACATGTTTTATACAAAGATTACATTTTTTCAAATTTTTAGGCAATGTTGGATAAGGTAAAAAAATTTAAAAATGATAGCTCTCTTAAGAAAGTTGATATCTCGATAGTCATTATTATGAGTCATGGAAGCAATATGGATGATAGTGGGAAAATAATTCATGGTGGTTTTACACAAATATATGGTATCGATGATATAGGCTTGCCCATTGATGATATTCTTACCCAATTTTCATCTGCAAATTGTCCGGCATTGGCAGGCAAACCCAAAATATTTATATTTCAATGTTGCAGGTAATTTTCAATACACATATAAAGATATGTCCTGAAACATTTTGCGTCTAAGATGCAGACTGACATTTTGTGGCCAAAAATGTTACGCCACTGCTGAAAACCTAAACTGATTCTATTTTTGAGTTTCTCTGTGTGTTTTATGAACACAATGTACGTTAAGGTTTTTTCACCAAACTAACACTATTCGAGGTATTTTAAATTAAAAAACATTTAAAACGATAACATACCGTGCATATGTGTACACAACATTTTTCCAGTAAGTATTTTTTTCCAGGGGTAGTAAACCAGAAACGCTACATAATGATGCAGCACCAATTGGGAATAAAATAGTTAAAAAACACGGAGACATGCTGATTGCATTTTCTACTTTACCTGGTAAGGTTCAGTAATATTTTGTTTACTCGCGTACCTATATACAGGGTGATTCATTAACTCGATGGAAAACCTTATTATTGTGTTTTCGTAAAATCTGTAGAGTAAAACAAAAAATTTGTCACATATTTATCAAAGTGAAAGAGCGTTTATTTAAATACAGGGGGGGGTTATTCCTAATCAAATTATTTCATCTTTGTTATTATATTATTATTTCATACGCATGTAGGCCATTGAATCTGCCATTCTTTACTCCACAGAATTTACGAAAACACTATAGGCAATTTTTGATATTTCATGAAAAAAAATTTCATATAGCCAAATGTCCGAAAATTAGTCCTAAAAGAGCTATAGCCCCTCAACGTTGGATCCTGAATGATGGTTATTTATTGATTTATTGATAAAGTCAAACCGCCGTAAGATACAGATTTGATTTTTGTGATAATAAGGAACTAACTGAAGTACCTTGTCTTTTTTTTATAAAAATTATATTAAAATTGTAATTTCCATGGTGTTTTCTGAAAGATAGTAATAAGCATTATCTATCTTGAGTTTTTAAAAAAGAGGATAGAAAATAAATATCAATGTTAAAAAAGAGGCTCTAAATCTTTGATTTTATCAATAATTTACTAAGATATTGTTACGCCACTGGACTGTGTAGACTGATTAGATGAAACTAGAATTGTACGAGAATGGCCGAGAATGTTTTGAAATGTTATAGACCGCGTGAATGGATGTATAAATAAGGCGCCCGGTGGGCTAAGAGTCAGTCTTAAGTTGAAAGTGAACAAGTAAAGAAGAAATAAGATAGATACTTAAAAGTGTTTAATTGTGATTATAGTTGACAGTAATTAATCTATTGTTAATTATTAATTAGTTAATAAAGTAGTGATTAAGTGTCACCTGGACTTTCAATCAACGAATCTACGAGTATAGGTGTTTGTGTGGATAGCAAACATGTAACAATTTGGTGTCAAAAGTGGGATTGGAAGAGAAATTTCTGGAATATTCGAAAAGGTTCTATAATGTTACAGTTATTGGAGATAAGTGAATTTCATCAACAGGGAAGTAATATAGACTCTAAATAAGACTTTTTAGTGCTGTTTTGAGATTTATCTGGAACATTCCATTATTATAGATGTGATAACATTTTACGGACTTTATAGTGTAATAAACTTTATTTTGAACTAATTTACGTGTTATGAGTTAATGCCAATAACAAAGAGAAACAAACACAGAAATTGCTAGCAGCGTTGTTAGAAAGGATGAACGATCAAGAAAGAAAACGCCAGGAAGAGAATGACGAACAGACAAAAATTATGGATGATCAAGAAAGAAAGACAGGAAGAGAAAGATGAACAAAGGAAAATTATAGAAGATCAAGAAAGAATACGAAGAGAAGAAAAATATGAACAAGAAAGAATACGAAGAGAATTAAAAGAAGAACAAGAAAGAATACGAAAAGAGGAAAAGAACAAGAAAGAATACGAAAAGATGAAAAAAATAATACGAAAAGATGAAAAAGAAGAACAAGAGAGAATACGGCAGAAGAGAAATATGAACAGAGTAAAATAACTGAGGAACAAGGAAGAAAATTGAAGAACAAAGAAGACGCCAAGATGAAAAAGAAGACTTAAGAAAAATGATGGAGGGCCTGGAAATAAGACGATAGGAGGAAAACGAAGATATAAAGAGAAGCCTAGAGGAACAGCAGGTAGCCATTTTCTTTCTCACTGAAAAATATAAATGTGATGTTATAGAAAAAGTTAATGAAGTTAAAGATGTCAGTTGAATTAAAGAAGATGTCAATGAATTTAGAGAAAAATTTGAAGGAGAAATAAATGAAGTTGAAGGAAAAGGCAGTGAAATTGAAGATTAGATAACCCAGTTGAAACAACAATTAAGAGAGAAAGGAGGCCAACTGGTACTGTCATCTGGTACTAGGTAACAACTACCTTCCTTCGAGGGTTAAATTTCATGGTTAACGTATAAGAGACAGTTCGAGGCAGTTGCGCGGTCAAACAACTGGAACGATGAAGAAAAAGCAACAGCACTGATATTAGCACTAAGGGGCCAAGTATTAGACCTGCTCCAGACAATTTCTGCAGCACAGCAACAAAACTTTAGTATTCAGTTATCAGGATCAGCTGAAATCACGGAGACAACAGGGTGGAGAAGGCCTACAGGAGTTAGAGGCTGCCTTGGAGTGATTAGCCCATTTAGCCTATCCTGATGCACCAATAGAGTGTCAGCAACAGTTGGCAGTTGGAGTATTTATTGATGGAGTAAGGGACCAAGAAGTTAGGTATATTCTTAATAAGACACAAGTGAAGTAGTGAGGCTCTAGTACATGCACTTGAGATTGAGGCTGCCTATGAGGATAACACACGATCAAACCAGAGAGTACGAGCCGTGGCTGTGGAAGATACCCTGGCAGATAAAACCATGCAAGTCGTATTAACCGAGTTACAAAAGTTGATCGCACAACTATTGACAAAGACGAATTCTCAGATGAAACAAAAACAAAATAGCGGTAGGCCGAATGGAGGTATCCGCTGTTATAAGTGTGGCAAATTGGGTCATATTAAGAGGATCTGTCGTGAGCTTAACATTCAAGATGTAATGTCCAAGGTACAACTACTGATAAACGCAAATCTCCAGCCGAAACAAGACCAACAGCTAAGTAATGGTAGACTGAATAGAGGAGGCATGCGCTGTTATATGTGTGACAGAGTGGGCCATGTTCAGAGTAACTGTCGTCAGCACAGCCCTGAAAGGGAAAATGTTGCAGTAATGGAGGACCTGCAGGAAAACTGGCAAGCTGATAACTCGGGGACTGTGCTGGTTAATAAAAGGCAGATGGCCTTTCCAAAAGACCATGCCAGAAAGACTGTAAGCCTTGTCTCCATGAGGAAAAACAGCAAAATGTACAAAAAGTGAATACGGTTAAAATGGATGTTCCGGATGATTGGACAAAAGAGTCGTTAAGGGAAGCGCAGTTAAACGATAAGGAAACTGATCCTATTCAGAAATGGAAAGAAAGAGGAACCCGACCCGATTGGAAGGATATTTCAAATAAATCAGTGAAGCTGAAGGCTTTATGGGCACAATGGGATTCCTTTAGAGTAGAGGATGGACTGCTGAAGAGAGCGTGGGGAAAGTCCAGATGGGAAGAAAGTTACTTTGAAATTGGTAATCCCCAGGTGTCACATAGCAAAAGTACTTCAGCAAGTGCATAGTGGAACGTCTGGCAAACATTTTGGCATCAACAAAACCCTGACAAAAATAAGAGAACGATTTTACTGGGTAAACAGTCGTCAAGATGTGGAGGCTTAATGCCGCCAATATAAAGTTTGCAAGAATGGGGCCACAGACAAGAAGTAAGGGTCTAATGAAGCAATATGACGTCAGGGCTCCTTTTGAGGGAATTGCAATAGCAAGTGACCGAAGGCTCGTTATGATCTTAAGGCTAATTTAGGAGAATACCAGGCGGGAGATCTGGTTTGGCTATATAACCCAGAACGGAAGAAAGACAGGTCCTCGAGGCTTCACCCCCTTGAGAAGGACCATACATTGTCGTCACCAGAATAAACGACGTCATATACCGAATTCAGCAAAGTCCAAAATCAAAAATGAAGATGGTGCATATAGAGAGACTGCCAAGTATGCAGGGAAAAATGAATTGCTTGATCGGGACGTTCAGGCTGAAGGAGGGGCTGTGTTATGCCATGGAACTGTGATGTTCTGGAATGTTCTAGACCGCATGAATGGATGTATAAATAAGGCGCCCGGTGGGCCGAGTCAGTCTTAAGTTGAAAGTGAACGAGTAAAGAAGAAATAAGATAGAGTCTTAAAGTGTTTAATTGTGATTATAGTTAAGACAGTAATTAATCTATTGTTGTTAATTATTAATTAGTTAATAAAATAGTGATTAAGTGTTACCTGGACTTTCAATCAACGAATCTACGAGTATAGATGTTTGTGTGGATAGCAAACACGTAACAATATTTTTTTCTGTAGTGTTTAATACAGAATAAATTCTTTATTTATAGCTGGGTATTGCATTTTAAATGACACAGTATAAATAATTTTAAAGCTCCATATTTCGAAAACTGTTGCTTTTATTTAAATTTATTGTGAGCATCTTTTGTGTATTTTTTAATGTAGATATTTATTTTTATATACTTTTTTCAAGAACTTGTAAGATAAAAAACAAGAATGTTAATGGTTATAACAATCCTCCACAAAACACATTATAATTTATTAGTAAAAAAAAAAATCCTTTAGTTTTATTATGACAAAGTGAAATTTGTATCTCAACAGTATTTCGGATCTATCAATCTATAACCGCTAATTACACAATAGCACAACCACAATCACAAAATTTTGTATTTATCAATATATAGCCATATTTTAAGGACCATCTTTCAAGGCCTATAGCCTCCTTAGGATTAATTTGTGGACACATGAGAACTACATGAACTTTTTTCAAGAAAGATTATACCTGATAAAGTTTTTCCTCCAACAAACAATATATATATATATATATATATATATATATATATATATATATATATATATATATATATATACACACATATATATATATATATATATATATATATATATATATATATATATATATATATACATATATATATATATATATATATATATATATATATATATATATATATATATATATATATATATATATATATATATATATATATATATATATATATATATATATATATATATATATATATATATATATATATATATATATATATATATATATATATATATATATATATATATATATATATATATATATATATATATATATATATATATATATATATATATATATATATATATATATATATATATATATATATATATATTACATTTTTCCTCTTTTAGGTTTTTATTCAATAAGGGACACTAAAAAGGAAGTTGGTATATAGAATGTATATGTGAAGTATTTAAAAAACATGCAAAGGAATTTGATGTCGAAACATTGCTTAAAATAGTTGACGATCAACTTTCAAAAAAACATCCAGAATTTCAACAGACGTCTACCTATGAAAGTCGGGGATTTAAATGTTGCTATTTAAATCCAAAATAAATTAAACTCGAGTAAATGAAAGATAAGGACTGAAATATTGCTGTGCATATGAAAAACAACTTAGGTACAGAAAATTAAATAAAAAAAATCTGTTAGGAGTGTTAGGACCTGCGCCATATTAGCTTAACCCTTTTCGCTGCATAAGTAACTCACTGTTACATTTTTCGTGCCCTCACTTAGATATATTTGTGTGCAATACACCTCTAATATTAAATTTATCTAATTTAAATGAGTAAGATAAAAACTAATTTTGCATACAGAGTGATTTAAATTTTAATCTTCAAATATACCAGATAAAAATTAGCAAAAAATATAAATTTATGCTTTAAATGCTTCGTTGAGATATGGGGAGTTAAAAATTAAGTTTGTTTTGTATTTGTTTAATAAAGGCTTCAGTTTTTGTTTTTAGATTTCAACGTATTGCAAATTATACATTTTTATTCTTAATTGTTAAATACAAAATTAAAAAAAACAACTAAACCCAAATTATTAAACAAATACAAAAGAAATCTTAATTTTAACACTTTGTGACGTAGCATTTCGGGTCGTAAGTTTATAAGACTTTTTTCAAGCCTTAAATCCACGATTGGTGATTAAAAACTGAATCATCCTGTATACTGGAACAATAAAACTTTAAGTATATTTTTTTTAACAATTATTTTCAACTGGCATTAGATTTATTTTATTTATGAGAAAAATAAAGCCAGACTCATTTCTCAATAAATGATGCTCATAAATCAACACTATACTTAAGGAATTTGGATGTCATGAATTAAATAACAGAGGCAAACTGCAAAACAGGAGCAAACAGGACAGTATTTTACCTTTACATAACAGCTTCTCCTTGATTCACTGCCTTTGGTTGTTTCCGCCAATCAACATTTGGTGTTTTTTCGACGCCACATTTTCGTCACAGCGGATTTACTAATGATTGGACTGGATTTACGTATTGACAATCTAACGCCCTCACTCCACACACAAAACATTACTTTTTCTGAAGAGGCGGACTGCCTCGCAATTTTTTACATCCACTAACGCACTGCACTAAAGAGAAAATATCGAATAAATCAAAAATGTCTTCATACCCGCCGTACATACAACAGATTGCTAGCTAGTGTGTTTAATAAGTTGTAACAAACAACAAATTAAGAAAAAGATAGTAGCCCTTAATGGCCACTCTGGTTAGTAATAAACTTGTAAGAATGATTTTAACATAACAATAATTAAACTGACTAAAAAAAAACCTATTAATAGCACATTCAAATTAGATAAGAAATAGACGAATAAGGGAAATAATTTATAACCTTTTGAAATTTTGGGTTTGTACCCATCGAGTGGATAGATTTAAACGGCAAAAGAGTTCCCATAAAACGAGCTTCATTTTCTCTACCCCCAAAAACCATTTCTTCTGGCGATTTTTCACGTTTGTACGCGAAATAGTTGTACAAAATCGGGAATCAAAATTTTTCTTATAAAATTTGTTACAAATAAGGTCCTATTGATATTAGCAACTGGAACAATGACTAATGGGCTGAGCTCAGTGTGAAGCATAAATTTATCCGTTGTGATCCTAAAACTATGATCTATCAAAAACGAATTGAATGATGTTATACAGTGTGTTTTAAAGTCAATTTATAGAAGTTGACACTAATAAACTACCTTTATTTTTCAATATTTGAAAAAATTACATTAAAAAAAGTTGTTTAGAATGCTATTTGTGCCTGCTTACCAAATTTTAGAAACATAAATTTACTTTGTTGGTACTGCCCCTTTTTTCAATAGTCAGTTTGTTGTTGAAAATAAAATAATGTTATATACAGAGGTTATTCATAATACTCATTTATTTTAGAGAAGATATCTAATTTCAGAGAATTCTCAACTTGCGAAAATGATTTTTAAAAATTCAAAATAAAATACCAATTTATTGAAAATAGGGGCAGTTAATTCCAACAAAGTAAATTTATATTTCTGAAATTTAGTAAGTAGGCACAAATTGCATTCTAAACAATTTTTTTTAATGGAAGTTTTCATATCTTAATAAATGTAATTTCTTAATGACTATTTTTATAAATTGACTTATAAAACACCCTGCATAACACCGATCAACTAATTTTTGATATCTTAGTTTTAAATCAAGATAGACTGAATCCCTAAGTGCTATTCCAAAATTCGACAATTTGTTGTCCATTACCTCTTGTTATATCTATCCTGGGACACAGTGTATGTGTAAAGTTGCCAGGTTTTTACGATCCACATATCTCAATATGATTCATGTAACTTGTCCGGCCCATCCCTTGCAATCTGTACTAATGTGTTGAACACAGTACAGGAGGTTTCATGAAATGTTAAAGCAGTCTACACACACTGAAACTGATGCATTTTATGAAACCTAGGAGTCGATGCGTGCATCGCAACATGTTTCAGTGTGTGTAGGCTGCTTAAGACACCCGAGGCATGTATTTTAATTGTTCCGTACAAATGATTGTTATTGTCTCTTACCTCATATGCCAGTCTTGCATGCAGGGAAATTGTCCGGTGTCTAATAATAAACTAGATCATAGATAATATTGTCCTAGAACCAATTATTCTCAAGAATAAGGAAGCACAGCAGATACTGCATACTGAACTCAGCCTTTCCGTTTGGTTTCACGTTTTCCATTACATCTATTGCTCATGGGTATAGGACTTTGTTAACAAATTTCATAAAGAAAATTTTGAGTTCCTTTCGATTTGCTTGCACGATTAACCGTTTTGTGTATAAAAGGGATGAAGCTCACTTCAAACAGATACGAACTCTTTCTTCTTTTAAATCTATCTAATCAACATAAATCAGAACAAATTAAGGTTTGCGCTTAGGACGCCTCAGTTATACTATTTAGTGTACACCTGTATGTGCGTCTAGTATAACTTCAGTGTCTGCTGCAATAATAAAAAGATATGTTTACATCTAGTCGTGGAATGCAAAAAACTTCAGAAACTGAAATGGCGTTGATTGAGTTTGACAGGGTTATTTAAAATAAATAATTCTACGAGTATTTTGTAGACGGTCTGCCATATAATTAATAGTTAATCCAGTCGTCGTCACTCTTCTTTTTGTTATTAGTGCAAAATATGTGCGTTCGTGTCTCCAAAATAGGTAGTTTGTATTTTATATTGTTGTTATTGATAAAAACTTAGTTACTTGTTGTTGAAATTTAAACATTTTAAAGGTTAGTTTCCTTGTTTTATTTTATTACTAGTAAATTTTTATTACCAAACCTATATCTATATAGAAATTTCAAAGTAATTGCGTAATTATATAATTATTGTATTTTTCAAAATATTATTTATTGGTGTCTTTTACATTTTACAAAATTTGTTCGTAGATATTTGGTAATTTTTTGTTTTAGTTGAGTAGTCTTGTATACAGTTTAAAACTTGAACTTGATCTTGATCTTTGATTTGCGGGATTGTGAAATATTGAAAGGTAAACATGTACTGATTGATTACCTTATTACATATAACTTGGCATCTATATCAAGTAGTATCTCTGTCAGTTTAAGTTTCAACGAGGAAGCAACATGAAAACGGAATAACATTTACACATTTTCTTTGAATTACATATTAGTACACACATAATCGGTGGTAGCTAGTGGTTGTGTTTTATATTTTTTTACATATTTTCCGCAAAAATAATTAATATAGAAGCCTCTCAAATAAATGCAATTTTAACAACCAAAATATCAAATTAATCAAAATTAAAATGCGCTGGTGCCCTTCCTTAGCATTTTAAGAAAATTTTTTGGTATACCGTACATTACAAATAGTTGTCTGGGTATCGAAGTTCTATCCTCAAAAAGAAATCAGGGTGAATCGTGGCGTCGAAAACGCAAGCCTTAATTCATCTAAAAAATCTAATTTGAATGAAGTACTAGGCAGTCTAAATATCTATTCAACTTTTAATTATACTTTAAACATTAGTTTATTAATTCCCACAATTTACATGCTGAAGGTACAGTTTATCTTTGTACAGCAATATTAAAATGTGATATATTTTTTAAGACTTTATAATAATTTTTTATACTATATTCATATGCTCATCCTACTTTGTCATCAAATATCACAAAAGTTGTTATAGTTTAATCTAAGTAGAAAAAATACGTTGCCCATAAGTGTATTAATATAGAGAAACAAACTAGATGAAAATATTTTCATTTTATACAGTTCATCTATATTAATGATATATAGGACTTTAAATACAAATGATTTATTTTAAATTTATAAAATTATATTAGAATCTATTATATTATATAATTTTTATTCAATTCATTTAATTTTTAATTAAATTTCATTAAGTGTTAAATTATGTGATGTATTATATGTTAAAAAAGGCTCAAGTAGTATGGAAGTTTCTCTTTGTTCTAAGGCAGATGGGTCAGGTTCATAATGGAGACTAAGTACTTGAGCCAATGAGATGTATGGGCTTGAAATCAGTTCAGTGAATAAGTAAAGTAAGAATAATAGCAAGTCAAATTATATTTAGGTGCTCTATTTAATATTCGAGGGCACTAGTGAAGGGTAATATACCTTTGAGGTTACCTTTACCAAGTAAAATTTGTTTGAAGTGCCTACCTTAAGTGGAAACACTAATTATAGGTTGTGTTATATTGTGATAATTAAGTGTTAAGTAAAAAGATATACATATATATCACACACGCATAAAAGAAGGAAGTAGTCAAAAAGTAAATGTTTTTTTTATCGTTTTTTTTTTGAGAAAAAATAATTTTTGATGACCTATGTTAACTAATCTGTCGATTTGCAATGGTTCAGTGTTTCCTTACTATGGAAAAACAGCACTGTAGCGTTGTATTGGCAATTGCTCCATTTATTTTTTCTATAAGTTGATTACTGTTAGGCTATCAATGTTTCTACCATAAATTTCCGATACATATCAGATATCTTCTGTCAGTTTTAATAGCTAACCAACATGTATTATAAGTTCACTAGTAAGTTCAAGTTCTTAGTTCCAAAATTAATAATAAAGCCTGTTCTAAAGTTCACCAAGTAGAAGTTGCAAACTCCTGTAACATATTTCTTGATTCGACATACTAGTATTATTGTTAATTGGATCTAATTTTTTGCGTAATCATACACATTTTGAAATTAGGCAGCAGAGAACAATTTCGGAAGATTGCCACTATTCTTTTTATCTCTCAATGAAACTTTATAACGTGTTTTTCCGACAAATCAATGTAATAGACCTCTGTTTGATAAATTGTAAAAATATATAAAGCATGTACTACAGAGTAAGTTATATTTTTCTGAAAAAAAAAAAATTCACTTGGTTGAACCTAAGAACTAAGAAAACTGTTTGAACAACTCAGTTTTTATTGGGCGAAAAAAATTAATCAAATCAGCATAATCCGGTACAAGCAGTTTAAAAAATTATTCAAAAAACCATAATGCATCAGTTTTCTGAACTTAACTTCTTTTGTATGATAAAAAAAACTGACTACAACTCTACTATAAACTTCACCATAGATATTTTAAAAAGACATCATTACTGATGGTAATAAAATTGTAAACATTTACAGTATACATGCATTTAAAAACATATTAATAATGACTAAGTTCTATAATATTGTTATTATCATTCAATGTATGTCTAAAAAATATTTTTATATTATAAAATTACATTTTGTATTAAAAAACCTGAGATGTAATAAAATGTTTTTATATTTATTTTTTTCTTCATCAAACACCTATGAGCACATTAAAAAAATTGGAGGAGGTATTCACTCACTTACACCTTAACTCTTTTGTGACAGAAATCATTTGTCAGTTTTGTCGCTTATTTTTAAATAGGTCCTTATGCAACACTTTTACTTTAAAAGTAGCTTTTCCATGGCGGTCTGAAAATGAAACAACTATTGTTTTAAAACTAGTCACAAATTTAAAATATCTGATGTGGCCAGTATATAACTTTCATATACCAGCACATATCATCCTGATAAAAAAAAATCACTCTGTTTAATTCTTCACTTACCTCAATTAAATTTTAAAAACGTACCTTAAAATGTTTCATTAAAATTATTAAATAATTAATTATCAGCGTCCTTCGGTATTGTCAATAATAATTCATGCCATATAATTTAATAAGTTCTTGTTTTGACATTGATATTTTTGTAACTAAATTAGACATTTCAAATGTTAAACTGCCAAATTTATCCTAACCCCTTTTTTGAGGTCAAATGTGTACATAATCCCAGTTTACATCAGTTTCACTGAAGTACTTGTAAAATATATTTTATTGGTTTGATATAGAATATATTTTTTTGTAGTCAAATACAAAAAAGTTTGGATCCCGTAAACCTCCTTTCAGCTGGCCAATTTTGCTCATCACCGAATTTATCATCTTAAAACTCTCATTAATGATGTCACAATCTGGTAATTTCTCTACAGTATGGAAAACAGCCATAGTTAAACCTATTCTTAAAGTTTCAAGTCTGGGACCTGTAAATATTCTGCCAATTTTCTCAAAATTAGTCGAGAAGTTGTTATTCTTAATGCTTACGGAATACATTTTGATTGAAACAATTTTACCTTCAGTGCAGTCTGGATTCCGAGCTAATTACAGTACTGCTACTGCCATAAGTAAAGTATTAATAGACATATGAGTGGAATAGACAAATCGGAAGTTGCTTGCATAGTCTTATTAAATGTTTTCTTAAATGTTATTAGACTATGAGTTATATAGGTTCTCTGAAATGGCCTGCTTATGGTTTACTAATTATTTAACAGGAAGGATCCAAATTGTAGAGGTGGAAGGAGTAAGATCTGTCCCAGTTGTTGTAAACCATGGAGTCACTCAAGGTAGTATTTTGGGCCCTGTGTATTCTGTTTGTATACCGCAGATCTGCCTCGGTCACACATTGCTCAATTCATTTCTACACAGATGATACTCAGCGATAACTTTTCAGTGTAGTTAAAAAATGCAAAAAAAAATTGTTCCTATTATAAGAATAGGAATGAATTCTTTAAAAAAACAAAGTTCAAATGTATACAACTGTAACTATCAGTGGGGAAATAATACCTCAAAATGATTTTGCCAAAAATCTAGGAGTAATGCTTGATACTAACTTAATTCGAAAATCATGTAACAAAAAAATTAGACATGTTTTGTATGAAACTTAAAACTTTGTAAAACTTTAAATATTTGCTATCGGAAAAGACTAAGTACATCTTAATTGAATCATTCCTTTACAACACATTGATTATTGCCTCACAGTATATTACAGTTTCCTTACTTTGGAATACAAACACAAACTGCAGCTGGCACAAAAATCAAGTATTCAGTTCACATATTGTGTGAGTAAATTTGATCTCATAACGCCAATATACAGACTGAGCAAAATTCAATTTTGGTATCTTACATCTAACAAGGAAGAGGAAGACGATACAATGCTGGTTATTGTAAGCATAAAATACAGATAGAAATGCCATGCCTTCCGCCAATTGAGAATTGTGTGGCTCGTGCTTTCTTGACCATTTCTATCCTTACCTTATACTTGCAATTGTAGCAGTGTGGTATCTTCCTCCGCTCATTGTCCAGGGCAAGATACCAAATCGAAAATAATCTCAATCGGTATAAACAAAACTATCACCAAAAAATAGAATGTCTCTACATGTTGCTATTTGGTATTTTTCTGTTAAAAATTTATACATATAGAAAACCTGAATACTTGTATGAATACATAATTCGAGAGAGGATTTGCTTAATTTAAATCTAAGGAATATAATAAAATATTCCCCAACATAGTACAAAATGGATCTTGTTTTGCTTATCTACCAGTGAAACTGTTAAACACTGACTATAACTAGTTCAATATTATAATAATAATAATAATAATAATACCTTTATTAACCATTGTGTGATACATAACATGTATATATGGTAAGTCAAATAAATTATGTACAGTGTATAAAACAAAACAAACAGTAAAAATAAAACAAACAGTAAAAGAAAAGTAGACAACAAAACAGTAACATGTATGAAAATTAATTAATTAATTATTGTGCCAAAAACTCTAAAACACTATAAAAAAGACATTTCTATTAAGTAATTTTTTGTAGCTGTCTTAAATTTATTAAAGCCTGTTATAGTTTTTAGATGGTCAGGAAGTTTGTTAAACAGACTGATGGCATTGTAATTAGGCGAATGTTTATACAACGTGGTAGAGTGAGGCGGTATTGTCAATTTGTTATTAGTTCGAGTATTGTAAAAGTGTGTATCTCCCAGTTTATTAAAATTTGTAAAATTTTTATATGTATAACACACACATTTTAGAATAAAAATACATATTACAGTTAATATTTTATTTTTCTTAAAAACACCTCTGCAGCTATCTAATGGTTTTAAATTAAAAATGAGTCTGATTATTCTTTTTTGTGAAATTAATACCCTGTTTATATTTCCGCCTGCACCCCATGTGACTATATTCATAGACAAATGGCTGTAGACTAAGGCATAGTAAATATTTAACAAACCATTAGTATCAAGTACAGTTTTCATTTGAAGAATAGCAAAAAACGCAGAACTTAATTTGTTGCAAACAAAATATATGTGATTGTCCCAAGAGAGTTTAGCATCGAGCCAAGTTCCTAAGAATTTTATATTTGACACCACATTAATATTGTTGGCCACTAGAAAATTTGGAGTAAGTCCTCTTCTATTATGAAAATTTATGGAGACGGTTTTTTTATCATTCAATATAAGTTGATTACGCTGACACCAGGTATCAAGCTCATTGCAGACATGAGTTATATTTTCAGCTAACTCCTCAGGGGTCTGTGCTGGCACTGTAATGGTAGTGTCATTTGCGAACATTGTAACTCTACCTTTTGTGATGTGTTTTGGTAAGTCATTCACATATAATGCAAACAGTAATGGTCCCAACACAGAACTCTGAGGAACTCCCATGTGCACATCCCTCATATCTGACATAGCATTATTATATTTTACCAGCAATTTTCTGTTGGACATATAGGACTCTAGCCACTTTAGTATTGTATAATTTGCTTACTAAAAAACTCAACATTAACAGTATCAAACGCGCGAGAGAGGTCAAACATTAGTGATATAACGTACATTCCTCTATCAAGGTCTTTATAGACAGGATCAAAAAGATAATAGGAAGCAGTTTCAATAGATTTTGTGGATATAAAACCATGTTGGCAGGGTGAAATAATATTATGCAAATGTAAAAATTTAACCATCATGTTGTGTACCAGCCTCTCTGTTAATTTTGAAATTACACTCAAAAGTGAGATTTGCCGATAATTGGCTATATTATGAGGATCATCTTTTTTGTACAATGGTATGATACGTGCTATTTTCAGGATGTCAGGAAAAACACCAGATTCTAAAGCTGTATTAATTAGATATTCAAAAGGTTTACTTATAGTGTCACTAGTGCGCTTTAATAATTTGATAGTAATTTCGTCAAGTCCAGTTGAGTTTTTATTTTTTAGATTTGCAATCTCACTTTTAATACTGTATTCGTCTATATAGCACACAAATAAAGTTTGTGGCTGGTTATCCATAGTGGTGCATGGTAACGACAAATTTTCTCCAAAATGTTCAAATAGTTTAATTTTGGATATCGTGCTAAAATAATTTGCAAAATTATTAGCTATTTCAACAGAATCGGTTATCATATTGTTGTCAATTGCCAGTTCTATTGGATTTTATGTTTTATTTGTACGACCAAGTTTTGTGTTTATTATTTTCCAAGTTTCTTTGCTCTTATTCCCAGAATTACTAATTTTATTTTTATAAAAACTACTTTTAACCATTTTAATGTTCTTTTTGTACTCTTTCTTTTTATTTAAATATAATGTCCTACCGTTTGCACAATTTGTTGAATTTACTAGCCACGAAAGCATTTTTAAATTATTTCTCTGTTGAAGTAACTCGTCATTAAACCACGTATTTTTCTTTGAGATATTGTTATTTTTTCTTTCGACTAAAGTACAGCAAGTATCGAGACAGTAGACAGAAAGAATGTCTAGAAACACTTAGGACTATAGAGAATATGTGTTGAATTTACAGTGTGTCATAAACCTTTGTAATAAGGTGGAGCAAAAATGACTAAATTTTTTTCTAGTATGCCAATAGTAAAAAAGTTGCCTTGTACGTTATTTATATATATATATGTTATATATATATATATATATATATATATATATATATATATATATATATATATATATATATATATATATATATATATATATATATATATATATATATATATATATATATATATATATATATATATATATATATATATATATATATATATATATATATATATATATATATATATATATATATATATATATATATATACATATAAATACATATATATATATATATATATATATATATATATATATATATACATATATATATATATATATATATATATATATATATATATATATATATATATATATATATATATATATATATATATATATATATATATATATATATATATATATATATATATATATATATATATATATATATATATATATATATATATATATATATATATATATATATATATATATATATATATATATATATATATATATATATATATATATATATATATATATATATATATATATATATATATATATATATATATATATATATATATATATATATGTATATATATATATATACATATATAGGTATATATATATATACATATATATATATATATATATATATATATATATATATATATATATATATATATATATATATATATATATATATATTTTTTTTTTTTTTTTAGAACAAAAAATGCCTTGAGTCCATATGATAATATCGTCTTGCTAATTTTTATTTTTTAGGCATACCCTAAAAGTTTGATTCTTATATATAATATGGAAAAGGGTACTTATGAAGGCACTGTGTAGCATTTACATTGAATAAAAAAAAAATCTGGTCTGCCGTAACCTATATTAACAAAAAATGGAATAATCTCAGAATTTACATTTTTTCACTTTTACCGTTAAAGTATTAAATTTTTTGTTTATTTTGTTTTATCAAAAAGCTGATAAAGCAAAACAACCCAGAGATCACCACAAGGTGACAGCTATTCAAACTCCATCGCTTCCCAGCTCAACCTCCCGACCTTTGTTGAAAATGGTCTTTTCAAAATTTATAGCCTCTTAGTTAGTTTCAAAACTTGGCATCACATTTTGAGACTTTAGTTTTGCTTTTATAAAACTATCACATCGAATTTGGTCAACACTGAAGTGGAATCTTCTGCCAAGAGTTTAATGCTTTTTTCCATCACCTGGGTACGAAAGGGAAATTTAGGAACTTCGATCAGTCTTCCTGGTTGTATTGTTTCCTTAAGAGTATCATCTGGGATATCAGATAACGCAGGTGGTTTAGTAACTATTGAGTTTTACCAGTCGATAATTTCAAGGTAATTTGCTTCAAAGTTTATGACTGGTACTTTAAATGATCTTACATTTGACATTTCGTTCACTAGAAAATTCTGCCTCAGTTTTAAATTTATCCGTAAGCTGAGTTCTCAGATGTGCTGTTTTGCACCTGTAATCATACAAAGACAAATATTCTCTGGATGAGCGAAAATACGCCTTTCTCTGGAGAACTGGATCGATCTGTTTTAAGTGAGATTTGTTCATGCACCAGTGGCGACTGCTCCATACAGGCTCAGGGGCTCATGTCTCCCAAGTTACAATTAGGAAAATGTAACAGTAATTAAATGCATCATATTTTTTTTTTAGTTTTTTTATATTTAATATCTTTTTTAACATAGTTATTACCAGTTTGCGACGGCTAAGAGTACAATAAAGTTGTATACTCCGTCAACTTATAACTCTAACCAGAGAGTAGGGGGTTCAGGTACAGCTCATATGAGCCATTCCTTGCTTGCATAAGGAAATATATGAAGAAAAGCGGAGAACGGTTTTTATAACGCGACCGAAGGCTCAAGTTATCAGAGCCGCAGTGCGCTTTTAATATTTGTGTAGTGCCTATCGTTTCGCTCTCATATTTATTTGTGGTTTCACTGTTTTAAGTGGCTTTGTTAGGCGCGGTAAATATTGCAGTTTAGTTAGATTCAGTTTATAGACAAAATATTACAAAACACAACGAGCAGGTGACTAAAAATAGGTATGTTTTAAAGAAAATTATCAATTGTATCAAGTTTTGTGGAAAGTTGGAACTAGTATTAAGAGGGCATGATGAAAACGATTCTGATTTTTCATCAGAATTGGATGTAATTTTGACAACATTTAGACAAGGCGACAGTTTTCACAGGTACATCTAAAACTGTGAAAAATGAAATATTGGAAAGTATGCTTGCAGTATGTCGTCAAGAAATTAAAGAGCAAATTAATGAAAGTGAATTTTTAGCAATTCAGAGTGGTGAAATGACTGATATTTCAAATCAGTGTCAAATGGTTATGATAGTGTACCAGAATTTTAATCTATTAAAATTCGAATAGTGTAAGTCGCGCGTTTAGCAGAGTTCAAGGATCTATCGTTCGAGTATGGACGTACGATTGTGCGCCGCTAGATGTCGGTCGGCGTCCGAATCCGAAGCGAGACGTGTTCAAATTTTACCTTTTTGTGTCTATCATTTCTTTTGAGAAAAAACTGGATATAAAAGAAAAAGTGCCAGATTGGTAATGGTATGATTTTAACAGCCTTTAGGGCTAATTATTTAGATATTATTTATGATAATAGAAAACTTAATCCCTGGTGTTAGTTCAACTTGTTAGTGATGTGTTTAAGTATTTTGTTATTTATTGTATGTGTAATCATATTAGATAAGTGTTAATTTATTATTCTTTTTGTGTAATTAGTTATCTATAACTTGGTACTTAGTTCATGAGTTAGATAAATTAATTTCAAACTCGCTGTCTAAATTAATTGTTCAAACTGACGGTGCAAATGTTATAAGTGGTACTATCGGTGGAGTTCATTCAAAAATAAAATTAAAGCATAAACATGCTCATTTTGTGCATTGTTATGCGCATCAATTAAATTTAATTATCCAAAAAGCAACCAGATGAAAATTTTTTTCTCAAATTTTTCCCCAATTCCTACAAGTTCTACTCACAGATACGATGAATTTGTAAATCGAAAATTGCCTAGAGTTGCCGCTACATATTGGAATTATAACATCCATATAGTAAACGTCCTTTTTTCAAAACAGAGAAAAGTTAACCGAATGTTTCGAGGAATTGGAGGAAAAATGCAATAAATCTGTTACTTGCAAAGAGGCCTATGGTCTATGAAGAACTCTAGAAGATCCCAATTTTGTATTTTTTCTTAATTTATTTCACAAAATCTTTCTACATGTAGACATATTATTTAATCAATTTCAAGCCAGAAATACAGACAGTATTGAACTTAAAAAAATATATCATCTATTAGAAATTTAACTGATGAGATAGAAAAAGAAATTACTAATATTGAGAATGAGAATAAATGGAGAAAAATTAATCCTGAAAATGGAAATTCCGTAATTGCTAAGGAAGTGTGATACAATAATTTTTCAGAAGAAAGAAAGATTGTCATACAAAGGTCATTTAGAAGCCGCATCTTTAGTGATTGTAGACAATTTTCTTAATTATTCAAAAGAAATTTCTTTCAAATTAGTTGTTGAATCTTATCCAATGTTACAAGACAAATTAAGGACTGAATTGGAAGTCATTTATTCATGAACAAATTTTAAAAATATTGCAGATGGCCTAAACATACTTTCTTGGTTGTCTGAAAATGGTTTAAATGAAATGTTCAGCGAAACGGTCAAGTTACTAAAAATTATTGTGACAACTCCGATGTCTACTGCTGAATCAGAAAGATGTTTTCCAACTCTTAAAAAAATAAAGACATTTTTAAGAAACACTATGAATGAAGAGCGCCATAGTGCCCTAGCAATGATGTCAGTGAATAAGAACTTTATCCATAATATAAGCAATTTTGACGAAAGTTATAGAACATTTTATTTCCCAGAAAGATAGAAGACTTGATTTTGTGTATAAGCAATATTTTTTTACTCGCATTTTTAAGTGATTATTATATTGTGAACTTTTTTGTACATATGTATGTAAAACTTTTCTTTTGTTATCAAAAATTGTAGTTCTACATGGATGAAATTACCGATGGACTGAAGGTGAGTCTTTATTATGTTGGTCATATTTTTAAAGAAACTAGAGCTCCCCCAAATAAAATTATCATGAACTGCCACTGTCATGCACCGAGATCAGATGCCACAGATTTTGTGCAGCATCAGAGCATAAATTGTTTCTTTTTATCATAAACCAATCAGGAGAATGTACTTTTACCACATATATAGCAAGTGACACTAGATTTTGGAAGAATTGACTAATTGACAACGGATGTCTAGAATGAAAGCAACTCGTTCACGCAGAGCCGCATATTTGAGCGTTTGGCGGGCCCTCAAGATGTTTACTAGTCTCGGATAATTTGTGTAGTATTATTTATTGATGTAAAATGAATATATTATTATCTAGAGCTATTATTACTAAGCCTGGCCAAGCGATGGTAGATTCAGGGTCGGGCGCAATACCAATGCCATCGCGCGCTTGTTTACGATGACGATGACACGACACACTTCAGTTGTTATCTGTCGGTCGATGCATAGAGTATTGATAAATAATGGAGCGCAAAGAGTAGAAAACGACCGTACGCTAATAGAGTGAATAAATTTATCGGTGAATTTCCGGATTTATTCTATGATGGATGTAAAATAACTTGTAAAGTTTGTGATCAAGACAATGTGCTGGAATAAATTCATGTCAATAGTACTGATTGTCATGTTCCCCTGCCCATATTGAATAAACCAGCATTTCGGGAGTTCTGGAATAAATACACCCCAGGTGAATTTACCAAGTCGTTCATCGTTACATAGATATGTACCAAGTGTTCGTGAAGACATTGTAAATAGGATTAAATGTGCATTAAAAATACACGGCTGTGGTTATGTGTTGACGAGACCACAGATTGTAAAAAAATTCTATTTTAAATGTTATAGTACGTGTACTCGACCCTGTTAAGCTAACATTTCCACTTTTACTAGCTAGCAAAAGATTAACTGCGTGTACTGGCGAAACAATTACGCGGGTGGTGTTGGGGACTTCGAAAAATTTGAACTGTCAACAAGTCAAGTGTTGATGTTTGTGACCGACGGTGCTGCGACAATGCGTTTGGTGGGCCGTTTTCTTCAAAGAGACGATTGTAGGTTTTTACATGTTACGTGTAAAGTGCATGCGTTCCATCTTGTAGCAGAAACGTTCGAAAATGTTTTCCAGAGGTAGATGCATTAATAGCAAATACAAAAAAAAGTATTTCTCAAATCTCCTAAACGGCTTCGGCATTTCACACACTGTATCCTGGTATTCCGGAACCACCAGAGCCGATTCTTACACGTTGGGGAACGTGGTTGAAGGCAGCTTTTTATTATGCTGAATATTTTCAACAAATAAAAGCTGTGATACTACTGTTCAACCCTAACGAGGCTGCACCTATTAAGGGAAGCCAGACAAGCTTTCAAGATGTTTTCTTTAAAACGGATTTAAAAACTATTTATAATAATTATAGAAGACTACACGACGCAATAGAAAAATTGCAAAATACTTCGTTCTCGTTAGTGGAATCGCTGCAAATAGTGGACGACGTAAATACACAGCTACAGACTATAAATGACGCAAAAAATAAGCCCGTTATTGAAAAATTCGAGAGTGTATTACGGAAAGATCCTGATTTTTACCAAATTAAGACAAATTTCTGATGGTGCATCTACAGCTGCATTAAGTGAGTTCACAGTGTTTTACTTATGCCTGTATCACTTCCGTAGATGTCGAACGGTCTTTTTCAAAATACAAACATATTTTTTCACCACAGCGAACATCACTTACTGAGACAACTGTAGAAACATATCTGATGCTACACAGTTTTTATAGAAGTGCTCCAGTTTGTTATAACGACAACCTAGCTACTTCATAAATCTGCTTAAGAAGGTGAGTTTTGTACATATTTTTATAGTGTACCAGTATTAATAAAATTGTCTTCCATTTATTTTATTTATTTATTATTAGTTATCACTTAGATATACAATGTACATGTGTGAACGTCATTTAACAGTTTAATAATAATGTGCAGGACTAAGCTTACAAAATATAAGGAAATACATAAAAAAGAATTTAAAGCGAACGAAATACATACATCACAATATATAAAATATTTTTGTTTTTATTATTGTACTTATTCAAGTATTATGATATGATGCATACCCAGTACGTCTCTGTAGAATTAATGACCTTGGCCAGGCTTAATTATTACTTTTAAAAGCGATTAAATAAAATTTTAAGAAAAGTTTTTTTTGGAACCTAAAATTTTACCACTAACAGCAACATTTTAAGTTTCGACGGACCGTCTTAATTTTTTCGCGATTTCAAATAAACATTATATGTTATAAGGGATAATTAAGATAACTTTTTACCACTATTACAAATAAGAATTAAAAAAAGTTTTCACATCACCCTACTGTATGTGTAATTTGTATTACAGTAGTGAGTATATAATTTCTCTCTTTTCATATACTTTTTATTGATATGTCTTATAATTTAAAGTGGCATGGAAAAACGCTCATGCGAATGTTACCTTTTGAATTTGTATAATTGTAATTATATTGCACAATAAATATTTTTCTATTCTATTTAACTTCGGCCTTTTCTCGACCAGGACCAATCACCGATGCCAGGAGGTGAGCTACCATCAACCTGTAAATTTTGCTGAACCTCTTTTGTATCGAAGAGTAGGGGTTTTTTATTTGCCTAACATCTATTAAACAAAGACCGACTGCTTATCCCTTCCGAAGGATAGTATATCACCTACACAACATTGCATAGTTTCTGCATATACACTGATATACGAGCCGCTACAAGACTGGATGAGATTACCGTGTTTCACTTGAGTTACCATCCAAATGTGAATACCGTTGCTAACTTCCGTATCGAAAGAGTCGGATCTATGCTTGTCCCTTGTGTGCCTGACTTTAAAAACCACTTAAAGACCATTTTTTACCTTCTAAATAAAGAATATCTGCTAAGAACACCTGTACAGTATTTGTTACGCAAAATTTAAAAAATTTGCAAATATTCTCCTCTCACATTAAATGGTGAACTGAATTGTTTCCCCCTTTTTTTATTTGACACATATGTCATAATCGTGCACAATCTCTTTCTAAAGGCTTGTTTTTGCTAAGATTTCAGTTTTACCTACCTTTAGATGCCCGATTCATAACATGATACAATTATATACTTTGTTGTTTGAACTTTTGCGTGTGTGTCACATTAGATACTACATGCGTCTACAGCAATGCATTTATAGGATAAGCAAATATTGAGATACATATGTCTAGGTAGGTTAAGACATCTGACCGATACGTTAATAATTGATGGAACAAAGGCACGATTATGAACTTATGGCTCAGCTTCATTGACCAGCTTGTTTGTCACTTGATTTGGTGGTGTCGTAATATTTTTGCAATTATATTTGTGACATTATATTAGTAGCTGTATGAATCACAACTTGAAACTTACCTTTGAACATAGACAAGTACTCAGTGGCGACCGGTGACATTTATGGTATGCCCTATCTCCGTGTTGGAATATTTAAAAAAATACTGTTTTCCAGTACACGCCGCTACCCAAAAATAAAGTTGACCTTCAATTTATTTACTTCATACAGATTGTAATTGTGCGTACACGCAAAGATCCAAACAACAAAGTATATTCTCCCTATTTCTTAATATGGAGAGAGGTAGGGAAATAATATAACAATGTGCAGATCATCTTTTTGCAATTTTATTTTCAATTGTTGTAAGCTCAACATATATACAAAAGTATGCTTATCTACAATGACAACAGAGTGATGATGATGAAATTAAATATTAACCTAATGCGGCTGCGTGGGCATTCTATATCATAGTCTTTAAAAATGTATTCAGTTACTTACAAAAAGTTGTCAACAAAAATTATATACATGTTAAAATAAACTTTTTTTTTGTAAATTATGACATTTTTTCATAAAACATTTTTGGAATTTATAAAAGGTAAGAAGGACCTTGATTTATATACAATTTATTTGGTAAGCAATTAATACATTTAAGTAACATTTATTGGTCAAAAGTAATGGAGAGGAAAATTTACTTGAATTTGGTACTAATTTGTGCAAGTACTGTGCCAATTTTCTGATATTTTTTCTTAATTTTCATATTCTCTCAAATAGCAAATACTAACGTTTTAAAAACACGCTTGAAATGAAAAATGTAACATGTTGCGTACAAAATAAAAATATCTTTAAATATTATGCAGTAATTTCTAAAAAATTCTCTGGAAAATTATAGAAGTTTCAAGTTTCTGAAAAATACATCGTTAGTCTAAAGTGTTTTTTTTCTCTGTATTAAAATCTATGAAATAGTTCATTTTATTTGTACGATATCAAATTTGCATCTGAATTTTTAATCTACACATTATTAGTTGATTTTGAATGGATTAATTTCAACTGTTTTTTTCTTTAACACGATATACACTGAAATACACACACATATATATATATATATATATATATATATATATATATATATATATATATATATATATATATATATATATATATATATATATATATATATATATATATATATATATATATATACATATATATATGCACATGCACAATTTGACCAGTAAGAAAATAGTTAACTGGTATGTATAAACAAATTTAATTATGTTTTAAGTATTATATAATTATTGTTTGAGGTTTTTAGTATATGAATAATATATTACACAATAAATGTACATTTGACCAATCGCTATATTTTAAGTAAATGTCACATTAAAAATATTTTTCAAAAATAAAAATTATTTTCTCACGAATGTATTAAATAGTTCTGCGTTTTAGTATTCATATCTGTTAAAGAAAAAGTCCAAGAAAGCTACATTTTTTGTATACTTTAATTTCGTCGTTCTAAACAATGTCTCAAAAGTTCCCAATGATCTGTGGTAAGCACAATTTATTTTCGGTTCATAAAAGGGTTAAAAAAGTGTTTTTTAGCATATATCTCCAACCCTTTTAATTTTATGAATATGAACGTTATTATAAAATTAAAAGATTAGAAAATGATCTACAAGAAAGGTTCTTACTCATTTTGTCATACGAGTTATAGTTTTGAGAGAATTTTATGTAAATATTATGACTTAAGCAAATACATCGATTTTACTACCTACTAATATTGTAAAATTATATTTTGAAAATAAATTTAGGTGAGTATGTTTTAAAACTTGCAAAGGGACGATTGAAGTATAGAATAGATATTATTATTCGCATAAAATTAATAAGCGACCCCGAATAGAAATAAGCAACTGCGTTTTTATTCTCGAAGTATATTATGTCTTGGCTGTATACCTGTGAATACTTGCTGGCCAACCATACAATTTCGGTTAGTTTTTCGACGTTTGTAGATATATTTTGCAGTGTTAGAAAATAAAGTCGTGTTAAAAATGGACAATTTGTGTTGTCACCTGTTGATTTAAAACCAAACAAAGGAATAGTAGAACAAAACATTTTCTTTTCACAAAGTTTTGACAAACATACAGGCAGCAAGGATCATATCTTATTTCTACATGCATTTTCCAGATGTGCTACATTTTATCTCTACGAAAAAGAGCAGCTCTGAAATTATTAGACAAGTGACCAATCAATTTCTTCCAATGGAATGAGATTTTTCCTGACCATGTATGATGCTTCAATTAAAGAAAATTCCATGAATAAGTATCGTGACTTGTGCTTCTGTAAATTAGTGGGTAAAGATAAATATCATGTTACAAAGTTACGTTCATTACCACCTACAGTGAAAACAGCTGAAGAGAACTGTTTCTGAGTACATCATTAGGTGCAGAAGTGATTGGGCAATGAGCTGAACCCCAAAGATTGGAGATGGGTATTAAAAAACAATGTTTTGGAGCAAAAAAAAACAGCACCTGCTCTGAATTGTCTTTTAAATATGATTTTCTTGCAGTTGCTTGGCTGCCTAGGAGTTGAGACTCCATTGCTCGTGTTTGCGGCATTTTGTCACGGGCAATCTTGTTTAAGTGCTCATGATGAATTCAAGGAAAATATATATATAAGAAGCTGAAGACAATGAAGAAGAGATGAAAGATTGATATCATTAATAAATAACATAAAACCGTTTTCATCAAAAACTCCTTGTTTTCTTGTTAATATAGGACCTAATTTATAAATTTATTAAGCACAAAACCAGATCAGTGAAGTAGTTGGCTAAAGCGCGCCATGGCAAATGTGACTAGATAATCTCTTCATTATTGTTGCGGATTCGAATTCCACCACCGGCACTGGCAATGTCAGTGGGAATGGTTGTGTGTCCACAATTCTTTCATAAGTATAACCCTTGCCTGTACAGCTTCGGCTTTCAATTCACGGGTTGTCTAATTTCTGTTGTGTTTATTATTATTATTATTACAGAATAGAGTAAAATTGAAGTATTACTTGAGTCATAAATTTTACACTGTTTTCTTGAAAACTATAACTCATATGATAAAACGAGTAAGGACCTTTTTTTGTAGATAATTTTCTAATCTTTCGATCTTATAATAACGTTCATATTCGTAATTAAAAAGAACGGAGATATTCGCGAAAAAAAACACTTTTTTAACCCTTTTATGCACCGTAAAAAATTGTACTTGCAACGGATAACCGAACTTTTGAGACGTTGTTTCGAAAACAACGAAATTAAAGTGTAAAAACAAAGGCAGCTTTCTTGGACTTTTTTCTTTAAACGATATATTTTTTGTATAAATACACTGGACTAAAATAGGTATTGGTTTAAACAAAAAATCATAAAATGTGTAAAAATCATGATAGATAACTTATGATATAAAAGTTACATTATAACTCTTATTTTCTATATTTTTAAATCAACTAACCATATTAACATATATGTAACTGCCAATTATAA
This sequence comes from Rhamnusium bicolor, assembly GCA_029963845.1. NCBI lineage: Eukaryota > Metazoa > Arthropoda > Insecta > Coleoptera > Cerambycidae > Rhamnusium > Rhamnusium bicolor. The sequence goes on from JANEYF010003153.1 coordinate 316,335, forward strand.
ATATCACTAAAAAAATAAATAAATATATACATAAAGTCCAAAGAAGGCGTACTTTTTAGATCACAAAATATTTATTTATCCTAATGAATAAGAGATTTAGGTATATATTATTTATGTACAAACTAATCTTTCTAATGATAATAAAATCACTTTAATATTTGGTTCAATAAACAAAATCACTTATACTACAGATAAAAGTCTTGTTTTAACCTTAGGAGCACACCTTAAGCACTAGTTTTAAAATATGTAAAATACATAAAAAAAAAGAATAAATATGAACTGAAAAATTGCTGTTTGCATAAATAAAAATAATATAGATACCTTAAATATCGTATCACGGAATTGCCAGTATCTTATTTTATAAAGGAAGAATACCTTTGACCTTTATTACAATGCATGGCATATTTAATTAAAAATAATGTTCCACTCTGAACCAAGCTTGTTGCATTCTGCTTTTTAGCTTTGCTTTGCAGATTTCTGTCGGTGACCGAGTCATAAAACTCACTCAGTTATCACGATATTTCGAAGGAAAAAAAAATCACAAAAAGTATGTTTTGTAATGCACTTACTAATTTGTTTTGCACTCATATAAGATGAATTACGTGGCTGCAATTTGAAATTAAGTTTAGCTTAACATATCTCTAAAAATGATAAGAGTAATTCACATTTATAAAAAATAGTAAGGTGTAGTATACAGGGTGTCTCACCAGGAACTGCATCGATCGATAAGGGAAAAGTACACACCAGAAAATTTTGAAAATTTAGGGAATTGCTAATAGCAGTGTGGTCAATCCAACTAAAATAATTACAAGCATCTGGCACTTCCGGTTATATCGGAGGTCGATACCAACTTGATATTTGACATTTTAAACAAATTTTGACAGGTGTAATGGTTCACAAAAACCTTTATAACTTTATTTATGTAAAAGATACTCATTTGCTTTGTGGCATGCAGAAAGACTATAAGGTGAGCTATACTCTACAGTTTAAAGAAATTCAATAATAGTATACCAAGTGTTCCATTTTTGACGTTACATTTTGTAAACTTCAAACCTTTGAAAACTTGCTGAAGTCAAATGGAACACCCTGTATTTTTTACATCAAGTTATGTATAACTAAATTCCTTTTTTTCTGATATAAGCATTGTGGGGTTTAAGTTACAACTTCTTGAAATATTTGCGATTAGAAATTCAAGAATTTTTAGTAAAATTCTTTTCAAATTAGCCATGATTAGAAACAATTAGTAATGTCAGTCATTCTCTTATGTCAAAAAATGCCACCACGTTTAAATTACACCCATTAAGACTTTTTGAATTTGTTTTTATTTATGGAGAATGTGATAAAAGTAATATCAAAAACTTGTAGTATATTTGCTACTCGATATCCACAAAAACGGAAACCATCACCAAACACTGTAAAACGCATACTGGATAATTTTAAAAACTATGGCTCTGTTAAGGCAAGAATTCAAAAGCAGAAGCCTCTTGTTGATGACGAAAACATAGAAATAGCAATTCTGGGATATTTTCATGCATTCCGATGATATCATTAAGACAAGCTGCTCTGTAATCGGGACTATGCAAGGATTCAGTTAACAGAATCTTAATTAAACATAAATTTCACCTGTTTTCATTCCAAATAATTCAACGATTAAAAGAAACAGATTTCCTAAGAGAAAATTTTTGTGAATTTAATCTACAAAGGCGACGATTCTTATTTGGGAAATATTATATGGTCAGATGAAGCTAAATTTACCCCCACATAACGCGTATTTGATTAATAATTTTTTACAAGAAACTTTTTTACGATCAATGGATCGCCAATAATGGACCTTTCCTATAGCCTCCTCGCTCGCCTGATTTATCAATTTTAGATTATTTTATTTGGGGAACTAATAAAAATAAAGTTTATGAGAGCCCATTAACAACTATTGAAGACTGTATGCAGAGAGTAAGAAATGCATTTCAAAACTTATCACAGGATTCAATTAGAAGAGCTACTCATGAAGAACTAATCCGAAGGTCGAAAAATGTGTGGAAAATCGCAAATATTTCAGAAAGTTGTAACTTAAACCCCCACAATGCTCATATCAGAAAAAAGGAATTTCATAACTTGAAGTTTACAAAATGTAACGTCAAAAATGGAACACTTGGTATACTATTATTGAATTTCTTTAAACTGTAGTGCGTAACTCACCTTATGGTCTTTCTGCATACCAAAAGGCAAATGAGAGTCTTTTACACGAAGAAAGTTAAAAAGATTATTGTAAACCATTACACCTATCAACATCAAATACCTCTGAAATGGCTGGGTTTAGGCATAGGGTATCATGTTTTTGACTCAGAATTTTATGATCTTTTCGAAAACCCTAAAACATATAGGGTGTTCCATTTAAAATATACAAGTTGGTATCGACTTCCGGTATAACCGGAAGTGTCAGATGCTTGAAATTATTTTAGTTGGATTGGCCACACTGCCATTAGTAGCTCTTTAAATTTTAAAAATTTTCTGGTGAGTACTTTTCCCTATATCGATCGATGCAGTTCCTGGTGAGACACCCTGTATATTCAAACTAACCCTATAATATTATTAAAAGTCTGAGTTAATGCTGGACTTATGGATGGAAGTATCTATAGTCAGGAGTACACACCATTTTAAGTTAAAAAACCGCTGTCAATTATTTGGGGATCAGAACTTCCTCACCATAGTAAAACTTGATGTGTGAAGTTTATAATAAAAGTAATTTTCAAAAATACAATTTCAATATCTCTGAATGCTATTCATTCAACATTTAGTCCCGCCTTCAAGATGCAAACTTAAATGAAATTTATCGACTAACTATACAAAATTTCAGAATATCAGCTGTAAATGTGTTAAATTTTAGAAGACTGGATTTCCGCTAAAATTTTAGCTGGACTATTTTAACCATCAATGGTATTCTGTAACTCTGATATAACAGAAATCAGTTAATTTTTAACCAAATCTATTTAAATTTAGTGGGATCTAGTGACATGCCTTTAAAATTTTAATAGACCTGTCAAAACTGGAAAAGTACCGTCAAACGGGGTGAAGCAGGTCCAAATTTTGAGTTTCTTGTAAATATCATAGTGTTCCTTATAATTAAAAAATCTGGACAAATATATGTTATAGCCCACGATTCAATTATACAACAGAAAATTTAGCCTACAACTTTCGTATCAGCGGATCATCTATTTATTTTGCCCAAAATCCGCTTTTTACAAAAATAATGGATGAAGTGGATCAAGAAAAATATTCTTAAAAAACAAAAACCCTTGGTTGTAGAACCAAATCGTATTAAAATTACCAACAAATGGTCAACATGTTAATGTTTCTTTTTATTTGAAACATGAACTAACTGTTCATAAAAAAAATATATTTTTCCATGAACGGTCAATCTCACGTGAAATGTTAATATTGGAAATGAAAAAAAGAGGTCTCTTTCTCACAAAATTCTTTACTGATGCTACCAGTTTCGTGAATAAATATTTGTTTCACATCATCAGGTAACAAGAATTATAATCATGAAGATTTTCCAAGGGCTTGTCATAGATAGCATTTCTTAGAAACATTATTGGAAGAATAAAATATATTGATCTTTTATCAATGAGTTTAGTATTTTTTGGCAAAGAAAATTTTGCCAAAAAAATACTAAACTCTTATAAAAATCAATATATTTTACTCTTCCGACGATGTTTCTTAGAAACACACATCTATGATAAGCCATTGGAAAATTTTCATGATTAAAATTCTTGTTGCCTGATGATGTGAAACAAATATTTATTCATGAAACTAGTAGCATCAATAAAGAATTTTGTGAGAAAAACACCCTTTTTTTCATTTTCAATAAAATATTTTTGTAAACATTATTACGATATATATTATTATCATTATTGATACTGTAATTCATTTTTAAAGTAATCATGCATTATCCGGTCTTAAATTGCACAATTTGGCGACTTTTTAGTCAATATTGTTTAAAAAACCCGCGATCTGATGTACCCACCAGAACGTAATTTTTTTCAAAAAAAAAATCCCAGAACAAACGAAACTACCTATCAAAAGAAGTTGAATGTAGGTATGTTGTTGAAAGATCATTTTACGTATATATGGTAACCACTCCAATGTAACTTCATCCACTTTTTGTGTGCCATAGTTTGTTTTCGGACTTTGTGAAATACTGGTATTTTACGCATAATATTCAATAATTCATTATGAGAAATTTACCTAACTCATAATGCTGCTCACTATACACAACAAATACTGCCGATGTCTGTTAGTGGTTCACACATCTGTTATCAATTCTCAACGCGCAGAATTAGACATTACGCGGAAATATTTAAAAAATCGCACCGTTGATCCGTTTCACCCATTGTAATCCGCCACACCCCATTTGATGGTACTATTAAAAAGGAAAATATGTCGTATTTTATATATGAACAAGATAGAGGGTAACAAATGTAAGTAGAATACTATGTATAATTATACATTATAAGTTGTAACTAATAAATAACATACAATTAGCTTTCTAATATTTAAAGGCAATATTATTTAATGCCTACTTATATCAATATCTTGTGTTTGTTGGTATTATATCTATGTATGTACTTTAAAAATGTTCGCAGTCAAAATTCTCAAGTCCACATAGGCATTTGAGAGACACAACAAATGCCTTTGAACTCTCTAACCAGGCATTCTTAAAATTATTTCGATTATCAAAGGAAGCAGTTATGTATTTAATAAAGAACTTATCTCCACATCTACCTAATGGACAAAGGACTACTATCATATATTTCAAAATATTGAGATTGCATCTAATAATTAATAAACACAGCAGAAAAAAAGTTGTTTAATAGTGTTTACAAAAAAAAAATGTTGTATGTATTTTTGAATGTCGAATTTTATAAAAAAAAAAAAACGAATATTGTATGATATAAATACGTTAAAATTAGCTCTCCAAGAAGTTAGAAAGTTCTCTACATGTATAAAAGTAATATGGGAGAAGGCTCTCAATCAGTATATGTTTTAGTGTCTGGATTCAGATCGATTGGGATTTTCCCAGTGGTTTCATAGATTTTTAGAAGAAGCATATGATGTACGAAAATTGCAGGAGTTTAATCGATAAAATAAAGAAAATCTTGATTCATCTGTGCTACAAACACTAGAAGAAAGGCCTGGTCCAAGCAGAGAGCAAATAATTCAAGAGCTAGCAGATAATATGAAGCTATTTATGTCGCAAGCTATCAGAAAATATTTTTACTTATATAAGGAATGCCTTTTTGAGTTCCTTGTACAATTTTGCAATTTTTACTTGTTAGAAAATATATTAGTTTAATATTTTTGGAAATAAATGTTAATTTTTTTGTTCGGTCTTTTGAATTTAAAAGTGATTTTGAACCTATGACAACTTTGTCGTTTAATATCTTGGCTAAATGACAGAATTTTTGAGTGAATTTTGGATGATTCGATTTGTAAATATTTCCAACACAATAATCTTATAGTGTAACCAATCATATATTACAGGAGTTTCATGCATAATCTATAATTACTCCTTGGTGTGAATAGTGAACATGCTAAATTAAAAATATAAGAATATTATTAGTATTTTTTAAATTAACAATAAGAAACGGACATATTTCTAGTTCAAAAATCGAAAGACCTTAAGTAGTATTATATACACATAAAACATCAAGTTATGAAAACAAATATGTCCATAAAAAAATAATGGTTTTATCTACAATAACCTCCTCTGCCCAGTGTTACCCCTTTCTCCCCTAATTTTTTCATGACAAAATAATGATACACTATCGCATTATTTCTAAAATACTATTTTGCTCTCTAAACACAGAACTGAAAAAATTTCTAACAATTCTAACCTTAAATATAACATGTGATTAACTTTATTCATATCTTCTTCCCTCTGCATATAAGAACCTATCACAGACATGCGTAAAATGCTAACTTCATACAACTGAATTAGCGGGTCCATTAAAATCAATAGGTAACAATTTCGCTAAAATTTGACATTACATAATACAAAACTCTGAAAATATTTTTAACGGTCCACTAAAATTAATATTTTAAGTCTGTCAAATTTTAGCGGATAATTACAGAATACAGCTGTATTAGAAACAAAATTCTTAAACTGAGTGCAAAACTATTTGTTTTTAATAAGTGGGATTATACCCATTTAGCTCCATTATAACAAAAAATCATTTTGTTGTATAACTTTTTAAAAGGAATAAGGCATTTTTCTTGGGTATACATATATATTACGATGGGTTCTTGGATATTGTCATGTTATTTCAACTTCAATGCTCGCAGCATCTTCCTCCTATGATGACTTAACACATTTCACGTCTTGCTAAGCAAAATAACTGTATATGATTTTAACAGAAAATAAGAAAAAAAGTCGAAATGTGTTTACATTTTAAAACCTCACCCTAAACTGCAACACAGTAATATCTGAAAAACCATACATTAAATAAACACGAAAATTTACACCAACACATATAGGCCTGTAGTATAGACGGGGTCTGCGCTACTCCAATGGATACCTTAACAGTTTTAGTTTAAAATTATTGTAATATTGACATTGGCAACTACTGCATTACAAAGCAACGAGAATATGGATATTAATAATTTACACTGACATCGCTGAGACATATTAAACAGCAACATCTGATGATTTTCGAATATCAAGAATTTCATGGTGGTAAAACTCCATAATTGTTATGAAGATACCGACAATTCAGCAAAATTCTATTCATTTTCAAGTCAACCTTAAGGTTAAGAGGAAGCAAAAGAGATATTTTCATGACATACAAGATGAGTGGAGAAAGATATCCAGATGTTCTCTGTCGGTTTTGAAAACTTACTGATGTTTACAAGTTCAAGTTCATAGTTCCAAAATTAATAATCGGGAACTAAAATCACCACCACTTCGATCAGACGAGTAACGATCAGCTGATTCTTGGTTTGTTTACATTCGTTTTAAGAGCTTTTGTGGGTTCTTTCTTAGGTAGAAGAATATATATTATTACATTAATCGAAAGTTAGCAAGTATTCAATGTTTAACCTATTTTGCACTATTTTTGCTAATTTATGGAAGTACCTAACCTAAAAATTTCTTACTGATATAACTTCATGTATCTTTTGTATTATAATCCTCTGAAATGGACAAGTATTGCCAAAATTAATGCTTTTGTCATCAATGATATTTTCTCCACTACTTTTCTTCTATCTATTTTCTCCATATCACAGCTATTGGCGATATAAACAAACCCCTCTTCATTCTTGGGAAAATTGCTTGACAATAGTACACACAATAATTCATATTATGCACTGTTTTCTTTGGCATATTGTGGAATAAACGTTAATGAAAAAAAAAAAAAAGTAGCAAAACCCCAAAAAACTATATAAATGTGAAAAGAATATAAACAAATAGCATTGCTCGTTTCAAGGGCTTTTCATGTGCCATTTTAGAACTCACTATAACCAAGTAAAAATTGCAAAATTATGTATCACATTTTCTCTATTTGACAAACTAATATTACACAGCTCACTGGATTCGTCCACAATAAATAATATAGTCATAATAGTTGTAATTAATTAGGCCTATTATGTACTATATTTCTTTTTCTGTTTATGTAATATATAATATATAAATAAATAAATGGAAATCCATTTTTTTCTTTGAGATTATGTAATTACATCAGATAAATATTATCTGAATCAACCACATAATTCACCAAATTGTTTTAAAACTAGTAGTTCTTCTTGAAACTACAAGGTTAAAATGTCTGAGAAAACAGTTCTGGTACAGCCCATACATTGAGACAAGATCATTTATCTGCTGTCATATTAATAAATTTACACTAAATATCACACAAGAATGGTCCAATATTTATACCTATTAAGATTCGAAAGGCAACAACCTTCCCTCTGTTGTTGAGTTTTGCTCAAGTTCTCTTAATAAAGCTACAGCTTTACTTTGAGGAACAATTTCAAAATAATTAACGGAACCACTGTAAGTATAGTGGCTACTGTCTTGTTTAAACTTAAGTCCTAAGACAATATTTAATGCTGAAGTATCATAACTATGACACCCCGAATACCTGTATTGAGGCTTCTTATCAAATCTACAGCCCGTTGATTGTGCTCCAATAGGAAATATACAGTCTTGCGTTAGTGCACACTGAATCCAAGGTAACATAATTTCTTTATGGATACTATCTGTGTTAACAATAATAAGAATATCAGCCTTTACCATCTGGAGAAAAAGAAAATTCTCGGCATCTGTGTGAAAATATTCAAACATTTTCTTGTGAGTTAAGCTGGAGACTGGATTCTTTAATTCAAGTGGCCATGCTAAAATACCATTTTTCTTTGCTTTATCCTCATACAACTTTGTTATCGAATTTTGGGTTATATTTTTTAACAATCGGTAATGACATTCTAGGAAAAAAATAGCTCCAGCATGTTGAAGAGCATCCTGAAAAAGAAAATATTACTAATACATACATTTGATCATGTAATATGGGTCTTTCAAATACACCGTACTAAAAAAACTTAAAAATACTATCAAGCTGAACTGAGCACAATATACATTAAATACATCAATGCAAAGATCAAAATCAAAAACCCCTATAATGGAAAATCATACGACATGAATTTAATAAGTGAAGAAATAAAGAAATGTGAGACCGGTAAGTAATTAATTTTATTTTATTTTTTTTTTAATAATTATGTAATTTATTCAAATTCATTAAACAGTATATTTTAAGTATTTAATCTTAAAATTTAAAGTCGTGTGGTCACAACAGAACAATTAAATTCGTGTGGATTCAAAATCCAGGAGTGGAGACGTGTGGTTGGCGACAGATTTTGTTCTGTGAACTCTACAATACACATACAAACCCACCATAACCTGTAAAAACTGCCAACAAAACTATTAACTGTTATTATTATTGTGTTGAGTTCATTTGTTTTTTAAAATAATTATACAATGTATCGCAGGTTTCATGGAGCCACTCTTGTATCTCAAAAACTACTAATGCAATCACTGCTCCCAATTTGAACTTACTGACGTAGTAAAATTTGACGTGCCTTTATAGATGCAAACATATGGGTGGATTTTCCGAAAATTTATATTAGCGATTTTTTTTAAATCTAGTCAGTCATTCTTAATCAGCACCCTATTATTTACAGTTTAAAATTAATCCATTTGTTACAATTAGAGTCCGGATCGAGGGGTACATGACGATATTTTCTCACAAACGTTGTACCGAACTTTTGTGCCATCAAACTCTAACCCTGGAAAATTGTTTGTCTATCATTCTATAGTAGTTTGAGAGGGAAGTGGTCGCGACATTTTTAAAATGTTGTCAATATACCCCTCGGAGTTTTCGCATTATTGAAAAAAATAAGAATATGTTTCAAAACCAAATCAAACTAATATAATGCATTGTTCTGAATAAAAAATGAAGAATAATTCTTTTTCCATATGAGTAACCGTTTTGCAGATAAAAATTACCTCACCTCAAACACCTTTGAACCCACTTCGACGAAATTTTGCATAAAGGAGTTTTTAAAGGTGCTGATTAAGAATATCTAATTAGATTTTTTTCTAAAAAAAATCGCAAATATAAATTTTCGGAAAATTCACCCATGCGTTTACCACTATAAAGGCACGCCAATGATGTTTCTCAAATTTTACTACATCAATAAGTTTCATTTGGGGGCAGTGATAAACTACTCAAATTTTAAAAATATCGCATTAGTAGTTTTTGAAATACAAGAGTGGCTCCATGAAACCTGCGAACCACTGTATACAGGCTGTAATAAATTCGCTTCTCACTATAGGGATCTCGGAAACAGTACCAGCATTGGATAAATTGGGGCCAAGTTGCAGAATTTGGCGAATAGGGATATGCCGTTGAGAAATCGAAAATATCTTGCTGTTCTTGAGATTTTTGAAAAAAAGTAAAATTTTGAATTTTCATTTTTATTTTTTCTTGACGTTATTTGAAAAATATCAAAAAAATTAAAAACGTGTTTTTTACCCTTTACAATTTAGAGTAAAAAGTTTTCTTATAAGATATTTTGTCTTTTCGTGACCATCATCAAGTACATTATTTTAAACATGAACCTGCAATTTTTTTTAGCATTTGAACCTCAGATTTCATTGATGTATTAAACATCCATGTTGCTAAATGTTTCGTAGCTGTGAACCATCGTCAAGGGAAAAAAAAACATTTGGTGATGGTTTACAGCATATTCCTGATCGCCAAGTTCTGCAACTTTGCCCCAAATTGAACCGATGGTGTATCTTTTACCATTTCCGAGATCTCTGTAGTGGGAAGCAAACTTTTTACAGCCTGTATATGCATGTTAAGGCAATAGTAGAATTCAATAATAAATCTATTGAAGACGAAGAAGAGTATAAATTTAGGAAGTTGTAAGTAGCATTTGGATTCTAGTAATTTAATGACATATTTTCTATATCAAGAAATATTCACATACAAAACTATTTATTATATGCAGATGCTACTCAAATGGATATGCATTGTAATTTCAGGGTAATATTAGATAGATATATGAAATCGTGAATTAGCATTTGCATTTTCAGACTAATCCTCAAAAAACTCTGTATGGATTTATTTTATATTACTAGATTTTACACAAAAAAAAAAACAATTTTTGTATAGATTGTGTGCGCGTGATGTCATGGTTCTCAGGCTGTAAGAAAACAAAATGATATCTGTTTGGGTTCTAGGATGATTGATTTACATTTTTTCACAGAATCATTAAATTTGTTATTTTTCATATCTGTTTTTATGGACTTATCCAAACTGGGGATCTCAAAATATTTACATCTTTGTAAACATTGTGCAATTTAAATATATTGTAATATAATATATACAGTAATATAATAATAATAATAATAATAAAAAGCACCACAGAAATTAAACAACCCCTGAATCCAACGCCGAAACTGCCCAGGTGAAGGTTACACTTATGAAAAAAACGTGCAAACGACCATTCCCAATGACATTGCCAGTGCCGGGATTCGAACCCGCAGCTACGATGGAGAGATTATCTAGTCACACTTGCCATCGTATGCTCTTGCCAACTAGTTCACCGAACCGATGGATATAATCAATTCGGTTTTTACAAGTCAAAATTTTAGTAGAATCTATGTTAAACGATAACATTTCCTCTTAAAAAATCATTAGAAATATGTAAAAGTTCATAATAAAATCTTATATTACAATATGAATTAATAAAATACAAGCATTTCAAACGCCGATGACATCACATCAGCATTCTGCAGAGTTTAATCATAAAACAACGAAAGACGGCTGCAAAGTTAGAAACTCGTTGCCGGTGTTAGAAAAGGAAGAGAAAACGATTCCCTGAAAATCATAGAAATGAATAACTGATTGCCTGTGATGTTTCCCTGTGCATATTGGATAAACCAGCATTTCGGGAGTTCTTGAATAAATACAATCCCCAGGTGAATTTACCAAATCATTCATCGTTACCTAGATATGTACCAAGTGTTCGTGAAGACATTGTAAATAGGATTAAATGTGCATTAAAAAATACACGGCTGTGGTTATGTGTTGATGAGACGACAGATTGTAAAAAAATTCTATTTTAAATGTTATAGTACGTGTACTCGACCCTGTTAAACCAACATTGTTACTTTTACTAGCTAGCAAAAGACTAACTGCGTGTACTGGCGAAACAATTACGCGGGTGGTGTTGGAGACTTTCGAAAAATTTGAACTGTCAACAATTCAACCGACGGTGCTGCGACAATGCGTTTGGTGGGTCGTTTTCTTCAAAGAGACGATTGTAGGTTTTTAGATGTTACGTGTAAAGTACATGCGTTCCATCTTGTAGCAGAAACGATTCGAACATGTTTTCCAGAGGTAGATGCATTAATAGCAAATACAAAAAAAGTACTTCTCAAATCTCCTAAACGGCTTCGAGCATTTCTCACACTGTGTCTTGGTATTCCGGAACCACCAGAGGCGATTCTTACACGTTGGGGAACGTGGTTGAAGGCAGCTTTTTATTATGCTGAATATTTTCAACAAATAAAAGCTGTGATACTACAGTTCAACCCTAACGAGGCTGCAGCTATTAAGGAAAGCCAGACAAGCTTTCAAGATGTTTCCCTTGAAACAGATTTAAAAAAACTATTTATAACAATTATAGAGGACTACATGACGCAATAGAAAAATTGCAAAATACTTCGTTGTCGTTAGTGGAATCGCTGCAAATAGTGGACGACGTAAATACACAGCTAGAGACTATAAATGTCGAAAAAAAATAAGCCCGTTATTGAAAAATTCGAGTGTATTACGGAAAGATCCTGATTTTGACCAAATTAAGACAAATTTGTGATGGTGCATCTACAGCTGCGTTAAGTGAGTTCACAGAGTGTTTTACTTATGCCTGTATTACTTCCGTAGATATCGAACGGTCTTTTTCAAAATATAAACATATTTTTTCACCACAGCGAACATCGCTTACTGAGACAACTGTAGAAACATATCTGATGCTACACAGTTATTATAGAAGTGCTCCAGTTTGTGATAACGACAGCCAAGCTACTTCATAAATCTGCTTAAGAAGGTGAGTTTTGTACATATTTTTATAAAGTGTACCAATATTAATAAAATTTATTCCATTTATTTTATTTATTTATTTATTATTAGTTATCACTTAGATATACAATGTACATGTGTGAACGTCATTTAACAGTTTAATAATAATGTGCAGCACTAAGCTTACAAAATAAAAGGAAATACATAAAAAAAGAATTTAAAGCGAACGAAATAGTACAAAAACACATCACAATATATAAAATATTTTTGTTTTTATTATTGTACTTATTCAAGTATTATGATATGATGCATACCCAGTACGTCTCTGTAGGATTAATGACCTTGGCCAGGCTTAATAATAACCCTACAGAACAACTATAAGAAAATGTTTACACCAAATAACTAAACACTGCTAAGGTTTGTTCATTAGTGTTACTAGAATCAGTTGATTTTAAAAATCATATGAGCGACCTGCTCATGATTTTTAAAATTGTGAAAGTTGACAGAACTTGCAAGCAGATAAATCCAATGGTCCTTTAGACATAAACGAACAGGGGAAAGGTGCTTTTTTTATATAGGAAATTTTTATTTTGAAATTTTGATGGATACAAAAAAAACATTAATTACTAAAAGAAAATCATTAATTACTGTGAATAGGCAATACTAATTTATAAAATAGAAATGTAAACTAAATGTATTTTTCTTTTTACAAATTTCAACTACCTTCAGATTGTAGATGTAACACTCTCCATAGTCACAGTTAAAACAATAACTTGATATTTTTGAGACAATTTATAAGCAGATTGCTCAATTCAATAAATGAACAAAACCAAATCATCTGCTCTGACTCAAATGAACGGTATGCTATTACTGCTCAAATTGTCTTCTAGCAACACTAATGAATTTACCTCTAGTTAAACGTCTACCATAGACATGTCTATGACGTTCACTTAAATTTTGACAGATGAGAGATGAGGTTAGTTTGTTTATTATCAACTTATTCCTCTTCTTCTGTTCTGCATATCACTTCAATTCTAACTATCGATATAATGTCACTACTGTTTTCGAGGCACATTCAAATAACCGAAGTTTAATAATTTTTTTAAATATACTGCAATTAGAACTTTTCTTCTAAATTAAATATATGACTAAATTAATGCCTCCTCCACTATCATATTTCACCATTTAAAAAAATTCGTCAACAACCGAATTTAACAGAGCCCGCTTTAGAGGCGGACAACCCGGACCTCTGTCCGGGGCAGCGAACCTGAAGGCGACATTTTCGCCCCCCTGAATGTGAATCAGATATTGGTAAATTACTTATTCTCAATTAATATAAATTTTACACTACTTGTTGATTTTTTCCCTTACTAAAACTAAGTACTATGCAATTTACATTTGATCTTTGTGGTTTGTTATGTTTTAAAGCTAGAAAAATATTAAAACACATTTTTTAAAAAAGCATATTTTTGAAATAAAATAAGATGTATAGTTAAAAGACGCACATGACCCTGCATGAACTTGTAGGTATATAGTTACTTGTTTAAAATAGGAACTGCAAGACATAATGCACTTCATGGACATGTTTTCGCGCCTTACTATATAAAGAGTCATCTAAGCGCAATTGTGTTATTACTGTAAATGCGGTGATAACATATCCTTGAAGTTTATAAATATTAAAAATATTTAACAGTTTATTTCGGAAAAGTGACTTTTGTGTGTTTTGTCAATTTCTACAGGTAAGTACTTCTGCAAATACCTATATTAAGTGGTAAAGAATTATTTTCAAAAATATTTTCCACAATACATATTTATACATTTTTAAATAGTTTCTGTGTGTTTGTTGTGACGGATTTTTATTAATTTATTTGGGTTTTTCGCCGCGAAAAAAGAGACAAAAAAATCCTTCTTAAAAATAGGTATCTATTTTAAATATTTAGTTTTTATATGTTCGTTGTGGTGGTTTGCAATTTGTCCATTTTGTTGGGATCCACCACACCTAAAAAAATCTTTTGAAAAAATCCTACTAATTAATAAATTATAATTTTGTATAGTAATCAGCCAATGCATTGCATAAAATGATAAAAGAAGAAAAATCTTCAAATATGATTAGTCGATGACGGTGGCTTAGTCTGTCCCACAATTAAAAAAAATGAAATGCCTAGTTTTAAATACTAAAAGTATTAATTATTTTTTCCAAAATTAGCCCGAAACATAAAGAAATCGTTTTTATATTTAAAAATAGTTTAAGTATATAATTAAAACTAGGCATTCGATTTTTCAAAATGGTGTGACTAATTGGATTTGAAAATTTTTCCAATTTTTATTTTTAGCAACGCCGGTGGCTTATTTTAACTAGCGTATTTTGCATTAATTTGTTGTTTTAGAATGTGGTGCTCTGCACAATTATTTACAAGGTAGGTCTGGTATTACCATTAGTACTAAAACAAATATCTCCAAAAATTCAGATAAAATGGAAAACACGGAATCATCAGAGAGTGTTGGTGACCAAGACCAATCAATACACGATATTTCTAAACCAACTTTGTCACCAAATGAAAGCAGCTTACCAATTGACACCGCCTTGGCACTTACAGAAGGCATCCTGGCTAGCACTAGTAGCACTCTACATCTACAAACTGATCCCACCCTACCACCCACGGAATGCACTGTACAAACTTTAGGTACAGATCCAGCATTGTGGCCCAGAATTTTAAGAGATGCCAAAAGAAGTTTTTAGTACGACAAGGTCCACCTAAACCATTGTTTAATTACAAATTTCCTTATCATGGCACTGGTCGAAAATTTACTATTCTCGAATTTTAAGAAATGGAGCGCAACTTATAAGAGACTGGCTAGTGTACTCTACTTCAAAAAACTGCATATATTGCTTTTACTGCAAAATTTACGGCCGTGTGTCAAGTTCCCTATCAAAAGAAGGTTTTAAAAGCTGGAAGCACATCGTTAAAACTTTAAAGGATCACAAAATTACAAAAATCATATTCAGGCTCAAAAATCTTGAACTCAGTCAAAAGTTAAAGTGTTGTAGAACTATAGATGCAGCTGCCCAAAGAGTTATTAACGCTGAAACGAATTACTGGTACGAGGTGCTTCTAAGGATTGTAGCAATTACTAAACTGCTCGGTAAAAATGGTTTAGCTTTTCAAGGTACAAGTGATAAGCTGTTTGAGCATAATAACGGCAACTTTTTAAAAATAGTTGAATTGCTATCTGAATTTGACCCCGTCATGGAGGAACACGTGCGTAGAGTACTTAAAAATGAGGAAACCAAAGCTCACTATCTTGGATAAAACATTCAAAACGAGATAATAAACTTGCTTCACGAAAGTGTATAATCGCATATTATAGCTGACATAAAAAAAGCGAAATACTATTACATAATATTAGATTGCACTCCTGACATTAGTAAGGTGGAGCAAATGACCCTGATAATTAGATATATTTCCAGCAATAAGTCTGATTCTGATTCAAACAATGTCGAAATAAAAATTTACGAAAGCTTTTTAGGTTTCTTACCTGTGGAAAGATCTACAGAACAACTATATGAAATTATAATTAAAGAGCTTCATGAAATGGGACTTGATGTGCAAGATATGAGGGCAGGAATATGATAACGGGGCTAACATGAGGGGCAACAATGCAGAAATGCAATCTAGAATTAGGAATTGAAATCCACGAGCATTCTACGTTCTGTGTAGTAGCCACTTGCTTAATCTAGTGGTAAATGATATGGCAAAAGCATCCTTGGAAGCAGCCAATCTTTTTAATATGGTCCAAAAAATATATTTATTTTTTTCTTCTACTTTTCGATGGGCAATATTTTTAAAACATGTCCAAGGATTAACATTAAAACCTTTGGGTGACACTCGATGGGAAAGCAGGATAGAAGCTTTAACGCCCTTAAGATTTCAACTTGGTGAAATATACGACGCTTTGCTAAGCATTTATGAAAACCAAGACATCGATATCTCAATAAGAGATGAAGCTTCGGGTTTGCTAAGTTGCATTAAACAATTTAAATTTTTATGTTCAATAGTCATATGGTTTCAAATTTTAAACTGTATTAATCCTAAAAGCAACCTTATGCAAACAAAAGATTTTGATTTGAAAAAAGCACTTGATCTTCTAGAGAACTGCAAAAAATTTCTTTAAAAACCTTCGATCAGATGTCTTTCAATGAAATTATTGACACAAGAAAATTGGCTGATGAAATTAACTTTGAAGTAAATTTTGAATCAACAATGCCGCGACACCGCGTAAGAAGAAAAAGGCCTGAAGGCCAACTTTTCATATGAGGCAAGGGACGTACCAATCAAGATACCAGAGAAAAATACAAAATAGAATTTTTTCTTCTATACTATTGACCAAGCATTAAACGCACTATATAGTCGATTTGAACAACTACTGATAAAGATTTGCAAATATTTGGAAAATATTTTGTCTGATGGTGAATCAGCTGACAATAACGGTCTAGAATTAGTAGAGGAAATTTCTGCAGTTTGTGCACTTTTGGACAAAAAAGTAAGTCCAAGTGATATTCTAAAAATAATAACAATGCTAAATTTTGCTCCAAATCTTAGTATTGCCTTAAGAATACTACTGACTATTCCAATACCAGTAGCAAGTGGAGAAAGAAGTTTTTCCAGATTAAAATTAATCAAAACTTTTTTTACGCTCAACTACTACGCAAAATCAACTAAACGGCTTGACCATTTTAGCAATTGACATGAAATTTCTGATAAAATAAACGTAAAAGAGGTAATAAAAAATTTTGCAGAATTAAAAGTGAGAAAAAAAAATCTTCTGATTATAATTCAAACAACGTATTACTGTTGTTCTATGTATCCACCTTTTGTTTTCTATTTAGGTTGTAGGTATAAGTGAGAAAAAAATTTAAATCGTAATAGCGGTAAAATTGCATCCTGTATGTTAAAAACTAAGTAAATATTTTTAAAATATAAGGTTTGTTCCAACAGCAGTCTTGGACCAGTTCGAAACCATCAGAAATATTCACTCAACTGCCTCTTATACGCTAAGCTCACTTTATATACATTAATACTTAACTGGGCGAATATTTCTGATGGTTTCAAACTAGTTCGGGACTGTTGTTGGAACAAACCTATAACTAGCTATCTATAGGTACTGCAACTCTATTTTATTTTAATTTATACTGTTTTGTACCAAATGCTAAATTTTAATAGTTGTTTATTTTTAAATATACGTTTTTATTGCAAATTAAAACTATCTTTTATTAAGAAAAAATTACTTTAAAAAAGGGCGGCAATTTGTTTTTTGTCCGGGGCGACGTAAACGCCAGAGCGGTCCCTGGTCAATTTAATATAATAAATATACCGTGATTTATTACTGTAAGAAATCTCTGATACTGAGAATGATAATTGATCTTATTCTTACCTTTGCAACAACCTTTTTTGTAGGAAATTCCTTACAAAGGACTTCCTTCACCCAACCACAAATATATACACAGACTTTTGAATGCATTAGACTCTTCCTTTGTGTAGACACATCACTCAAAAACTAAATAATTGACAATATCCCCATGTGTAATATTGGGAAATACATCAATATTTGTTGTGTATTTTTCAAAGTATAAGCATCTAAACCAATGTCACTTTCTCCATGTACCTAACTTGTACATCACGAGACAATTCCGTAAAATGCCAACATTTCTATCATGAGCACACAAAATTAATGGAATAAAACAATAACAATAATTGTTTTAGATGTTAAATAACCAGTATCAGTTTTTAAAACCGTAAAATACACTTAAAATAACACTTACAGTAATTTTATCAATAGTATTATAGAAGCAAAAAATAGAATTAAATTATTCATAAATAAAAGCAACAAAATGTACATTAAAATGAATGAAAACTGCAACAAACACAATTAATAATGTTTGTGGAATAATTGGCAGTTTACATTTCTCAATGTAGTGTTGAATTTTACAGTTATATTAAGTATGACAGTGTAGATATAATCTGAATAGACATATAATCTCTTAATACTTTTAAGATTATAATGGGTGTCTGGATTAAGATTTGTAATACTAACTATAAATATAAATACTTATATCACATATTAAAAACCCTAATAAATCTTGATTTAGTAAATTATTTTACCTGTATTATCACTGGCCTAAAAGCATGAATATTTTCACTCTCCAAATAAGAGGGAAATTCAGATAAGTCAAAAGTTACCACTTGGCATCTGCTACTATTGCAGTAGTTTAGAAGCTAAAAAAAAAAACAAAGATAATGCTAGTCTGTAAAAGTATTTAAAATGACAGGGAGTCTCTGGCATAAAATTAACCAGAGATAATTATTACTGCTTTTATCTACCGTTGCAGTATGTGAGGAAAATTAGAGAAAGTTTGCTTAATAAATGAGAAGTGTTTGAGGGATTTGATTCACAGTAAAATCAAAAAATTAAACCAGTAGTAAAAATGATAAAATTTGTCTCTTGTTCTCTTTGTCTAGGATTAGCTGTTAACGAAGAAATTAAAAAAAAAATTTTCCTGCTTTGTGTTATATGATATAAATTGAAAGATGGGTTTTGAACACACTACATACACACTTTTACTTAAAAATATAAAACTTTTGACAACTGTTGAAAATTGGAAAAATAGGTACGTAAATTTTATTTTGGGCAATTAAGTATTAATTAATTTTTAAAAAAAGACAGCTGAATTTCTAATTTATATCACATAACACTACACATGAAAGCTGGACGGTTTCATCTTATTATTATTTGATTTTACTAAATTCAAAAAATAATACATGGACAAATTTTTCATCTGCCTTAAACAATAAAAATTTTTAAACAAACTTTTTTACACACTCATTAAGGGCTGCAGAGCAGCAGCACTACCAAAAGGAGAAGGGGATAATAAAAATGTATAGTTGTTATGACAATATTTCGTAAGAGAAACATAACAATCTGCATATGTTAATATCATGTCAATTCTTTCACGATTAATTAATGATGCTATTTGTATTGTAGTCTTTACGCGATGCTCGTTCCCCGCTCCTTTGTTTTTATATGATACATCTTACATCTCGCTGTATAACTATTGTTTCTCCCTCCACATTGAACATTTTTAATGTATTTGTGATTCTTTAAACCGCTCAACTAAAGCAAGTAAGCAGTGTTTTGATTTTGTAATAATATCATATTTATATTTATAAGTGTTTGATTACTTAATGCCCTGGTGTAAATTACAGTGTTTGTGTATAAACCTGGTAAAGATCATTTCTAGTAATTATTTACAGGGTGTCTCAGATTTGAAGTGAGAAAGAGCACACTTAGCTGAGTTCACAACATCCCCAAACTTACCCTTGAATATTAACAGTTTTCGAGATACAAACATTTATAAAAAAAAAATTGAAATTTATAAAAAAATAATTGGATAATGTAGTTGTGCCTTAATCAATGCACTATTTTGCTTCCCTTGTATATTTGACTGGGACATTAATGGTAAAGTAAGAAAAAGCATGAGAATTCAAAAATCCATCCATTCGAGATACAGGGAGGGCGTGTTATGTTTTTGACTAAAACTGTTATCGGCCATATTTCTAAAACGGCTTTAAATATTTGAATAAAATTTGGTACAAATATTAAACACTTTTAGTCCAATCAAAATCATAATTCACTTTGGAAAAATTTTAGGACCGGACTCAATTTTTATATTGTTGCTCTCAGTGCCGATAATATCACCCTGTGTATCATTGTCAATGAATCAGTGTAAAAAATAATGTTATAATATTTGATGGCATGCTTAAGGTTATTTTCCAATAAATTTTGAAAAATATTGATGAAAAATTTTAAATTCTATGAAATAGGCATCAACTAACTAAAGTTACTATTTTATTAATTTTACTTAAATGCCCTACACTAATTAAATATCCCCATTTTTTTGGACAAATACAAATTTATTGAAAAATTATTGGTTTGTGCAAGGCTGGACTCGCTTAAAACTCCATGATTAGGTACTTTATTTAAATGTTTATTATTATTATTTACCTAATTTGTAAAATACATTAAAACCAAAGTTTCCATATTCATTACTAAATTGGAATAACTTTGAAAATGTCGTATGATTTGGTATAAGACGATTTGGAAAACATCTTTCTGCAATTCTCCCATTTTCCTTGCAGAAAACATACACAAAAATATTATCTTAACCACATAATAGGACCGCGAGGAAGGTTTGAGATTTATTTAAATTTTCTTAGGCGTCTTGCCAGATTTATTACAAGGCATCAATTTTAGGAGCATGTGGTTTCATCATGATGGTGTTCTGTACCAGTCAGAGAACATCTGAGTCAGCATTATCACAACAGATTGATCAGTCAAAGAGTTTCAGTTAACTGGCCTCGAAGATCTCCTGATCCTACACCTCTAGACTATTTTTTTATATGGCCAACTCAAGTCAGAGACATACAATGAAAAAATTCGAGACACGGGAACACTTACTAGAAAAAAATTATAATGTATGTGACATTATAAATAACCCGAAAATGATTGATAGACCTGTTTAAAGCTTTAAAATGATTGATGCTGGATGTGGTTATTTTGAAAGTCTATTGTAATTTTAATTAGTTGCACGCACACGCACACACACAAACCGACGGACATAATTCGGAAAATAGTCAGAATGGATTCAGGAGGGTTCAAAACGTATACATCCATCAAAATTTCGAGATCGAAAAAAATCACGATTACTATACTTCCTTATATTAGGAATGAGAAAGTAAAAACAAAAAAATTAATAACAAGCTCTTATTAATATTAACTTTTTAATCTATTATATTGAATTTGATTGAAAATGATTTACATAATGTGAATAAAAAATTTAAATAAAATGTACCTAATCATGGAATTTCAAGCAAGTCCAGCCCTGCACAACTATTAATTTTTCAATATGTATCTTGTCAAAAAAAAAATGAAGATGCTTAATTAGTGGAGGGTACTTTAGTAAAATTAATAAAATAGTGATAGCCAGTGGCCGGAAGACTGTAAGTATTTTACCAAAGATGAAATTTTCTTCAGTGACTCTCCTATACCAACCATACATGAGATGGGGAGTCACTAAGCCCAGCGAGAGTAGCTACGATGTCACTCAGGTAAGACAGGTATAAAAATCAGACCAAGTTCAAAAGTATTTTACCAAAGCAAAATCTTACCAACAGTGCGAGTATATGTACCTTATGTAATCACTTTTACTTCTATAATATTTGCATGCAAATGGATATACTATGAATAATATAAAAAGAAATGATACTTACTGGTTTATAGTAATGGGCCGTTTATAAAATAATAATAATAATTATAAAAATATAGTGATGATAATAAAAATATAATTAAAGTTTTTATTGGTAATTTTTTTACGAATTCAGTAATGGATAATAATAATAATTGTTTACTCAATTCAAATTGATATTTTTTCAAATTTATATCGGTTATTTTCTGTTATTCGTCAGCTTCATCTTCGGAATTATTTCTAGCTTCGTATGACTCATCATCTACTAAATCACTATCTGTAAAAATAAAGTTTAAATTTGTAAACTGAACCAAGCAAATTTAAAATAGAATTTATCGTAATAAAATTACCTGGAATATCCTGGATAAAATCACTAACGAAACATGGAAGTTGATCTCCCTCAAACCACTTAAACACGTATGAGGTGTCTTGCTCTACCCAACCATATAATAATATAATCATACTTGTTAAAATACTTTTGAATTTTTTTTTTCAAATTTTCAAAAACGTCTGCCATGAGATTACAACCGGTCAAATCGTCTGCCATTGCATTTTTCAATAGCAATAGTTATATTCTTTAATATATCCAAACGGCAGCTTTGGTAAAATACTTTTGAACTTGGTCTGATTTTTATACCTGTCTTACCTGAGTGACGTCATAGCTACCCTCGCTGGGCTTAGTGACTCTCCATCTCATGTATGGTAGGTATAGGAGAGTCACTGAGGAAAATATCATCTTTGGTAAAATACTTAGTCTGCCGGCCACTGGCTCTTAGACTATGACATTAGTTGATTGCCTAATTTAAAGAATTTAAAATTTGGTCAACCAATATTTTCGAAAATTTGTTAGAGAATAACCTTAAACGTGCCTCAAATATTATGATATTATTTCAGACACTGGTCCATTGACTGTTTACTAATATTTACCAAAAAATGATACAGGATATCAGCATTGAGAGCAACATTATAAAAATTGATGCCAGTCCTGGAATTTTTCCAACGTAAATTATGACTTTGATTGGACTAAAAGAATATAATATTTATTACAAATATTTACAGCTGTTTAAGAAATATGGCCGATTACAATTTTAACCAAAAACCATAAATCAAAAATGGTTAACATTCAAGGGTAAGTTTGGGGGTCTTTTGAACTCGGCTAATTGTGCTTTATCTCCCATTACTCTATGTCACTTTAAATCTGGGACATCCTGTATTATGTTGTAGGCATTGTCAACATAATACTTAAACTTAACCAAAATGATCGTTGAATAATTACACAGGCACACAAAAGAAAAGTTTTGCACTATCCAACACACTACTATACCTATACGTATTTTGGGGCGCTGAAACCGAATCCGAGATCAGCATCGACCCATTACGTTAGAATTTTTACATAACCTCAAAAAACAGGTAAAACCCAGCCAAAACTGAGTTTAAAAATAAATTACGAGCCTAAACGGGCTAACCACTTTACCGAGGTTGGCATTGATCCATCATGTTAGAATTTTTTACATAACCTCAAAAAAAATCTTCATAAATTTCGTTACGATCTTCTATTGTAGCATACCTTCTTACTTTTGAAAGTACTGTGTAATGACATTATTTTTCTCTTCTTTGTATTTTCTGGTATATCCTGTATCAACATCTAATAGTAGCCTGCCATCATATTCCCATCCCATCTTCCTTGATATCGACGCTCAATCTCGCAAATATCTTGGTCAAGCTGTTACTCTTGCTCTTCATTATAATCTCCTAGATTTTCTGGAAAGAAACCCAGGTTTTCTAGATTCTTAAGAAATTCGAGAACTTACATTTTTAAAAATTTAGAGTATCTGGGTTGCTTAATGAACCTAAAATTGCAATTTTTGTACTCTCATATAAATTTCTTTCCTGAAAATCTAGGAGATTATAGTGAAGAGCAAGAGGAACGGTTTCAAGGAAGATGGGATGAGAATATGATGGCAGACTACTTTCTGTTGGATGTTGAAACGGGATATACGAGAAAATACAAAGAGAAACGAATGCCATTACACAGGTACTTCGAAAGTAAGATGGTACGCTACAATAGAAGAATATTGTAAAGCAATTTATAAGATTATTTTGGGATTATGTAAAAATTCTAACGTAATGGGTTGACCTCAGATTCGGTTTCAGTGCTCGAAAATACATGTAGGTAAAGTGGTTAGCTCATTTAGGTTTTTAATTTATTTTTAACTTTAGTTTGGCTGGTTTTTACCTGTTTTTTGAGGTTATGTACAAATTCAAACGTGATGGGTCAATGCAGACCTCGGATTCGATTTCAGTGCCCCAAAATACTAATAGCTAAAGTGGTTAGCTCATTTAGGCTTTTAATTTATTTTTAACCTCAGTTCTGGGTGGTTTTTACCTGTTTTTGGAGGTTATGTCAAAATCCTGACATGATGGGTCAATTCTGACCTCGGATTCGATTTCAGCGCAACAAAATACGAATAGGTATAATAGTCTGTTGGGTACTACAAAAAAACTTTTTTTTTGTGAGTGCCTGTGTCAAGCCTAATTATTAAAATAAAGTGTGTATGTAAAGAACAAGGTAGATTTACACCAGACTTAAATATGTAAGATTAACAAACATTTATAAAAAAAAACTGAAATTTATAAAAAAATAATTTGATAATGTAGTTGTGACTTAATCAATGCACTATTTTGCTTCCCATGTATATTTGACGGGGACATTAATGGTAAAGTAAGAAAAAGCATGAGAATTCAAAAATCCATCCTCGCAAAGAAACGGAACTGGCTTTGTAAGGATCCATAAATATATCAGCCCAATTGGATTTGGCTTATTATTTGGAAACTCAGCAACATAACGTAGCAGTTGCAAAAAACAGATACATTTTGTCTAAAATATAAACTGTTATAACATTTTGTGGTATATTCAAATTGACTTTTCATTTCCATGATGAAACTGATAATTTTGAAAGAAATATACATACCATGTTTTCATATTTGCACACTACATAGGGAAGCAGTGCCATTCGAACTAGTACATTCAGAGTAGAGGAGAGAGCATGGACTGCATGCACTGTGGAAAATTCCAGTCACATTTTGTATCTAGGGTACTGCACGAGCTTGTCCAAATGCTTCCCTATGTAGTGTTTTGTAATAAAAGCACGGTATATCGCTTCATCCAAAGTACATACCATAATATGGGAAAAATGTTTACTATTTGATTTCAAGAAAATTAATCGAGGCGATCATTTCTGCTTGTCGTGAAACTAAAAATATGCCTAACCAAAGCTGTCACAAGGTTATTATTTATTTATTTGTTTGAATTTCGAAAAATGTTATTGTGAAGAGTCGTTTTTTTAATCACATACTGGCAAATTTTGAGAGAATCGAAAAAAAAATTGTTTGTATATATAAAATACACTAGAATATGTTTCTCCATATGCAAAGCCAACATGCTACCACTGAAAAAAAAAAAAAACTTTTTTGCCTGTTTAGAGAACTAAATGAGTGTATTTTTGTATTATTTAGATAATTCCAATAACATTACTTAAACTGTTGTTCTGTATCTATCTGTTGGTCATTTTATGTCACTATTTTCTAGGAAATCCTGTATATTCATATTATAAGAGAATCACTATCAGGTTAATTTTTTTATGGATGCCATAGTGAATTATTTTGCTGAAAAAATTGCCCTTCCTCATATCATTATAATAATATAGTCTCATGTTCAAATTTAACTGTCCCAAATACAATCATGCAGCCATAAGAATAATTAAGGTATTGAAGGTTCCAAAACAAATAATATTAAATAGTTTATAAAAAGTTTCTGCTTTAACACAACTGAGTCAGAGATAGAAAATAAGAAAAATATAAGCAAAACATAAATATGTACATATTTTTGAGTTTTTTTTTAAATTTTGAAAAACCAAATTTAAAACACAAGGTTTGTCGAGCAGCAGTCAGAAATTATCACGTTTTACTATGTGCAGTAGCTTTAATAAGATTGTAATATATTAGGCATATTATAATTTGTGATAGTTTCAACTGGTTTTGTCCAGTCAAACAAACCTATACTATATCGATTTTAAATTAAAATACCAGGTGTCTATTTGAAATATCTAACCTATAATTTTGAAATAGGCTGACTTAATTTTAATGTGTTGGATTTAAGATTAGTAATAAAGTTAGTAATAATAAGTTAAACAGTTTAGGATGTAAAACGATTTTTGTAAATAAAAATAGCATTGTACGAATTCTATCAAATAATAGACAAATTAGATTGCAAAAAACTGGAGAATGTGAACTAAAATGTTCTGAGTGTGATGTTATATATATATTGGACAAACTGGTCGAAATGTAAACAAACGGATCGAGGAACATAAAAAATCTATTTTGAACAATATACATAGCACCGGTATGTCAACGCACTGTATAGAAAATAATCGTTTCACAGATTTGGATAATATAGACTTCCTTCATTTAGAAAATAAATGTAAAAAATTAGATTTATTATAAATATTAGAAACTAAAAAAGCTGTTATAATAAATAATAAAAACTTAACAAATGATCAAATAATTTTTACCGGTCACGACATTTAGACAAAATAGTATAATTTAAAGAAATTCCCATCATTTCATACCATAAAATTTAATACTTTATAATTGTATTGTACTGCCCAGATGTGATATATAAGAAGCAACACGATTTAAAATCTAGTATCATCTGTGCTCTTGAAAAAGGCCTAAAAAGTCGAAACGCAGTCTAATATTTTTAAAACATTTAAAAGCAAAAGTTGTTTAATTTTTAATATAATGGTTACCAAAAAACCTCATAGAAATATAATAAAAGAGATTAAAACCAAATGAAATAATAAAAACCTATGTTTATTTCATTAGTTCCTTTGATATTCTTGTAACTAACATAATAGGTAATATTTTAAAATTAATTAACTAATTATTAATATATTATCTACTCAAATGAATAAAGATTCTGATGAGATTAATTTAAAAAAAACACATTTTTAATACATTACTTACAATATTTACACTAATTATCTCTGGTATGTTAAAAATAATCAAGGATAGTAAACATATGTACTATAAATGTTTTAAATAGTATAATAAAATTTAGAAAACGTACAAACTATATTATTTTAATATATAAAATACTGATATTATTGTTATTATATACAGTGTGTATAGTTTATATACTTTTAGCCTGTGAGCTATTTGACAAAATTTATTTTCAATTTTTATAAAACATAAATTCCCATTGACCTACACACTGTATATGTTGTATATGTGTGACTGTAGTCATAAATTTTTAATAATAAGAGATTTCGAGATAATGAACTTTCCTTTATATTCTAAGACTATGATGAGTTATATTGGGTTCATTGGTTTTGGAGATACAGCAAATTCAAAAAATGCCTACTTGCCATTTTTAAAATCTGGAACAACCTGATATTTTGCCTACCAATTCTTTATTTTTCAATCGATTTCAATAAATTTGGTCTTGTTATGTAGGCAATAGAATCGGCTCTAAGAAATTGTGAACAAATTATCGATATGTCAAAATACAAGATTCATTTTATATTAGTACTTTTATTGCTTGTACTAGTACATCTTAAATATCGACAATATGAACTAGAGAAATAATTTATATAAAATCGTATCTTGGTAAATAACACAATGAGATGATAGAGGACATTTCATAATCTCATAATTAGGTGGTAGATACACTAATGAAATTCACTATATATATAACAAATATAATATTACCGAATCATTGAAAAAAAATTAATATTTTCAAACACTAAACATTCAATTAATAAGTAATAAAGTCTGGCACATCATACCCCTTGAATGTAATCTTTTCTTGCAGCCATACCTGCTGTAACTCTTCTTATCCCGCTGTGTATGGACCGGGTTATAGAAATTTGAGGCAGTTCTTCACAATTTGGGTTAAGCCTTGTCGTATCTTCTCAATATTATTAAATTGATTTTGGCCATTGTCATGCAGTCGTTGAAGAAAATATGGCCATGCATAGTAATCCAATAGATTTACTTCAGGACTGCAGGGCGGTCATCTTTCTAGCTCTATGAAATTGACATTGACATTTCTCAGGTACGAAAAAATCGTTTGTACTGCACCGTTCTCAAAAAAAAAATATACATGACTACAGCATTTCTATCACTGACTTGTTGCCATAAAAAGGACCCTAGTGGGTTAGAATACAGACTACCCACGCTGTGGTAGAAACAATGATTATTCACTGGAACCTTAAATTTTTTTACAAAAATTGAACACTATTAGGTATTTTTATACTATGGCCGCCCTGCAGTCCTTAGTTGATCCATTGGATTATTTTGTATGGTCATATTTTTTTCAAAGACATTGGCCAAAATCAATTTAATAATATTAAGGAGCTACGACAAGGTATAACCCAATATTGAGAAGAACTGCCTCAAATTTTAACAGTGTGGACCATACACAGCTGAAAGAGAGGTGTTACTACTGCAATTGCAGGTGCACGAGTAGATCAAATTGAAGGGGTATGATGTGCTAGACTTCATTACCTACTTATTAATCGAATCTTTAATGTCTGAAACTATTCATCTTTTTTAATAGGTGCGTATTTTCTAAGATCTCAGTTAATATAAGTAGTTTTATGGTTACAGAGGCTACATCAAATGAAATTATGCTCTTATTTATGCAGTGCAACCGTAAAACAACTTAAGTTTTATAAATTATTTCTCTAGTTCATATTGTTGATTGTTATTATTCAAGATGTAGTAGTTATAAGCAATAGAAGTACTATTAGAAAATATATATTGTATTTTGACATTTTCGTAATTTGTTTGTAATAGATAGATAGATAGATAGATAGCTAGATACACTTTATTTGTTCACTTGTAGCAAAATTGCATAATACCCATGGGGCGTTGAACATGTCAATATACGGGGTGATTCATAAGGAATGAGTAATATTAGACCTGCCGAATCTATAGCGGAAAATATTAATTTTTTTCTTAATAACTGGTGGTCAAATATTAATACTTACTGAGATACAGGGTGTTAAAATATAAAAATAATTCAGTAATGTTGTTATATTTTAGTTATTTTTTCACACTTAAACATAAAAGTTGGTCAATTAATTAACATTTTAGAAAATCCTGCGCACCCCTATTTTTTTTTTTACTTTTTTGCGGTGATCCTCTCTTTCCTCCTCAAAATACATAATTTGTAGTATTCCATTCGTCATTTTAACAAAAATAACTTTAATACCAAATATCTGAAGAGGTGAGAAAAGGTGAATTTTGTAAATTTTAAAAATGGCGGAAATAAATTAAACAATTTAAAAGATAAAACTGTAATTTATTTTTCAACTTGAATAGAAAGAACGAAGTAAAAACAAAATATTTTGAAACTACAAATAAAAGTGTTACATCTCTCATGTTACATGTTCCATATGGCCACCACCCACTTCTATACAGCATTTTAGTCGCTTGCTCAATGATTTTCTTACAGAAAAGAAAGTGGTTAGGTTAGTTCTGATAGTATCAACAGCTTCTTGAATTCTTCTCCACTACTCTTCGCCAGTATATACTGCTTTGGAGTAAACAAGGGAATTCATGTAACCCCAAACATAAAAATCCATTGGGTTGAAATCCGGGCTACGAGGTGGCCAAGGAAATTGACTCCCATGACCTATCCAGCGGTTGGGAAACACTTCATTCAAGTAATTTCCAACTTGTAGGGGAATATGTGGTGGTGCTTCATCCTGCATGTACCACATATTTATTCTTACGATTGGTGATATATCATCGAAAAGTTCTAGTAATTGGTTTCTTAAAAAATTTAGGTAAATTTCTCTATTTAAATTGGGAGGTAGCTCTATTGGACCTAAAAATGTGTCTCCAATTATGTCACACCATACATTAATCTTAAATTCATATTGAAAATGCCTTTCCCTGATTAAATGCGGATTTTCTAATCGCCAAGAATGACTATTTTGCCAGTTAAAAACACCGCGTCTTGTAAATGTAGCTTCGTCTGTAAAGAGGATATTTTTGTAAAATGAACGGTCTTCATTTTGTTTTCTTTGCACCCTGCGACAAAAGGTTGGGTAATCCCATGGAAGTAAATTTTGAATGGGAGTAAAATGAAATGGATGAAACTTCTCCTTTTTCAACAGTCTTATTATTGAAGACTGACTAATTCCAGTAGCTAATGACAGACGATGTACATTGGTTTCGGGATCACCAGTTACTTGAACTAAAACTTCATCTTCTTGGTCAGGTCGTATAAATTTGGTACGTCTTGTATGGTTTTTTGGGTGAAATAAACCTGTTTCACCTAATCAATTGAACAAGTTTTGAAAAACCTTGTAATTAGGCTGTCTATAGCAGGATATGTTTGTCGATATACTCTAGCTGCAGCAAAGCCAGAGAAATTTGCCATTGCATAAACACAGATCATATCTCTTCTTTAGTAAAATCGTTATGCCGTGGCATATTAACACCGTTACTTTAACACAATTTATAATTAACAAACACCAGCAATTCAAGTATCACAATAAATATTTGACAGATAGTAAATAGATTCATCTATGTCAGTATGTTTCACTTATTTCCATAGCATACTTTGTTAAACATTTTTAGCACCTACCCTTTAATTAATCAGGAAGTTTATTTTTAACTAAGTACATATTACACATTTTGAGAAGGAAAGAGGATCACTGCAAAAAAAGTAAAAAAAAATATATGGGTGCGCAGGATTTTCTAAAATGTAAATATCTCAATAAGGGTGCATTTTATGAAGATAAAACAAGTATCCTTTTTTTGTTTAAAAATAATGGTTAATCAAAAAATTTGCAATGAGATTATAAATGAACGAAGTACAAAAAGTTATGACGGATTCCATTAAATCAAGATAGCTTACATAGCGCCCTCTATCGATACACCAAAAATGATAGCTTATTCAATTTTCTCATGTCAAAAAACCTAATTGTACCGACTTTTATGTTTATGTGTGAAAAAATAACTGAAATATAACAACATTACTGAATTATTTTTATAACTTTAACACCCTGTATCTCAGTATTAATATTTGACCACCAGTTATTAAGCAAAAAATTAATATTTTTCGCTATATAATCGGCAGGTAAAATATTACACATTCCTTATGAACCACCCTGTATAGAAAAACAACAGAAAAAAATATGTAACATAAAATACTTAAAAATTAAAATAGACATAATTTACATACAGACTTAGACACTACACGTTAAAAAGTAAAATTTAAAATAATACTGTATAATAGAACAGTTAAATATTTCTCTAAAATCAAATATTAAAAACTAAAAACCAAGGCTAAAATGTTACATACAGAGTTTTATTAGATAACATTGTTATCATTTAAGTATTCATCCCGTTTTTTTTTTTCGATATTAGTATTCAAGTAAATATATCTTCTATTCAAAAATATTGAATTGATAATGGGCTTGCACCTAATAATTTAAAAACAGATTTCCTTTTATTTTCACCTAAAACTCTTAATGAAAGCTTACTCGTTAGAATTGACGGGGGGAGTATAGAACAAAGTGATTCTGTTAAATTCTTAGGACTTCACATTGATTCACGTCTAACTTGTGGCAGACACGTTGACTTATTAATAAGTAAACTTAAGGTCACTTGTTTTTGTATATGGCAATTGAGAAAGTGTTAGTTTTAATATTCTCAAACAGTATTATTTTGGATATGTTCGGTCAAGGTTGAATTATTGTATAATCTGTTGAAGTAACAGCAATAGAATTAATCAACTATTTATTCTGCAAAAGAAAATAATATGAACTATGTTATTTAGACTCACGTTACTGCTGCAGGAACCTATTGTCTGAACTAGGTATTTTAACGGTTTCTTGTTTATATATTTTAAACTGTGTTTGTTATCTAAAGTGTAATCCACATAAGCTTATGAGTAACAGAACTGATTAATAATTATTTCTTAAGGCCAACGTACAATGTCGATATACCCCATCACAGACTGCCACTAGTGGCTAATGGGCCTATGATAATGTCTATTAAATTATTTAATAAATTACCTCCCCCCCTATGTCAAAATGTCAAAAATGGAACACTTGGTATACTATTATTGAATTTCTTTAAACTGTAGAGTGTAGCTCACCTTATGGTCTTTCTGCATGCCAAAAAGCAAATGAGTATCTTTGACATGAAGAAAGTTATAAAGGTTATTGTAAACCATTACACCTGTCAGCATTTTTTTAAAATGCCATCTCAAGAACTGGGTTTATGCATAGGGTCTACATGTTTTTGACTAAGAATTTTATGCTCTTTTTGAAAACCCTAAGATATATATAGGGTATTCCATTTAAAATAAGTAAGTTGGTATCGACTTCCGGCATAACCGGAAGTGCCAGATGCTTGTAATTATTTTAGTTGGATTGACCACACTGCCATTAGTAATTCCTTAAATTTTCAAAATTTTCTGGTGTGTACTTTTCCTGATATCGATTGATGCAGTTCCCCTGGTGCATATATATATAATTTTACAACGTAAAATTATTTTCAATTATACAAGGTGTCACAAAAATGAGTTACATAAGAAAGTATAATTTTTTTTAATGGAACGCCCTGTATTTTTTTGGTGCCAGTTAAGCCTCCAAGGGTCCTGTATTACATTCTAAAATATATTGCCAATCGGATGCAGCGTTGCCAAGTTATGATTTTTTTTCCTGTTCTTTTTGGTACTTTACAAACATTTTTTTGACTGCCATATCTCCGAGATTTATTAATTATTTTTTTCTAAAAATGTAAGACGTTATTTGATAATGATGTATTTACTGAAAAACATTTTTGAAATAAATTATTATTATACCAGGAGTCCAAAATATTTGTTTACATTCTTGATATTTAATTACCATTTTTCTCAATTTTTTTAAATGGAACACCCTGTATTTTTTAGGCGCCATTTAAACCTCCAAGGGTCCTGTATTACACCCTAAAATATTTTGTCAATTAGATGCAGCTTTGCCAAGTTATGATTTTTTTCCTATTCTTCTTTTGGTAATTTACAAACATTTTTTTGACTGCCATATCTCCGTGATTTATTAATTGTTTTTTACAAAAATGTAAGATGTTATTTGATAGTGATGTATTTACTGAAAAACATTTTTGAAATAAATTATTATTATACCGGGAGTTCAAAATATTTGTTTACATTCTTGATATTTAATTATCATTTTTCTCAATTTTTTTAAACGGAACACCCTGTTTTTTTAGGCGTCAGTTAAGCCTCCAAGGGTGCTGTATTACACCCTAAAATATTTTGCCAATCGGATGCAGCGTTGCCAAGTTATAATTTTTTTCCTGTTCTTTTTTGGTAATTTACAAAATTTTTTTTTGATTGCCATATTTCCGCGATTTATTAATTGTTTTTTCTAAAAATGTAAGACGTTACTTGATAATGATGTATTTACTGAAAAACATTTTTGAAATAAATTATTACTATACCGAGTCCAAAATATTTGTTTACATTCTTTATATTGATATTGAAACTACATAGTGATACATATTGATATTGATATTGAAACTAGCCTAACAATTGCTCAAAATGTCCATCATTTTGTTTCACGCAACACTGAAGTCTCCTGATAAATGAACCCCCTTACATTGTATAACATATCAACATTTATACGATTGAAACACTGACCAATCCTTTCAATCATATCTTCTCAAGTCGTTGCTTCTACTTTATAAACGTCTGACTTCACAAATCCCCAAAGGAAAAATCCATTGGTCAGTTCGGGTGATTTAAGCAGCCATGCAGTGGTACCTAACATAATTTAATAAAATAATAAATTAGATGTAATTTAGCAGCTTATTAAAATATCAGACTTCCTCTTCCTATCCACCTTTCAGGAAACTGGTTACTAATGGCCTGACGAACATTTATACTAAAATGTGGTGGTGCACCATCAAGTTGTAACCACATATTATTTGTAATATAATCAGGAATATGCTCGATCGTTTGTGAAAACGCATTTTGCATAAAATCCAAGAAGACTGTTCCATTCACTTTTCCTTCAAAAAAGTGAGGACCAATAACATAATCATGTACAATTCCTCCCTAAACATTTAAACTCCAGTTGTGCTGGTAATGATTTGTCTGTACAACACGAGGGTTTTCTGTGCTATAATAATAGAAATTGTGCCTATTCACAAATCCATTGCGATGAAACGTTGATTCATCCGTGAACACAAATTTGAGAAATTCTTCATTTTCTCCATTTTGGTTTTGAGCCCACTGGCAAAAATTTAATATACGATTTAAATCCAAATCCAAAAGCTCTTGATGCAGCTTTACTCTATAGGGGTGAAACTTGTTTTTATGAAGGAATAGGGAAATACTCAATTTACTACCCTATAAATCCCTAGTTAACTCCCGAACACTTGCCGTAGGATTTTCAATTACCGCTAAAGTTATAGCCAGCTCATTTTCTTCACTTAATACATGTCGTCGTCTCACCTTCTTTTCATATTCAACACTTTCAGGATGGTCAAAAAGTTCTTTGAAATTTTCTAAAGACCTCACATCAGGACACCTTCTCTCGGGATATTTTTAACAATACACTCCATAACATTAACCAATAACATACATCATGGATATCAAATCTTGTTGACAAAAATTATAATTCATATTTATCTTAAAAATATTAATTCAACTTCATCACAATAATCTTAAACACCTGACAGAAATATCATAAAGTGAAAAACAAACGCAAAAGACCAAAGCCATACTAGATTTTAATGCTAAAATAAAGAGCACCTTAATTTACGCAAAAATTATTTGAAATAATCATATCTCAAAAACTGCTTGAAATAAAAATAAAGTATATGTTAATAAAATGTGGGGAATTGTATGCGTTATTCATCCATGTAAAAAAATTATAGGCATTTCATTTAAAAAAATTGAGAAAAATGATAATTACATATGAAGAATGTAAACAAATATTTTGGACTCCCCATATAATAATAATTTATTTCAAAAATGTTTTTCAGTAAATACATCAGTATCAAATAACATCTTACATTTTTAGAAAAAAACAATTAATAAATCGCAGAGATATGGCAGTCAAAAAAATGTTTGTAAATTACCAAAAAAGAACAGGAAAAAAATCATAACTTGGCAACGCTGCATCCGATTGGCAAAATATTTTAGAATGTAATACAGGACCCTTGGAGGCTTAACTGGCGCCAAAAAAAGTTAAAAGTTAACCGTTTTTGCACAATCTTCCGAGGGAACACTAACTGGACACCCTGTATATAGATTTGCTTGGGTAAGTATATTTCCTTCAATGAAAAGTTGTGTGCAGCTTTCTATTTGCCTCATATTTAATATATTTCTAATACATCTTTTTTTGTAGCTTGAATATTCTTTTGGCATCACAAGAGTTGCCCCAAAAAAAAAAATTCCTATATCTTATTCATGATTGTACATATGCATGGTATGCTATAAACGCCATTGAAATGTTGATATTTTGTGCTATAATTTTAAGCGCAGAGCAATACCAAGCCATGTTTTGTGCAAGATGATCTATGTGTGATCTCCAATCAAGTTTTCTCTTTATTTAATTTGAGGTTCAGTGAATAAAAATATTTTTCTAAGGTATCTTGCGTGCTTAGAACTGTTTGTGCCAGGTTTTCTTTATTGTTTTCACTAAATATTAACGAAGTGTCATCTGCATATATTAGGTGTTAATATTGGTCATAGGGGTAAATCATTGGTGTAGTATATATAACAAGGGATCCAGTATTGACCCCTGTGGCACACCTCTTTGTATTTGTATTGTGTCTGATTCTAAGAGTTCTCCAGTTTCATCTGTCTCTATTACATGCTGCTTTCTGTTATTAAGAATGATACTATTAATTATTGTAAGGCAACTCCTCGAATGCCATACATTTAAATTTTCTTGCTTAAGACAACGTGATCTACAGAAGCAAAAGCTTTTGACAAATCTAGGTATATAGCCAGGGTATTTTTATTTTTGTTCATTGAGTCCGTTATTTTACACAGAGCTTGATATATTGCCCTAATTGTTGATTTATTTTTTTATAAAACCATTTTGATTATCAGATATTAAGTGGTTTCTTTCTAGAAAGGTGATTAGCCTATTGTAGATTATTTTTTCGAATATTTTAATAATATTTGACAGTTTGGCAATAGGTCGACAATTACTTATTATAATATGTATTATTATATTTTTATAATATTTTTTTCACCTTTTCTATAAATGCCTTAATATGGGAAATTTTCAGATTGTCTGAAAATATGCCAGAATTAGAATTAATTTTGGAACATTGATTCAAAAAAAGTTATTAACATTATTCAGGATATTCTTTTTATTATTCTCGCCTATATTTATGTTTTTTAGAATGGAGTCTTTATTGTCTCTATATTGGTATAAGTTTTGACTAGGTTCTAGACAGCTTTTCCCTTGTTTTTGGATGATTCAATATATGAAATATGAGCCTGTTTTTTTGCCTTACGTATTACTTTTTTTTAGAATATAACAGTATTCTTTGTATCTGTCGGCAGATACTTCCCCATTTTTTGTATGTACATATTCTTTTTTGTTTTTACACAAGATTTTTATGCCCTGTGTAATCCAATTTTTTGTGTTACAAGTTTTACTGTTTTTAGGGGGAAATAATATATTTAGGATATTTTTTAATTTATTAATAAATTTAAAGTATGCTGCATCTGAATCTTCAAGGTAATAAAGATCATCCCAATATTGTTTTTAACACGCTTTTATTAGCTTCACTTGTATGTTTGCTTGTTTGTTTGTTTGTTTGTTTGTAACCGACTCTTTGGACTCGATTTTGATCCACTTTAAACGGACAGATTTAATTGAAACTTTGTACACTTACGAAGAACCGGTAACAATACAATAATTTGATAAGTTTATATCATTATCCTGATCAGGATCGGCAGTCCTTTCCTCACGTATCCTCTGCGTGAGAGCAAGGCTGAAATAAAGAAATATTTTTTTTTCAGAAATATCTGTTGGATCGTAATATGTTATAATATCAGCATCAATAAGCAATATAAATATAGTTTAAAAAAACTACAAAACACGCTTTCATAGCACATCAAACTAAAAAGTGAAAAATAAATATAGTTTAAAAAAACTAAAAAACACGCTTTTAAAGCACATCAAACTAAAAAGTGAAAAATAATTATTAATATAAACTGAAAACAATAATGAACGAAAAATACTAGTATTATTGTGAAAAAAGCGTGGGGCGCTTTGTGCCATATTTTTCGTATATCGAGCAACCCACGCTTTTTTCACAATAATACTAGTATTTTTCGTTCATTATTGTTTTCAGTTTATATTAATAATTATTTTTCACTTTTTAGTTTGATGTGCTTTAAAAGCGTGTTTTTTAGTTTTTTTAAACTATATTTATTGTAGTTCATATTTGACTGCTGTAACTTAGTTTCTGATTAAATTCTTTTTTTTTATAGATTTTATTTTTAATTTTTATCTACTTTTAATACCTGCCCTCATGATCGGTCAGGGCTGTTGTGACAACTTCACCCATGGAAGTATTTTTGAAATTTATGAATATATTATCTATTGTTGACAGAATTTTTTGTTATTCTAGTTGCTTCGAATATAGTTTGCTTTAAATTGTATGTCAGTAATAAATAATTGTGTATTTAAATTTTTTAAATTTATGTTAAAATCTCTACAAAACCAGTTTGTATTTTTTTAAATTATTTTGTGATAGGTCTAATATTTCCATCAATATATTAAAAAATAATTCTAGGTTACCTTTTGGAGGCCTGTAAATGCATATTATGATAGAATTTGTTGCTTTATACACAATAGACGAACACTCTATGTTATCTTCTATACTTTTCTATTTCAGTTTCTTCAAAATCTATGCCAATTCATACAAAGATACAGGAGCTACCACGACATCGATGTTTCCTGGACCAGACAGATGCTAATTCGTAATCATCTAACTGTATTGTTATCCCTTCTTGGGCTGTATGCCAGTGCTCAGTTACACATATTACAATAGGTTTATTTTCCATACTTTTTATGTAAAGCTCAAGTTCTGCTATTTTATTTTTCAAACATTGTAAATTTTGATGGAATAATGTGAATATACTTAATTCTGTGATTTTAGTGGTTGTATTATTATTTTTTGTTTTTTCTCTTTCATTATTTTCGCTGTTACTAGTCGGTACAACATTTAGAGATTCAGAAGAGTTGGCTTTATGTATTGTTACATTTTTATCTTGGTTTTTGTCAGTTTTTAAAAATCCCCCATTATCTTCTATATGTCTCATTGCGTCAAAGTTGAACCTTCTATAGGGTACTTTTTTGGCCAGAAGTTTGGATAATATAGCATATCTCTTACGTTGAGTTTTATGCCAACTCGATAACATTTACAGTCTTTTCTAATGTTTCGTTAGAAGACGCTTTACCATT
Organism: Rhamnusium bicolor; assembly: GCA_029963845.1. Taxonomy (NCBI): domain Eukaryota; kingdom Metazoa; phylum Arthropoda; class Insecta; order Coleoptera; family Cerambycidae; genus Rhamnusium; species Rhamnusium bicolor. The sequence goes on from JANEYF010003153.1 coordinate 354,794, forward strand.
ATCTCTTCATCGTCTTTTATTTGAGTTTTTCTTTTGATATAACTTTTTATGTGTTCTTCTGTTATGTTATCTTTAACCCTTGATATGAAAGAATTTCTTAAGCAATTCTATTGCTTACGTAACACGACCAAGTTTGTTAAAATTGGCTGACAAATAAAAATTTGGCAAAGGAAAACAGAAAGTACGTTTTTTTCGGCCCACTTGGTATAGTCCTAATTTGTGCAAATTTATACAAAAATGTGATTTTTTTTAACCACTGTTTAGTTTTAATGTTAATATTATGAAACATATCAGACAACTTAAATAATGTTTAGAAATAAAATTACAAAACACTTCTTTTTATACATTTTACTTCTCTTGATTTTCACTTTATTTTGATAGGTTTACAACTAGTTTCATGCTATTCGGACATTTACGAAAATTAGACGTTTTGTAATTACTTAATTTCTAAATGGATTTTCACAAAGTAACGCCCTTTATCAACCCTCTACTTTTAATAGCATTAGATTGTAACAAAGAGGAGGATCATCCATTTTTAACAGCACATTTTTATGTTTATTACTTCATATCTCATAATACAATGTAATCAGCAACCTCAGGAAATTTTAGTAAGTAAGTTTTGGAGTGTTTTGGATAAAACAATTTATATTTAGCTTTAAAAAATAAATATACGAGTAACCTTTCTGCTGTTTTATATCTATGTGATACATATCATTTAAATAAATGATGTCAATGCTGCTTCCAATAAAAGCAGAAGTAGCAGCAAAAATAATTTATTAAGTTTGTCGGAAATAATTTTTTATTACCTACATATAATTTAAAAAATGTCTCAAACAAAACGTTAGAAATTAATATTTTGTTTTATAGCGTATACATGTTTATCCATTTTTGTAAATATGTGGGTATTAACAGGGCTCAGGGCATGGTTTAAAGATCAATAAATGTCAATCTCAAGCGATAAAATGTATGAAGATCATTTACACAAGTACTAAATAGTCCATAAAATCTACTGCTTGATCAAACAAAAAAATAATTCAATAAAATTTTAAATTAATTTTTCTTACCGTTTTTAATCCATAGTCTCCTAATCCCAAGTTATATACCAAAATGGTATTATTTGGAATTATCTTTGCAATATTAATAATAAGACCGATCGCCTGACTTTCTTGCCCATCTAAAACATATGTAACAACAATGGGCAAAGAAGTATTTTTCCAAATATCTTTTGGAAATAATCGGGGCTCTTCTATGAAACCCAAGAGATTTAGATACTTTTCATCGGCATTTAGTGTTTTTGTTTCTGCATCACGTAAATTATCCTAAAAATTGAACACTAAATATTGCACAAAGTGAAGCTAAATTTAAACAAAATATACTTACCTTGAAGTTTTTTATTTGTTCATTAGTTGTTGACACAATGTTTTGAATACTTTCTGGTTTATGTTGGCCAAAAATGATAAAGACTAAACTTACAGACACCACAACGCATAACGTTATTAAAAAAATTCTTCGTTCTCATTTGTGTTCAAAAATTTTTCAAAATTACATTGAAATTAATTGTCACATCTCACAAACATAAAGTCTAATAATTTAGTTTTCCTTTAATTTGTCTTTGTTTTTCCGTACTAATAATAACAAATTCATAATATTCTTCAGACTATGGGGCAGTTATTGAGTAATGAAAGTTTTTAAAAATATAACTCGGTTATTATGTCTGTTATAACAATCATACACAGAGCTCAGGCTCAGATCTGAAGTTAGCAAAGCAAGAAGATGTTTGACAACTCTATATGCATTACAGAGACAACCCCCTCTGTACATTATAAGCTTTGTTCGCGGTACCTAATCCCGAATACGTTTTGTTGTCCGATTCATGCGCAATTTGTTTTTAATCGTTCGCGGTAAGGAAATTAACGTACTTAAATAATTCGGGATTGATACCGAATATGTTCGGAACTAGTTCAGCCGTTACCGCTATATATTGTGACTCCATCAAACCACAACAGAAAAAAGTTTCGATCATAAACTATGATCAAACGAAAAAAGCATCAAACATCCTGTGTGCTCAGTGTCACTAATATTTAAAATTCATAATTTCCTAAACACACAGTGTGACGTAATTCATATCCAACCAAATCCAAATCACAGTTGGCGACATTGAATAGTTTCCCAACAAAATAAACTTTTTTCTTCTCTGTGGCAGAGACAGGTTGTCTCTGTCTGTAGTATTTATCAGAGACATTTATCAAAGAACAGGATTAGTTGTTTTTCTGTTCTGTGGTTAGTTGTCTTTTTCTGTTCTGTGCTGTTCTGTGGTCTTTTTCTGTTCTGTGTTCTGTGGTTAGTTCTATCATGGTCTCTAAACTGTGTTTAGTGTTTATACTGAATTAGAAAAGGTGGCGGAATTTTGAATACTTTAATTAATTTTAAGTTAATTCCTTGTTGATATTATGTCAGGAAATGCGTCTGCTGATGACCAAAGCGAAGATGGTGAATTACGGCAAAGTCCGGTAGATACTAAACCAAAAGATACTTTGGATTTTAGGTTAGGCTTTGAAACCAATTATAAACTAATATTAATTGTATTTCATAATAATCGATATCTTTCTTTGCAGTTTGTCTGAGGAGGAAGGCGAAAATGTAGATGCCTTGGATATTAAACCTCCTCAAGCTAGAGTGTCTTCCCAGTCAAGGATTAAAAGGAGAGATGGTAGGGATCATGATCGAGGACGACATAAGAGATCTGATCGTCATAGAGATGAGAGACATTCGCATAGAGATAAACATCATAGGTATGTAGAGTTCTTTAAAATTAGAAAAAAACTGGACATAATTTTGTTTTTATTAGCAGTTTATCGTAGATAATTATTAGGTGATCTGTCATATATTGCAGATGATTATGGTTGGTTGCATTTTATCTCTGTATGTTTTACTTTTAACTGACTGCAATCTTTTGTTCGAGCAGCTGAAAAGTGTATTGTAAATTTTGTGATTTTGTCTGAGAGGTGAATATACAAATATCTAATAATTGGTTCTATAATGTACATATTTGATCCGTGCAATATGAACTTAAAATCAGACCTTGACCCTCACTTTTACTTTCTGACGCTGTACTGTCCCTATCTGTTAATCCTCTATTTCGGTAAAATGAGAAATACTTTGTTCAACTGGTGCGTGGCACCCCAGGATGCCGAATGTGTATCACATATAAATGATACTTCCAGAAGGGAGACAACAATAGACACATTTTATTGAGTTGATCTCTATGCCACTACATGGAATTTAACTGTTTTATTGGCTTCTATAAATGTTTTGTGGAGAATTAGATATAAATCAAAATGTACTTAATATTGTGTTTTAGGACTTTTAGGTTATTTATTTTTTACAAATAGCATTAAGTTTACAAATTCGGTGATAAATTGGCTTCACCAGAGAACAACTCTGGTGAAGCCAATTTATCACCGATGAACACAAGATGGCGTCTCGAAACATCTATTGTTGACCGTTTAGAATTAATACTGTAGCAGTAAAAACTGAATAACTCATGTCTTAGTTTTCTATAGCTTTACCGTCGTATAATGCCCAGCTTCATTGCTAAGTGGCATAGATAATCACTAACTATTCCGTCAAAATTTTTACTCTACATCATATATTTGGATATGCTCATAGCATATCCCTTCTGGGCTAAAGAATTACTGACAAAGTTTATGCTCCCGTTGGCCACAGTTGTTTACTAGTTTTTAGTTAATCTAGTTTCTAGTTCTTTGTATATTAATTACAATATGACACTATAGCATTATTCATGTTTGTATTTATATATTTAAGGTTTATCTAGAAAACGAAACAATCAGCGCCAGCAGAACGAAGCCCATAGTGTCATTATTTATTTAGAATGTTGTGGCTTAAAAGGGTTAATGTTTGTTTATTACATAATAAAAAATTGAAGGATTTTCAGAAAATGCGATTTGCACAATTTGCCAAATGTAGACGTTATTGTTATTATGGTGTCTAATTTTCTAGCATCAAATAGCAATTCTGAATCTAATCAACCTCAATCCAGTGATATAAGTATTTATTCATCACGTTTATATAATGTATTATTTGATGGTTTTCTAAACACTATAAATTGTATATTGAACATTTAATAAAAAATCTACAACAAATAGTATTTATACGACACATAGACAGGTATTACCTTATTTTATACACATAACAATTGTTCCGTGTGTGTTGTATACAGGGCCTTTCAGAAATAGTATAAGTTACTAAACTTCTACGGTGGGCCAAAGTAAGCAGAAAAGTTCTTATAATCTGGTGTCCCCAAAAACACTGTCTCCAATATACAAGGTGTGTAAAGTATTACTAGAAATAATTAAGTTTTTTTTTTGTTTTTAGAAACTATCAGAGAAAAAATTACAAAACTTGGGATGCAAACCAAACTCATTGGAGGCTATGTAACTGTATACTCTTCAAATTTTTCTTATGCATAGCAGGGTACATCAGTGGTAGCAGAATATGCTTTTGATGAAAATGATGAAAAAAAAATGGAGATTTTGATATATGTATAAAAATTACGTAACGAGCAAAAATGTACTATTCAAAAAAATGTATCTTGTATTTTTTTTATAATAACGCATCATTTTTGAAAAAAGTAAAAAATTTCAATTTCATGCATAACAAAAGCCACCAACATATGTGAAAATAGGAATAAGAAATATCCAAGGTAGGTCATGTATAATGCCTTGAAAATGCAACAGAATTCTAAATGTTATTATTGTATTTATCTCCAATAATTTCTGAAAAAAAACAAAAAAAAACTATTTCTGGCAATGCACTACACCCTTTCCTATTTCTGGCGATACTCTCTCTACACCCTGTATTTTGGAAACGGTTTATTTTTGACATACCTTCATATGAAATTTTTTTCTCATTTTAGCTCATAGTATACCCTGTAGGAGTTTGGCATACTGTTTCTGTAACACCTTGTATACAGCACACGTAAAACTGTTTTATTATGCTTTGGTATGGTTATAAATACTTTAGATTAGTTGTGTTGTTCATGCGTTCAGAAACAAAACTATTTACTTGCTCTTCATTTTCATTTGAAATCAAAATTTTGTGGACAGACCTATTGGTCATATTGTTTTCGTGGTAGTGATACTTAAAAATTAATAGATTTGAATATTAGGTAGTATATACAGGGTGGACCACCGAAAATAAAACAGGCCTACGCTTTAATTCGAAGATGTAGAAGGGCCAACAAATTTATTTTTTTCTCGATACGTTGAATTGCCACTAAAATAACAATTGCCACTTCGAAGTGAGAATTGTTATGTATGTTTCTATGGTTGTCTCCGTGAGTGATATTCACTGTGGTGAAAAAAATATATTTTGAGAACAACCGTTTGACATCTATTGATGTAATACAGGCATACTTAAAATAATCTTTAAATGCACATCAGTACCACCACAAAGTTGTTTTAATTTGGTAAAACCGGTGTCTTGCTTTAACAGACGTGCGAACTTTTCTCTAACAGGCTCATTTTTTGCGTCACTTATAGACTGTAGCAGTCGATTTAATAAATAAATACACATTTATTGCAAGAATTTTTTAGATAAAAAATTACAAACAAAGGTGAAAGATTCCGCAGAGCATGTTCTCACTTACACCTCAAACATTTTAAAATATTGTATAGAACAAATAATGAATATAAGTAATAATCCTCAAGTGAAGTAACATATAAAAGGTACATATGGTGTCAAGTAATAAGAAAAAAAGAATATACATATATTTAACACACATAAAGTGACAAACATTACTTAAAACTACAGAAATTATATCGTGGCTTATAAAATCTTTGGCTCGTTTTTTAAATGTTGTGGTGCTATGAATTGTGCTATTACTACTTATTGGCATTTTATTAAAAATATGGGCTGCCTGATAACTAAAACAATTTTTATAAAATTCGGTTCTATGTCGAAGGATAGTGAGTAAATTATTATTTCTAATTTCAACATTATGTAAGTCATTGCGATGTATCATTAATTCCTGTAGGTAAGCGGGAGTATTGGTAGTAATTGTTTTGGATATCAGGCAGCATACATGTAAAAGCCTCTGCTGGCTCATTGTAAGCCAACCTAACTCTTTGAGATGCGGACTGATATGTTACTTCATCCACTATTTGTAGTGATTCTGCTAATGACAACTCAACAACGCAACGTTTTGTAAGTTTTGTATGGCATCATGTAGTCTTTTATAGTTCTTGTGAATAGTTTTTAAAGGTGTTTCAACGGAAATATCTTCGAATTTTATCTAGCTCTCCTTAATAGCTGCAGCCTCGTTAGGATTGAATTATAGTATCACAGTTTTTATTTGTTGTAAATATTCAGTATAATAAAATGCTGCCTTCAACCATGTTCCCCTAACGTGGAAGAATCGGCTGTGGTGGTTCGGGAATACTGGGACACTTGCTGTGAAATGCGCGAAGACGTTTAGGAGAATTAAGGAACACTTTTTTTGTATTTGCTATTAATGCATCTACCTTGTCGAGTAGTTTCTACCAGAAGATGTAAAGCATGCACTTTACACATAACATGTACCAACCTACAACCGTGTTCTTGAAGAGAATGGCCAAACACATTATCGAGGCACCATCGGGCGCACTTGACTAGTTGACAGATCAAATTTTTCTAATGTCTCCAGCACCACCCTCATAATTGTATTGCCAGTACACTCAGTTAATCTTTTGCTAGCTAGTAATAGTGGAAATGTCGGTTTAAGAGGGTCCAGTACACATACTATAACATTTACAATAGAATTTTTTTTTACGAACTGTCGTCTCGTCATAACCACAGCCGTGTATTTTTTAATACACATTTGATCCTATTTACAATGTCTTCGCGTACAGTTGGTACATAGTTATGCAATATTGTGTGACATAGTAATGTCACCTGGGGATTGTATTTATTCTAATACTCCCGAAATGGTTGTTTATGGAGTATGTGCATCGGAACATCACAGGCAATCAGCATTAATAGTAAATCGAACATTAACTGTGTTTTCGAAAGCACGCAATTTTTTTGTTTTATGCTGCACAGTACAATCATATTTATCCCAGCACATCAGGTCTGTCTCGCACATCTTACAAATTATTATAGCACTATTATAGAGTAAATCCAGAAATTCACTGATAAATTTATTCACAGATTGTAGTAAATGTGATTAATACATTCCATAAATAGTATCCTTACATGCATAGTGGAAAGATCAAATCTGTAAGTTTTTTCCTTATCTTGTCTATTTTCTATATTTTCCAATTTATTCATTTCAGTAAGCTTCACGAGACAGACTGGGTATCTGTTAAAACTTGAGTTACTTTACCATCTGTCACTTCATATTTCACACAAACAGTTTTCTTTTTAGAAATTATTACCTGTATTGGCAGGAGATTAGAAATTTCGCTCTCTATCTCTGACACATTTCTTGTTTTAGTTGAACTTTCTTTAGTAAATTTAATGGAAATCAACCACTCGAAGATGGAGTTTGTTTTTCTTGAATTACACTTTTGTTCTGGACATCGATTACCTTTAAAGACACCATTGAAGCAATAAAAAAGATTTGCATCAGAAATTAATTCGCTTTCTCCAGAAAAAAATTGCTTATATTCAGATTTTCCTGAGGATCACATCCTCATGTATAAAACCAATTCTTGTGCATCTGATACATTCACAGAATCAATATTCATGACAGGATTGAGAATGTCTTTCTTTGATGCCAGTCACAGTTATGCAGTTTTATTATGCTTATAATATTTTTTTTGCAAGATGGGAGAACTTTACCTCCATTTTCAGCTAACAGATGTTTTGTTGAATTTTTTTTTTTTTTTAACTCAAATTGATATGAGAGACTTATTTTTTTGTAAAATTTATCATTTTTTTCATTGTCTATTTAAAAAAAAAATAAAAAAATTGTTTGGCCTACATATTAGTCTAGTGGTAGATGTCGGAGCTTAGTAAGTAAATATAAATAATGCATAGGCGTTAAATTGTTCGTAATGTTAAAATAATTATTAATATGAGTTTAAATTAATAGACATATAAATTGGTTTGGTAGTGTAAAAATATCATTTTAAGCACTTTGTTCTTCTTTTATTGAGAATAGGAAAATCCTAATATATAAAACACAATCATTACATAAAAAAATACAATATCCATATAATAGCTTATAAAAAATCATAATAAATTAAAAGTCAATACATAAAAGTACAATGCATTCTTATAATCATAAAAATTAAATTAAGGAGCAATATAAAATGAGGCATTATTTTTTTAGATGTATAATTAGTTTCTTTTTAAAAATATTTAGGACATACTGGTTTTAATGTCATTTGGTAAATTATTGAAGTCACGGACTCCCTTAAAAAATATGTTATTCATTGATCTAAAATTTTGAGTTCTATTAATATGTAAGTTGTTTTGAGATCTAGTGTGATAAGAATGGATTTCATAATTAAATTTAATAAACTTATTTAGATATGATGGCATTAAACCCTTTAAAATTTTAAATATAAAAATCATTGTGAAATAGCTAATTCGAACAGATACCGGCATCCACTCTAATGTATTTTACATAATTTGAATAGGTGTATACCTATTACATCCAAGGATTATCCTCATATCTCGATTTTGGAGCTTTTGTAATTCATTTTTACTAGTTTGGTCAAACAAATATAAAACGGTAGCACAGAAATCAAAATGTGGCAAAATTATTGATTTGTATACAGTGATTCTAGTTTTTAGATCCAAGTTAATGGATATTCTGGAAAAGTAAAATAATTTATTTGAAATTTTTTTCTTTATATATTCAAAATGGCCTTTAAATGATAAAACATTATCTATAGTTAAACCTAAGTATTTAACTTGTTCAACTACTTCAATTTTTTCATTTTCAATAAACAAGTTAATATTATTGATGTCAATGTTACCATATTTAAATCTGTTTGTTATCACCATAGCTTTTGTCTTAATTGGATTTAATTTGAATTTATTAACATTAAAATAACATTGTATTTTGGATAGCTCATTATTCATTTTATTAACAGCAACATCAAGATTATCATCACACACAGCTAATAAAGTATCATCAGCATACAAGTTTAAAAAGTCGCAGTTAAGTAGGTAATTGATATCATTTATATAAATAATAAATAAAAGGGGACCTAAAATACTTCCCTGTGGAACTCCAAGGTCACCATTATGGCTTGGAAATAGTGTATTATTAATTTTGGTGTCCTGTTTTCTGCCAGTCATATAATTTTTTAACCACTTCAAAACATTTCTTTTTAAACCATAGTAAGCTAATTTATCCAACAATATTTTTCTGTCAATAGTTTCGAATGCCCTTTTTAAATCTACGAACACTGCTAAAACATATTTTCCTTGATCGATCGTTTTAATCCAGTTAGTTAATGTCAGTTGAAGTGCAGATTCACACGAATGCTTAACATGAAAACCTGATTGGTGGCGTATTAATAAATTATTTGTTTCAAAGTAGTCAGTCAATTCATTATAAACTTCTTTTTCTAATAATTTTTCTAAAGGTGGTAGAGTATTGATAGGCCTAAAGTTAACTGCTTCCTTAGTGTTCTTAATTTTAGGAATTAGTGTAATACAGCTACATTTTAATTGTTTCGGAACAACACCTTTTTCTAACGACATATTGATAAAATTTAATAGATTGAAAGCTACCACATCAACAATATATTTTAAGACTTTACTGTTAAGTACATCCGACAAATTACATTTATTATCTAGATTCCTCACCAACGTTTTTAAATCATTTATATTAAGGACTTTAAATGCACTAATAGAAGATTCAACTACAGGTAAACTATTTGAAGACCACATATTATTTGTTAAAATAGAATTGGCTATATCACTAATACTTTCAACGAAAAATATATTCAAATTGTTTGCAGTTTCTGAATTTGTTTTAGAAGTTATCATACTCAGAGTAAATTTAATTTCAGATGGAAAACCTGTATTATTGTTGGGTCATACCAGCTCTTTTAGAGTTTTCCACATGGCTTTTGGGTCATTTTGGTTTATATCTATTTTGTCTTGATAATATTTTTGTTTCTTATATTTTAAACCATTAACTACGTAATTTCGACATCTTTTGTATTCATTCCAAAGTAAATTTTTACTGTTCTCTGATTGAGAATTCTGATAATTTATATATGCAACATCTCTATCTTATGTTTTATTTCTGAACTCTTCATCATACCATGGAAGGGTGTTTGATTTTAAATTGACTATTCTAACTGGGGAAACTTGATCAATAACCTGTTTACAATTTAAATAGAAATTTTCGTAAACTTGATTTATGTCTGTTACTTTTGTGCACCAATTATATTATATAAATTAATTTCACTAAAATTTCTAAAATTGTTTACATATCCGATACAATTATTATTATAATAATTATTATTTAAGAATATAGAAATAATGCTATGGTCGGTAATTTTTGGAGCATCATGAACTATAGCTTTTAAATTTGGCTGATTTGTAAACACATAATCTATTAACGAACTATTGGTTACAGTAACCCTAGTTGGTTCAGTTACTATTTGTTCAATTCCAAACTTTACTATGATATTTTTTAATTTTATTGAATAATAGATATCATGAAAGTAATCTATATTAAAATCCCCCATCAACAAAAAATGATCACCACTATTAATGTTTTCACTCGAACTTTTAATTTCATTTACAAAAATTGTATCACTTGTGCTTGGAGAATGATACGTGACACCTACATTCCATACTCTCATGTTTATTTTGATTGATATAAATTGAATCCAATAATTTGGTTCAAGAACTATTGCCTCATTTTTTTCAAGTGCTAAGTCATTTCTAATATATATTATGACACCCCCCGTATGATGACTTTTAGAGACACAACGTACAGTATTGTATAGGTTTATATCAATTCCACTGTCTTCAAAATCTTCAGTTATTCTAGATTCACTAAGCATTATTATTTTGGGTTTATTACTTATAATATTGTGAATGATCTCATCTTTCTGAGGAAACAAGCTTTGTGTATTTAAATAAATTATATCCGTGTTGGATTTTAACCGTTTTGTTTTTTTGTGCATTAATTGTTTGCCCTAAACTTTAATTTGTTATTGGTGTAACTGGTCTAAAAAATTACCTGACCGATTTAGCTCAACACTGCATAAATCTACAACCTCAATGCAACTATTATTCAAATTTTTGGCATTCATTTCAAGTATTATGTTTTCTCTACTTATTTTTACAAACTTAAAATTCTTGTTATAATTTTTATTAAACCTAATTTCATATGTTATTTTATCAGCTATAACTTTTTCTTCTCTATAAAGCCCTCATTAGTGTTTAGATTTAACCAGGTTATATTGTCTTCAGCATACCTATTTAACAAAAATGTATAATTATTTAGTTTACTATTAAATTTATTTATAAATTTCATATTTTTATCTTTGTAGTTGCTAAAGGCTATTGAAGTGAATATAAAATTAGTATGAGTGCAAAATTTAATTTTACTATTTATTTCTTTGAATGAAGGATATTTTCTGTTTTTTAAAATCATTTGACCCTGCAACTACAATTACATAATCATTTAATGAATAGTTTTTTGTCAAGCCTATTATATCCTTTATTACATTCTCAAAGGATGCACCTGCTTTAATGATGGTTTCTACGTTAAAGTTTTTCAAACGCAACCTCAGAACTTTATCTAAGTTACGCCCATTCTCATCACACAACACCAGTATTTTATGAGTCTCTCCCTCTCAATTTTTATTTATTTTTTTAATATCTTTGTCTTCTGATTCACTTTTATCTTCTAATTCACTTTTATCTTCTCATTCACATTTGTCTACTATACTGTGGTATTCCATTAATTTATTATATCTTTCGGATCTTACTTTTTCTTTGTATTTATTTTCACTGTTCTTTTCACTTTTAAGATGAAATATTTCGTGCCTTAACTTTTTTCAGTTCTTTACATACAAATCATTTTCCTGGGTTAGAGTTTCAGTAGATCTAATCATATTTTTTCTCTCACTATTGAGTTTCAATAAGTCATTTTTTACCTTTTTTTAGACAGATTTCCATTTTTGCCATTTCATCTTGCAACATGCTTGTTTCTTTGTGTTAATTCTATAATTTCCTTATTTAGATCGGAGATGAGTTCTCGTTGCTGTTTTATTCTGCTTACGAAATCTTGTTCTGCATCGAAGACTTCATCTTCAAAGTCCTGTGTTTTCCTTTTTAGACGCTTGATAAATGTGTCTTTTTCATTATTTTCCTCATTTAGTCTATTAATTTCTTCATAAAGTTTATCGACTCTTTCTTCCTCTTCGACTCCTTTTTTTTTATCATAACTTGATATTCTTTATTTAAATTACTTATTCTATTAATTTCATTATGAAGTTGACTGAGTATTTCATCATCATTCTTCTTCTTTTTCTCACATTCTTTCGAGCAAATTATTTTATGGCCTCCTAGTCCTACAATATATTTTCTTTTTTCCAGGCAAATAGTATGGAAAATATTTAAACATTCTGTGCAAAAGAAATTAGAAAATTCTTTTTTTGCAGCATTTAAATTTTGCATCCATTCTTCCTAAGTCCTGTCCTGGTAATATAAAACAGTTTAACTTGTTTTTGTTTTATTTAAAAAAAAGAGGCTACAAGAAACTGTTTAGTGGATTAATTTATTTATTTTAAATAATTAATAACTCAAATCTTTGATTATTAATGTCTATATGCACTTCACCATTTTGAAGTTTGTACTTTAAGCAACATATTAATATCAGACCACTTTTAAAATCAATTATTTCTTTATTATAAAGTCGTTTTTACACCACACATAAGTACACAGCTTGTGGTTTTATAAACTAAAATATCATAAAAACCTTCTCCAATATTTTGAAAAGTAGATGTAAGCATCAAATTCTAACATCAGTTTATGCATATAATAATTTGGCAAGAAGTTCTTTTGTCCTGTTGTAAAATAAGACTAATTTTTTATCTGTGATATTTTGATCTTTTACAGGGAGAAATCAGGAAGATCTGGCAAAGAAAGAGAACATTATCAAAGAGAAAAGGAGCGGTACTATCGTGAAAAACAAAACTTTGAACAAATGAACTATGAAGTTCAGTATGAGAGAAGTTATAGAGAAAGAAAAGATGAACAATCTAGGTCGAGACATTCTGATTCAAGAAAATATGAAGAAAAAAAGCAAAAGAAATGCGAGAATCTAGATATGGACGAGAATCAGAGAAACATAAAAGAGAACATTATGAAGATGAAAAACGCAGTAGAGCTGATAAGGCTTTACATGATTTACGGGAACGATTGTTAAGTAAAAGAACTACAAAAGGGGATGAAGAGGGTTATAGTAAACAGGAAAAAGGTTCACATAGGGAAAAGAAATATAGAGATCATGAGAGTGAAGACCCTTTACAAGGTGAAGCTGGAATGTATGTTAAAGAAATTATTAATATTACGACAGAGGAGAAAAAACATCGTAAAGATAGAGAAGTTGATGTATTAACAGAGGAGGATAAAGCTGAGCAAGAACATAGAAGAGAAAAATTATTAGAAGCAGGTAAGGACAAATAAATATTTTATAATTAAACTTCTCAGAAAAATACACCTTTTTAGTACAGGGTGGCCAACTATATTTTGATCCATTTGATGTTGAATAATTCTGGAAGGAAAACAGCTATTGTGGTGCAGTTTTCGGAATTTATTTTTGATTGACTGCAAGTTTTTTTATGGTATTTTATTTTATTATGACAACCGGATATAACGGAACACTTTGTTATTTCAACACTGTACATTTGTTCAAATTCATAAAATTTACGTTTCTCTCTTTTAGAAAATGTGGTAAGTACCTGTTGTAGTTATTTTTAAAAATAGTAGACTTATGACCCTCCAAATAAGTTACTACATGTCGATAAAAACTTTTCTTTTAATTTTGTATTGTTGCCCATGGAAATAAATTGATACATATTGCTGAAAAACTGTTACTTTCGTCCCAGTTTGACTAACAATTTTGCTTTAGATTGAAAATGTTCTTTTTTAACCAAAAAAGTTTAAATAATATTTCCTGAAATTTTCAGTAGTAATATAAGTGCATTGAAAATTATCGATAATTTGGGAAATGTGCATGCTTGCTTAAGCTTTACTTGCATGAGTGCAGATTTCCCAAAAATTATCCATAATTTTTAATGTACGAATTATATTTTATCAGAAAATTTCACAATCCCTAAAACATTTTTAAGAAAGGTCACAATGACAGTTTATAATAAGTGTATTATCAATAGGCGAGGGGACTGTAATCAAAATTACAAAAAGAAACATCATGGTATTATAGTAGAAACCTTTAATTGACTATAAATATTACTAAAATATAATTTTAGTAACCATCTTTTGTTTAATTGTGAAATGAAAATGCTGGAAATGAGGATGTATTTCAAATGAAAGCAATCGGCGGTCTCATAATGACGTCACAGCGTAGATACGACGCGCGCATTCCAGGGTAGAAAACTAAAACAGGGTTATTATAGTGCAGGTGTTATAATTATTGATAATGTAAATTTGCGTAACTGTAACTTCACTAACATTTCCACAACCAGGTACAAAACACTTCTTTACAGACATTTAAGTTTCAAAATATTGTAAAGATATACAAAACAACAAACAAAACATTAAGGTTAAATATTCAACTAGCTCCGTTGCCAAATTTCTAAAAAAGAAGCATGTTCCCTGAAGTTTAATATCTGGCTTTTTAAAATAATTTCTTTTAACACAAATATAAACACAAAGCATGTAAGCAGTCCCTATATTTAACCATCGATTAATGTCTAATGGTTTACTAATACTATAATAAAGGATTGCTTTACATCAACACAATATTATCTTAATTATTTAGAAACATGGCAATGCAGCATTTGTTTCCTCGCTGAATCTGTGCTGTCTACGCTGTTACGTCAGGGCGAATACTAGCCAATACAATTGGCTTGGGAAAATGCGGGAATATCTGACCGTTTAAAGAGCGCTTAAACTTTACGAATTTTTTTTAAGCATAAGACATTTAATAAAAAAAAAAAAAATACGGGTCAATTATTTTAAACTGTAGATGTTATTAAAGTAATAAAAAAAAATTGTCCCCTTGCCTATTGTAAAAATTTTAATAATGCTTAAATAAATGTTAACATTTTTGAATATTTGAAATTCTCATATTTTATACACCTAAAATAAGATACTTAATACCTGATTAAGCTTGACAACAAAAAAAAAAAATCAAAAGTGACAACGGTAATTTTCGATAATTGCACTATTGCAAAATTATCATTGTAATTTGATGTTGATTGGTTGATAAATTCAACATAGAGATGCATGATTGGTCAAACAATCAAATTTGACACGCAAATGAAATTTTCATTTAAATTTATTTGCATACAAGTTTTTATTGACGTGCAGCAACTTATTTGGAGAATCATAAGTCAGTTACTTTTTAAAAATAACTATAACGTACTACATTTTCGAAAAGAGAGTAAACTTTACGATTTTGGAAACATATACAGGGTGTTCCATTTGAAATAACAAAATTGTCCTATACCTGAAATTCGACCATTTTGTTTCCGGCATGTTCGGTTGTTATAACAAAATGAAAATACTGTCAAAAAAACTTGCAGTCAATCAAAGTTAATCTGTGAAAACCCCACCTAAATAGTTTATCGTTCCAGAATTATTCAAGATCAAAATGTGTCAAAATATAACTAGCAAATAAGGGGTTATTTGCATCACAGCAATTTCAAGCAGTAGTATTTAGTAGTAACTAAATAATTATTCTTCAGTGTTTTGATTGGGTTATTAGTCTTTAATTTGGAACAGTATAGGAATAAAAGCTTTATATTAAAGTGTTAAAATATATTTCAGCTCTTTTTTTTTTTTAAGAACGAGAAATGGCTCGATTAAAAGAACAGTCTCGTGTTGAAAGAGAACGTCGTCATTTGGAAAAAGCTACAAAAAGAAAGCAGGAAGAGGAGATATCATCATATAACAAACGTCCTAAATCTGAAGAACCCGTTGTCACAGTTTCGGATAATTCAGATGTTGATATTGATGAACTATATGAAGAACATGAGGATAAAAGCGACCACAGTGAGGAAAGTGTCCACAGTAGTAGAAGTGAATCTCGCCATAGTGATCCGACTGATAGAAGTTCTGAAACTAGAGAAGATGAAAGTCTTTATTCTGAAAGGAGATCACATAGTCGGAGTCGAAGTCGAAGTCGTAGCAGAAGCATTAGTAGAAGTAGTGAAAGATCAGTTTCCATATCACCAAAGAGCAATGAAAAAGATGATGATATGGAAGTAACAGCTGAAACTGATGATAAAGAGGAAAAGAAAGAGAACGATAAACCTAAGATTGATGAAGACTTGCCACCTTATTATCCAGCTGTACAGGTACTTTTTTTGTTTGTTTGTCGATAAAAAAAGTGGTTCTTAAAAATATTGGTACAAATCGGTTTATAGACACTTGCCATTTATATTATATTCATTTCAGTTTAACATTAAGGTTTGTGACACAAGCTATTATTATCAGATTAGTACCTTAAATATACATTATTTTAGCCTTTGAAATAATAAGTAGGTTCTCAAATAAAACAATTCTGGGTTATATATTGCATGTACCTATTAGTTGAATTTAATCCGTAGTGCCTTAGCACCGATTTGGAAATGGCCATTATTTAAAATGAAAAAAAAAATATTTAACTGGCAAGAAAAAGTATTGTGATTGCAAACAGCAATCTGTAATGCAGAAAGATCATGAATACTTTATATGAATGTGCTTTTTGTTGTAGGGTTGTAGGTCAGTGGAAGAATTTCAGTGCTTGAATAGAATAGAAGAGGGTACATATGGTGTTGTATATAGAGCCAGAGATAAGAGAACGGAGGATATAGTAGCGCTAAAACGATTGAAAATGGAAAAAGAAAAAGAGGGTTTCCCCATAACATCTTTAAGAGAAATCAATACATTACTTAAAGGCCAGCATCCTAATATAGTCACCGTCAGAGAAATAGTAGTTGGAAGTAACATGGACAAAATTTTTATCGTCATGGACTATGTAGAACATGATCTCAAGTCGCTTATGGAAACTATGCGACACAAAAAGCAAAATTTTATGCCAGGTGAAATTAAATGTTTATTAAAGCAGTTACTCCTGGCCGTGGCTCATTTACATGATAATTGGATATTACATAGAGATTTAAAGACTTCCAATTTATTGCTGTCTCATAAAGGCATACTAAAGGTTGGCGATTTTGGCTTAGCAAGAGAATATGGATCTCCATTAAAAGCATATACTCCTATTGTAGTAACATTATGGTACAGGGCACCAGAATTGTTACTGTGCGCTAAAGAGTATTCCACACCCATTGATCTATGGTCAGTCGGCTGTATTTTTGCAGAGTTACTATTGATGAATGCATTGTTTCCGGGTAAATCTGAGGTTGACCAATTAAATAGAGTTTTTAAGGTAAGTTATATTATTTTATTGGTTTATTTATTTATTCATATCATATAATGACATTAAGGCGATTCGGCATAACAACCAGCTTATAATTGGTTAAAAAAAAAACAATGTGATTCGACTGGAATACAGTTATAACCTTGTAGTAGTTGGTTTTAACTTTTTACTACTGACCTTGGCAGCACAGTCGTATATTCCGGTTAAATTAATGAACCATCAAATTTATATTTCATGTAATTTACTTGTCAGTAAATATATATTTGACTTGACATTTGTAAATATGTAAATATCTTGCAACAAAAAATGAAAAGTTTCATTCCATCCAGAAACTGGTGTAGTAATCTACTGAAAGGTATTTACCTATTCATTGTCTAATAAAACGGTAAGAGCACATATCAAATTAATCTCCATTTCTTTTTACTCAATCTTGACTTTTGAATAGTGATGTTATGTTTACTACCAAATCTATTCGAGGGACTTATTTACAGTTATTGAAATTTTATTACCACCCGTTAAAACTTATTACTAAAGCCTGGATCCGATTATTACATTGAAAACATTGTCAGAACATTTTGAAACTTTCGCATTTGCTTCCTCTTGAAGTACTGTAGAACGATGGATAAATGATTTTCCGGAGTTAGAGTTTGATGGTACAGAAGATCACTGCAATATTTGTGACAAAATATTGTTATATAATATTTGTATTCGGGCTTTGCTCATTACCAGGTTATTGCCAATTGAATCGCTTTATTTGGTTCATCAGCCTTTGATTTTAAAAACTAAAACAACAAAAGGAAATGAATCTAAATATTAATAATATTGTGTAAAATCAGAGAGAAACAAATTTCACTTATACCAGATTTTTTTACTTTGGATAATTTCAAAATTTTTAATTCGAAATAGAAAAGTTAAAAATATCCGACCTACCCCTGATATTGTCAACATTTTAAAGGGACCTTTAACTTGAAGGGAGTTTTATGGCTGTTTGCACGAGTTCGGCTTAAAAAATAAACTTGATTTATTATTTTAAACTGCACCAGCGCAAAAGCACAGCTTTTCTAACTCGTAAACCATTTTAAATAAAGCTGTAGTAATCTGTGGCTGCAGAGATGCGCATGCGTTAGATTTGTGACCATCCACTTCATGAACGAGTTTGTTTTGATGTTATTTGACCTGCCTGTCGTTTTACTAATTTTTTTATTACAACCTTTTTAAAAGAAGAGTGAACAATTTAAATCTCGATAATAATGATTTTATAAAAGACAACTTATTATTATACATTTTTTTAAAATTGACAAAGTTCAAAGGTAGAATCTATTTTTGGTTGGTTGGAAGGTCCCCCACATTTGCTTGCAACTCTTTTTCTGACACAGCAAGCTTCCTTACAGCCTTCTTTTTGTTATCATAGAATTTTCTGAGGACAGCATTGCTACTGTAAACTGCCACAGGATTTTGGGCATTAAATTCTTTCTCAATTTTCTTCCAGGCTTCCTCTTTTTCTTGCCATGTCACTTCATTGGTTTTTTTTTATAATAATTAAACATAACCATTTTTTATCTGGAGTAAAGTTTACTCTACGCTGCCTTTTCTGCTCCATATTTAAAATTTTAATATACCTAAATTTTTTCAGCTCGTGTCAATATTTTAAATATTGACATTGACAAGTGAAACCAATGACCGATGAAATAAATGTATCCCTAATATTCCCTAAATATAATAATTAATCAATAAAATAAGTTTCACGGCTTAGCTAATTCAAACACGGTGCAACTCGCTACGAATTAAAGCGGAGCTTTTGTTTAAACTCGGCTTTGCAAATCCCTTTAGGTTAAAGGTCCCTTTAAAATGATAATAATACCTCACTGAACCCTATCTGGTCTTAAATTGAATTTTTCAAAAAAAAAATAAAAATTCTGATGATTGTTCAGGGCACAACAGTACGTAAAGCTTAGGAGAGAATATATTTTCTGTTTTATTTGGAATTAAACATGTTCCAGGGAAGATTTCTGGTTTTCGGAAGTTTGGAAAACTTCAGAAATTTACCCACCTCTAAATTAAAAGGGATACATATTATATTACAGTAAAGTCCGGTTATAACGTACCCGAAAAATCTATCAAAAATGGTTTGTTGTATCCGGAGTTCATTATAACCATAGAAAAACGATCTTAAGGAAAAAATTTCGTTGCTTCAAAGGTAGTACGTTATAAACGAAAGTTTGTTAAAAACAAGTTCGCTATAACCGGACTTCATTGTATTTCAATTTTCTTTAATATCATAATTTTCACTAAAAGACTTTCCAATTAAATATTTCTTTTAGGACTTGGGTACACCTAGTGAAAAAATATGGCCTGGTTTTAATCAGTTACCTGCAGTTAAGAAAATGAAGTTTAATGAATATCCTGTTTCAAATTTAAGAGGAAAATTTAACACACTTAGTGAAATAGGTCTAGGACTTTTGATTAAATTTCTAACATTTGACCCTTCACAGAGGGTAACTGCAGAAGAAGCTTTGAAGCATGCTTATTTTAATGAACCTCCCCTGCCCATAGATCCTGCGATGTTTCCAACATGGCCAGCGAAAAGTGAATTAGGACAAAAGAGAGCATTAGCTGCAAGTCCCAAACCTCCATCAGGTGGTGGCGAATACAAGAAACTGGTATGTATCAACAACATTTTATAAGAATTGTGCCCCCAACACAAACATCAAAATGCTCGGTACTCTTCTTGAAGGGTGTTTCACCAATCAACTTGGCATCATCTGGAGATGGTTAAAACCAAACTTATATTAATAATGCTGCCTATTACTTAAACTCACGTCTCAGGTTGATAAACTGAGATCAACTAGTGACAGTGACAACCACTCCGTAACCATGGATTAATGGAAATAGAGCCTCTGTTTCATGCTATTTTTACATTTTGTAATTACTAAACTTTCAAATGCATCCAGTCTATTTGTTCTATTTCTAATTAATCTTAAATTGCTAATATCTTCTATCATATAGCTGTTCTCAAATTCATGTTGGGCACCAGACATATATAAGATGAGCCATAATATGTTCTTTAAGCCTAGTCTGAATAGATTATCTCATTTTCCTAATATACTTTTGAATATAGTTCCAAGTAATTTTGTAAATTTCCTACCTTTCATTTAATCAAATTTTGTCATTTGCATTGCCTAAAATTTGTAAATTTCCCAATATGTGAACCAATACCATATTAATTTCTTTGAAAATTCTGTTGAAATGACAGTTACACTGTGGCTCATATGAAATTGATTTTCTTTCATTTTGAAAGATTTGAAAATTTAAAATTATTGTTGATTTCATATAAACCATAGTTTACATGTGGCTCCAGAACAATTTTCAAAGATATTGGTGACAGTGAATCATACATGGGGAAATAAATTACAATTTTTAGGCAGTCCAAAAAGGTAAAATTGAAATAAATGAGGGGTCGGAAATTTACGAATTTAGTTGTGATGACTGTAATCAAAGTAATATTGGGCAGACAAGGCAATTAGTTCAGACTAGATTTAAAGAGCATATGGCTCATGTCAAGTAAGGAAGGAAGAATAGTACAAATTGAATAGTGACACAGGATCTATCCCTAATAGTCCGCTTTACTGGTTAGTTAGTCATGGTTATGATGTGTTGATGTTACCACAACTAGTTGTTCCTGATGTGTTGAACTGACGCAAGAGTTTAGGCATAAATAGACAGCCTTGTATAATAGTTAATTTCTCTAAAATTACATTTTTCAGATATGTCCTTCTGTCATAGCAGAAGAGTATAGTACCGAGTGTTTTGGTGTTTGTATTTGAAATTTATAAAAAACGAAATATTAACCTTTTTTTGTGAAAAAAATGTAACAATTTTTTAAAATACATTATTTAAAGATATGAAACAAATACCTACATCTATGGTATTTTTGAATGGAAAAATAATGACTAAAAGGTTTTTCATTTTTTTGTTTCAAACTTTTAAGGTAAATTTGCTGTAAAATTTTATTTTTCCATAAAATTTATGTCGATTAACTAATTAAAAATAGTTAATTGAACGTTTAATGTGTCGTACCAGACATTCGGAAATGTTGCTAACCAATCAGTAATGGAGTACCTAGACTAAATAATATATTATATTTAAAAGAAAAAACAAAATGTAGGTTTTCATAATATAATAGGTTCAGCCTAGGTACTCCGTTACTTGTTCATTTGAACTAACTTCTAACTAAAAAATATCAGATGTCATTTATGTATTTTTATTTATCCTTATTAAAAAAGTACATCTTTAAATTATTTTGCCATTAAACTTGCGAAAGTTCACAAGAAATTTCATTCTTTAGACTGAAAATGTGGAATAAATTAATATGCATTTGGTTCCCACAAATCTGCATTTAAAACTGTATCATCATTTGACATATTTTATATTTAATTCATTTGATAAATTAGATCAGGTCACTTTCTGGGTTATGTTATATTACTGGTTAAAATGTGCATGTCATTGGGATTGACAAATGACACTGACTGCTCTTACACAAATGATGGAGTGAAAAGTTAAATAACACAGGCTTACGAAAGATTTGTGATTGAACTATTTAAATTTTTTTAGCTTAGTTAGGACGTATGTTTGACTAAATAAGCTGTTTTTTTTTTCTTATCACGTACAGTTTTTATGCAAACCACTATTGTAATATTTACAAATTTTAAATTAAATTAAATATTTACTTCGTGCCCAAAATTTTGAGAACAACTGCAGTCAATACCGTCAATACATTGGGGGCCGTGATGCGAATCAATCGGGGATACCCCCACAATCGAAGTTATTACGGTAAACAAGTCGTTGAGGGTAACATAATGTTGGATGCTCAAGAGGGACCATCCTACAGCCGAATATAGAAGAAAAACAACGAAAAGAATCTTTTGCAGCAAAAGAAAACGGTTTACCAAAATTATGAAAGAATAATATATGTTGTTTTCTATTTGTTTTAAGATATTGCTAATGGTTTTGTTGCCTTTTTGCTTTTCTTTCTTATCTTAAATACACATGATGAGTATACTTAATTTATGTGTTATTTAACTGTTTTGTTCAATTGCCTTACATGATAGAAAAAACTAAAAAGCAGATTTGAAGTCAGCGCCACTAAAATACCTAAATTCAGCTATAAAACTTAATTCACATTTTACATTACATTGTTTTAAAACGCAGACCTGTGTAATCAGAACTTCTAGAAGAACTTTTTGGGGGCACAAATAATGGCTCATTACTATACTACTAGACATTTTGATTCTATGAGTACATCAAGAGACTTTTCTTTAATCCTAATATTAAATGTGAAATATTATTATTATTTTTAGGGTGGTGATGGAGATGATGATGGATATGGATTTAGAATAGGAATGGGAGTTGATAACAGAAGAGGAGGAGCTGGCTTTAGTTTAAAATTTTGAAAATGAGTATTCTGGTTGTTTTGCTGTTTTATTTTATATAAGTTTATAAAAACCATTAAATTTAATTAGAAATTGAAAAAAACTTGGCTAGCTGCTGACTATTAAATATATATAGGAAAACTTCACTTTGCTAAAATAATTGAAGTAGTTTCATTAAAATTTTGTTGTAAATAGTAACAAAAGCAAAATATTGTTATTCTTTTAATATACATTGGTTTTGTTTTAAAAATGTTTAATTTAACTGTAAATTAAATATATATATATATATATATATATATATATATATATATATATATATATATATATATATATATATATATATATATATATATATATATATATATATATATATATATATATATATATATGATTAAATATGATTTGAAGGAAACAACTACTCAGCGGGCACATACCCCGACCTGCATTGAATTACACCTTCATGATAGATCGATAGCCAATATCATTTGTCAATTCCTAACCAGACATAGATCGATTTCGAACTTATTTGTTCTCTTAGTGAATAGTGGTGAGAGGTATGAAACTTCTCATATGGTCTGAATGCTACTATCCGACCGACATTCTTGATGTCTCTGTGGCGGATAGCGACTTGCATCACAGCAAGTACCGAGAGCGGCGACCCCTAGCCCAGGTGGACTAAACTAATGTGATTAAATATGATTTGAAGGAAACAACTACCCAGCGGGCAAATACCCCGACCTGCATTGAATTACACCTTCAAATCATGATAGATCGATAGCCAATATCATTTGTCAATTCCTAACCAGACATAGATCGATTTCGAACTTATTTGTTCTCTTCAGTATGCCATAGGCAAAGAGAATACAAGGATAAGAGAGACCGTCCTATACTTAAAAAGTAAAGGAATTTTATGCATTCTAAAAGTAGTGAGCGCCACTTGCAAGTGCATTCTATTTAAATGCCCAGATATATTGCAATCGTTTTTACAGTTTTGTGGATATTTTGCCGGAGAGCCCTCTCTACAATAATAGCTGAAATATCCAACTATCGATCAACGAGATCTGTAATGTATTTTATATTACTCTATAAAATTTTAACCCTGTTGGTGCCTCATTCTAATGAATGAATGAATCGTGTGACGCTGGCAAACGCTGATACAAGTCCTTTTACTGATTGTGAGGAATTTTTTGTATATTTACGGGAATTCTAGTTGTGCTCCAGGACTGGCGTTGCCTAACTGTGCTTATAACATCTTCAGATTTAATTTAATGATTATTGCGTAAAGAGACACTGGCATTAGTTTTTAAATAAATCTGGGATGTAATACATTATTGTAATAAGTGCTAGAGCTAGTCTTGCCTAACTGAGCTTAACGTCTTTTTTATTTGTATTAATAATTCTAAATGCAAAGATTTGCAAAATGTGGTGTTTAAAAAAAACGTGTTAGCACCAAATAATTTATTAACGCAATACTTAAAAATAATACGTTTATATTATATTTTACAAATTAAACTTTTAAGATTGATTTTTACCACAAAATATTTTATTGAGTCAATATTAATATCTGACTGCAGATTTATTATCCATTAATTTTCTTTGATTCAGAATTTTGTTAATTTCGATATTGCAATTATAATTTAATTATTTATTATTAGTATGAACCGTTTGTACGCATTTACTATTTCACAATTAACAATAGAATATCATAAACATGCGCAAAGAGAATAAAAATAAATCTATGACATACATTACTCGTGTAGGTATAAAGATTGTTGTGTTAAGATTCTTTAGTGATAAAACTGATAAATATTTATGTATACCAGGGGCGTGCGGTGAGTTTTGATACAGGGAAAGCAGTTTGTGATATAGGGTGATGGGTAGTGCGAAACCCCGAGCGAAGCGAGACAAAATTTTTTTTAAGAAAAGGGGCGTGGCTTCGGTATAATAATTTTAAAGCAAATGTCGAAAGCCGCAAAGTTATGATATCTAGAAAAAAGTACACTTGTAAGATCGCCACTCCTCAATAAACATAAAACATAAAAGCACCACAAAAAATTAGACAACCCCCGATTCCAAAGCCGAAACTGCACGGGCGAGGGTAGATCATCGACTATCTGACAAACTATAGCATATAAAGCTGCAGCCGTTCTCTGCGTTGTTACGTCTAAAAATCCTAAAAAGCGCTCTTGGACTTTCCCATTTGGATTTATGTATCGTACTCACGATTTATTTCTTGCCTCATCTTTTTTTAAAACAATATTGCTTATCGACTGAATCAAATCATTTTGAATATGATTTGATGTACCGCGAAATACCGTGGAGTGTTCCAGATGGTTACTTAAAATTGTATCGTATTTTGCTAATAAATCAACTAAATTGATGAAATTGCCCCTATTAGCAACGCTCCGAGATTCAGTATGACCTCTAAAACTAAGTTCATTTTCGCCGAGAAAACAAACAATGTCAATAAGTCTTTTTTAACACCTCGATTTTTTTTACAAGTTCATTATGCTTACGGTCACTTTCTTTCAACTGCTGATCTAATGAATGCTCAATTCGTGATTTTCCAAATGGTTTTTTTTTAGAACCGCTCGCAACTGAGTTTCACACTTACCATGCCTCTTTGTCACTTTTTGAATGTTGCTTAAATCTGAAAAACCATTTTTATTCAAAACACCTTTTTCATTTGTGAAAAGTACACATGGCCAACAAAACAATTTACACAAATTTTCACAACCCGTTAACCACTGATTAGCACTGTACATTTCAATATTAAAGTACCTATAGCATGATTTAACTTTTAACGTTTTTAAAAGTCAGGTGTTGGTCTCCCGTTTCTAATAATATCCAGTTTATCTTGAAACGAATATGTTGAAAATCCCTTTTTCAACAAATTGCACACCATACAAACGCAAATAATATTTTCCACAGTGCTAGGACCAGCTTCCATATTGAATAAGCAATTCTAAAACTGCTTATATGCGCACTAATGTTCAACGTTTTAAAAATCACTTGTCGCCACACCACAGGTTTAGAAACACCAAAAAAAGTTTTTACAAATATAGCACAAAAGCTGAGAATAATACTAGCAAGATTAATATTAAGTATAATATTAAAATTGATATTAAAATCTATAAAACAAGACGCATTACTATGCTATACAGCTCAGATATCAAGATCATGAAGTGGGGATGGGATGCATTTCAAGAAGTTGCTTATCAGTTATATTGAAGTCGCGCGAGTTCGTGTTGGCTCGATTAATCGAGTGCGTCATCGTTACGGTTTTATCGTGCAACATTATCTCAACTGTTGAAATGCAGGGCCGTGTCTATTGAAATTGGGTAAAAGTAAATTTTAATGATTAATGTATGTGATAAATAATAAATAGGTTCTAATTATGTGTTTGTTTTTTAATAATCCCAAGGGAAACACTGCTTCCCTTGCTTCCATGGACCGACCGCCTCTGATGTATACTAATGTTACAAATAATATTTCTTGAAAAATTAAATACCTACTTTTGGCGGCTGATAAAATGTAGGTATGTTTTAGTACTGGAGCATGGGACCCAAGTAATACTTTAAGCCATAACTGACAAAACTAAACAAACGAAATTTTGCAGAAAAAAATTGCGAGTAAAATTTGCTAAAAAAAAAAGAAAAACTATGTACCTCACCAAGCTATTCTTTAAACGATTTTTAAAATATTTGCGAAACTTTTTTTTCCAGAATCGGGTGAAAAATATAACGAAAGATTTCAAATTTCATAAAAAAATATTGATTTTCTATAAAGTTATGGTTTTGAAATTTTACTTTAGATTGCTTTTTCACTGTGCAAATTTCAAAAAAGGTGCAACTTTGTAAAAAACCAATATTTTTTTATGAAATTTGAAATCTATATTTCCACGATTCTGAAAAAAAATGTTTCGCAATATTTTACTAATCATTTAAAAAAATAACCTGGTGAGGCATACAAATTTTTCAACTTTTTTTGCAAATTTCAATCGCAATCTTTTTTCTTCAAAACTTCTTCATTTACTCTTGATAGTTATGCCAAAGTATTGTTTTCAATCTCCAAAGTATTAGATTCATTTTTCTAAGAAATATTTGACTTGATTCATTAATCATTATTATTGAAAATATGAGGCCACAAAATCTGTCCCGGTTTTTTGGCCCACTGTGTATATTCTGAATAAATAATTTTTCCCAAATAGTTTAAACAATGACAATAGTAAGATGTATCCGATTCAACTAGGTAATAACCTATTTAAGTGCGCTATTTCTTTTTCTTATAATTAAATAAGTGAAGTAGTTAATTACCTACCTATTTCTTAATGTTCTCATTTATTTTATGAATAATCCCGTAAAAAAAATATAATTTAATTATTTATATTTAAAGTGTAGGTAAAATTGAATTTATTTCCGCGAATCAAACGGGCATCTATTATTTAATAGTGAAACCTCCTTGCCTATTACTGCACAGAAAGGTTTAATACATATATAAATGGTTGTGTGCCAAAGACGCATTTACTTAAATATTGCAAGAAACTTAATGCTAGAGACATCTAGCATATGTGAAAGAATGTTGTACAGTGTAGTCAGCTTTCCACGTTGAAACAAAATTTTACACTTCCCTGCTTTAACAAAACAATTCAGTTAACAAAGATGCTTATATTTTTATATTTTTTAATGGTTATAATTAACATCATATAAAAAAAATTACAAAGCTTTGATTGTTTCTTAAAGAAACTGTTTTTATATTTATTCTTCTTTAATATTTGTTGGTTATTGAAAACTGAATTTACTATCTGGCAACACTGTTTAATACTATTATTTAGAAAGTTTATATTACTTGGTTCCTCTTATCCTTTAATTCTCTTTGCCATAGGTTATGGAACAGACAAATGATAGTGGCCAACCTGCTAGTTATATACTAACTATGGTGAAGTGAATAGTGGTGAGAGGTATGAAACTTCTCATATGGTCTGAATGCTACTATCCGACCGACATCCTCGATGTCTCTGTGGCGGATAGCGACTTGCATCACAGCAAGTACCGAGAGCGGCGACCCCTAGCCCAGGTGGATTAAATATGATTTGAAGGAAACAACTACTCAGCGGGCAAATACCCCGACCTGCATTGAATATATATATATATATATATATATATATATATATATATATATATATATATATATATATATATATATATATATATATATATATATATATATATATATATATATATATATATATATATATATATATATATATATATATATATATATATATATATATATATATATATATATATATATATACAGGGTGAGTTTTAAATGTGTAGTTATATTTTAACCCTCAATATATTTCGTCATGTACAATTGATTGGTTGAAATAGTTGAAAATAATCATTTTAAAAAGACGCATTTACTTTAAAAGAACGGAAAAGCAGATTTGTTTACTTTCCTATTAAACAGTTACTACATGAACATATCATATGGGCTTGCCGTATGTATAGCATTCCATAACCGTTTTGCTTGTCTAGAATTTTCATCTATTTGAAAATATGCCTTTAGCATATCCAGCATTAGAATAATATAATTATTCACTATGGTTAATCACTACTTTTCACAAAATGAAATACCAAAGGAACAAATTATAAATAATAAATTTCGGTAACATAGTAACTCAAAACTTCGAATCACAAATTTAATCATAAAAAACTATAAATAACGGTATTAAACACATTTTTGTTAATGCTAATGCAGACAGGTACGCGAACACTCGCGAACTATCAATAACACTGATTTTTACATGGGGTGTAGTGTTGCCAGATGTGTGAGATTTTCACATAGGTTATAAATTTCATAATAAATAAATCATGATGCTTTTCAAAACATTTCTATTAACCTAACTGACGGTTAATTTGACTAACTGAGCATTGAAAAAACTGGTCTTACCATCGCAACAGAAACAACAAAAAACAGCAAAAGACTATTATTTATTTGGGCTTGCACAATTAGCGCTGTTTACGTGAGGTTCCGATTTATAAAGATCTACGTACAGGGTATAAAATTTAATTCAGTTTACTCTTTTTTAATGGAAGAACTGACCGAGGTCGGGGCTGACGACCTAAATTTGACTTTTATTAACTTTTGCTAATGGTGTAAAATGGTAGAAATTTTTAAATAATAGTTTTATTACTTAAAAAAAAGTGCTGGTACACAAGGGAAAATAATGGTACAAATACCATGAAAATGGTATGTTTGACAACACTGATTAGGTGCGTGGTTAGATGTGTGAAGATCATAGGTTACATACGCTACGCTAATATCGCAGTTCACATTATGGCATGGTTGAATTTTTATCATGTAATGGCCTATCCCGAATAAAGTTCTGTTTTTTCAAGAAAAAAATTGATATTTTTTTATAAAAAATGACGTATACTATCCTCCTAACCATCCAGAGTATTATGGAGGAAACAAAATGCAAACTGTTAGGTATGACCAGTGTAAAAAGTGACAGAAATATGTGAAAATACTGCAAACTATTTTCCATCACCTGATTGTTATTGTGTTGCACCTTCAGTGTTTTACTATTAGAGGCCAATTAAAATAGCTGATTTATTCCTTGAACCCCTACACATGTCAAATTATTGTAATAGCAGAGGGTAAGTACCTATTTCTTAAAAATAATAATCCTTTTATAAACTTTGAAAAAATGAGATGGGAACATTAAATTACTCTCGAGATTTCCTAAAAAGTTTACTATTCATCGGAAAATTTAGTTTTAGTTGTACATTCCATATGAAACGCTTAAAAATAAATGTTGATTGGTGCAAGAAAAAGTCAAAATTGTACATTTCTCACATTGAAAGATATTTCAAGATGTTTAAAAATTATTTCAAATGGAGCAATTAATCGTTTAAGTAAGTAATTATTTCATCCAATGTTATTATAAATTGGGGAATGAACTTAATGCTAGGGTTCGGTTTTTTAATCATGGGTTAGCTAAACTTACACTTTTAGAAATCAAATTTTTTCAATTTTACGTTTGTTTTGGAAGTGGTTATAGCAACAAATATTTCATGCTAAAGTAACTTTTAGTTGTAGTGGTTTGTATTAGAATCTCATCGATTTTTGTGAAAATATAATGCCAGGTAACCTTCAACTTATGTTAACTCACGATTGTAAAATCGCGCATAGGTGAGAGAATTGCATAAGATATGCGGCAACGTTGCTTCAGTCCATTACATCATTTTAGCTAAGATATAGAATATTTCCAGTAACCAGCAGTTCCAAAACAGTTTCATCATATTTTTTTGAAAGTCGATAACTCAGTTCCACGTGGGAATTAAAAATAAAATGTGTCGGAGGGTTTCTACAGATGTCAAGAATCGGTGGTTTAAATATAACTACACACTTAAGACTCACCCTGTATATAGTATAAATGTAACATAGCACAAATTACACATTTTATTTAATAATAGTAATTTTATTTTATTAACAAATCTGACCCTTTTACTTGTTTAAATTACGCTTACTGTAATGTAAGGATAACAAATAACTTTATTTTAGATAAGTGTTTTCACAGCACATTACTTTGTATATTGGGTTTTGCAAATTACATACTATAATTAGGTATTTATTTAGAAAAATTTTGATTTTTCTGCTATTATCTACGATTTGGGGAGATCTTTGATTACATTTTTCATACGCAACTGAGCTCCGCCAATGCAAACTTAAAAGTGTACCAGGGCACGAGACTTCAGCTTTAATTAGTCTATAATAAGAAGTGTTCTTACCTTCACGACTCGGGATGTCGATAAAACACCATAAACATGTATATTTCACCTTCGACAAAAATAAGCGAGAACCTCACAGATAAATATGATCGTAAAACCTGCTTCCACCTGTTAATAGGAACTGACTCTTTGTCCCCGTGGCCCTGTGCAACCGGTTGGCGTTTGGTGCTGCCGCCGTACGCAGGGCCGTATTGATTTTATTATTGATTAATATAATTTTTTTGCTTATCGCGGATTTATAACAGCCCCGCATTATAAGAAGGGTTCTCGCTTACCTTTTTTTCGAGGGTTATTTATTACAGAACAATTCGGATAACTACATGACAGGGTAAGTATATATGACACATAACAATTTTGCTAGCGAAATCCAGTTCGTGAAGAATACGTCGAAATAGGGTCTAAAATCAAGTTAGCACTTCTGTCTTCTTGATGGTCATCATCATCATCATCCGGTAACTCATCCGTTCACCGTCGAAATTGATAGGCTGACAGTTAGGGTCAGAAAGAAATGAAATTAAAAATATGGGGGAGTGACAGCTCATCCTTCTGTCAGAAAAGAACGAGGCAAACGGCTATTCCGTCCGATTGGAAAGAGATAATGAAGGAGAACAGTTTTTTCGACCTATTCGAAAGAATGATAAGTGTGAAAGTTCAACGTTGGAAAATAAGGTAGGGAACAGCAGCATCCGTCTGATCCCGGGAAATTAATGTTTGAGTTATTGGGAGTCGGATTAATCCGACTCTGCTGAGGAGTCATCCTCTGAGCTATCTGGGCCTGAGTATTCATCTTCTTCGGGTTCCCTATCCAAGGAATGATCAGTTTCGGAGGGAGCAGGTGCAAGTACATCACATGTTAGGGGTTCTGAAGGTGGATTAGGTCTTAAATGATCCAGATGGACCTTTAAGGGTATACCATCACGCTCCACAACATAGATGGCTTCTGAAACAGCCCGTACAACAGTACAGGGTCCTATCCACACAGGATGAAAGGCATTATCTCGAGAGGGTCTAAGCTCCTTCATGAGAACTTCATCTCCTTCCCGGAACATTATGGGGCGTTGGCTATCGGCATGGACATATTGGCTTCGGTATTCGTCTTGTCGCCTTAGGATTTGATCTAGATGTTCGGTTCGGGCGGCACCTTGATTGTTGACTGGCACGCGATGTTTGGGAATTCCTTAATCTCCGGGTGGCGGTAGTTGGTATCCAAGAAGTGCCTCACTTGGTGATAAAACCCAGAAGCGGCGTTCATTCTGGAACGAAGAGCGAACAGGACGCGGGGCAAAAACTTTTCCCAGTCACTAGGATCCTTGTTTAATAAGTAGGCTCGGAGGTTTCTTTTTTTAATTCCTGATTTCTACACTCAACAGGATTTGAACGTTGGTGATAAATAGCCGTAGTTAAGTGGCGAATATTATGTTTGGTACAGAAATGATTCCAGTGACTGGATAAAAATTGAGGCCCGTTGTCCGATATTACTACAGATGGATAACCAAATCGTGAGAAAACGTCGTTATCGAGAAACCGGGTGATATCAGTAATTAGGGATTTTTTGGAGGCCTTGGCTTCGAGCCACTTGGTAAAAACGTCTTCGCAAACGATGACATAACGATTATTATTATATGTGGCCTGGTATAGGCCCATAATATCAATACTAACTATTTCCCAAGGGTTTCTAGGGAAATGAGCAGTCATTGGCGCATTACATTGAAGATCGCTACTTTTAGTAGCTCGGCACACAGTACAGTTTTTTAAATATTTGGATACGTCAGCGCCCATGCCAGGCCAATAATATATCATAGAAACACGGCGAAACGTTTCATCCCTACCGGGATGACCGGCATGCCTGGAGTCATGGTACGTGTGCAAAACTCGAGAAATGAATTGATCGGGAACAACTAGTTGCCCTTGTTCACGTTATTCATTACCTCGCCCTCTACGCAAAATTCATTAAAGAAGTTCTGATCCGATCGGGAGTCCGGACCACGGTCGCGAGTACGTTGCCACCGAAGCCGGTCACGCCAGATGTTTTCATCTTCTGCATGGGCTTCACGGATTTGATTATAAAGTGGAGAATTGTTAAAAGGGGCTATATAGTTAACGGCGGGTATACTGGAATTCTCGATAACAACGTTATCACAATTGTTGTCATTAGAGACAAATTGAGGATTCTCTAAATGGCACTCGGGAGGTAACATTCGACCAAAATCGTTAACTTCCTCTGTTACAGTTTCGTCGGCAGGGTTACGCGATAAAAAATCTGGTAACTGATTTAACCGCCCAGGACAATGGGAAATGGTAAATGAAAACTCTTGTAATAGTAGAGACCAGCGCGTAAGCTTTGCCTTTGCATCACAGTTCTTTTTAAGCCACACGAGGGTTCTGCTGTCAGTCACTAATTTAAAATGGCGATCCTGTAGTAGCGAGCGATAACGTTTTACGGACCACTCTATCCTTAAACATTCTATCTCATTGATATGATACTTTCTCTATGTTTGGTCAAGACGGGCGCTTGAATAAGATATAATTCGCTTACTTCCGTCAAGACCTTGCTGATATAGAACTGACCCAAGCCCTATCAGGCTCGCATCCGTCTGAAACACGTACGGAAGTGCCGGATCAGGACGATGTAAAGCAAGCGGTTGGGATACAGCGTGTTTAGCAGCATCAAAAGCCGCCTGCTTATCATTTCCCCAGCACTATTTTAACTTTGCGGGTAGAAGGTCCGTTAATGGAGCGGTGATTTCTGCCATTCGCGAGACGTACTCACGTAACCAATTAATGGCACCTAGGAATGATTGGAGTTCCTTTTTATTACGCGGTATTGGGAAATTTTGAATTTGTTCTCTAAGTGTTTTGGTTGGGGCGCGTTCGTTTTACCGTTGATTTCATGTCCGAGATAAGTGAGTGAGATTTGGCAAAGCGACATTTGCTTATTGAACAATGCAAGTCATGCAGGTCGAGTTTTTCAAGTACTAACTGTAAATGTCTCTTGTGTTCCTCGTGAGTGGACGAGAACACGATTATATCGTCAAGATAGACCATAGCAAACTTGCGAAGACAACCCGGGAGTACCTCCTGCGTCATAAGAGACTGAAAGGTACTTGGCGCATTTTTTAACCCAAAGGGCATTACCGTAAATTGAAAGTGGGAACCGTCAGGGGTTGAAAAGGTGTCAACCGAAATAGGTCCGTAGCCGAATTGGAGATTTGTTTAAAAGTTGGGTAATACGTTTCGATAAATACTGAATTGATTAAATTCATTGAAGCGCTGGTATCCACCAATGCTTCAAGTTGTTTACTTTGAAAGTTTACTTTTAGGTGGGGGAGATTGGAGATGATCCTGCCACGAGGGAATTTAGGGCAGGCGACGTGCAGGAAGTCGGCCACCCTGTCTCTCGTTTTCCGGATGAGGGTCGGTGTGAGAGCTCGTACCAGAATGTTGAATTTGGGTTTGAAAATAAGACGTAGATGGAATCTTGGCAGAGTTTTGATTTGTTCTAGCCTTGGAATAAGTAGCAGTTTGATGAATGAATGGATTACTGGAATACTGGTTGTGAAAGTGCCATTCGGAACAGAACTTACATGGCGTTTTTTGTTTGGTTTGGCTTTTATCCTGGTTAGCTTCAGCATTGAACGTGGGTTGGCTTGTTCTGTCATGAAGTGGATCGGCTTGATGAGTCATTGTCGGAGTAGTTGGTTGAACGGCATTTTTCTTAAAGTTCGGATTGGAACATAGCTTGACGTCTCGCTCTATTACTGTAGCTACTTGTGCAAGATGTTCAATGGATGCAAAATTTTGACCTCTGAGGTGTGCTTGAATTTGAGGGTTGAGTTGCTCCAGCAGTATGTTGATCAAATTAATTTCCGACGACCCAGGGCATAGTCGTTGGAAAAGGCATCTCTTACGAGTAATAAAAACAGATACGTTTTCATTGAGTGGTTGCTTTTGTCCATAAAAATGTGTGGTAAGTTGTGAAACAGTAGCAGTATTATTGAATTTTTCAAGTAAATTATATTTAAACATGTCCCACGTAAGTTTTAAATGTTTGTATGGCCGGTACCAATCTTCGGCAGCGCCGCGTAGCAAGGCAGCAGCGACATCGACTTGTTCACTTAGCGGGATACGATTGTTAGAAAAAATGTTCCTCTAGTTTATATATAAATTGTCGTAGTTCTTCGGTGTCTGTGCCAGCAAAAAAGAGGTTTGGGCCACTCTTTTCGGTTTTTTGGAATTGATTAACCAATGACTGAACAGCGACGAGAAAGGCAGAAGCTAAATCACTCTGGTTTGCAGTGGAATTTTGATTTGTTAGTGGTTGTGAGCATTGTGAAAACTGCGTAGAGCTCGGATTGACTGTATTTATTGGAATTTGGTTATAGATGCCTGCATTCGGTATTTGTCGATGTACATCAGTAGTGAATTCCTGAGTGGAATATGTGTGATATACGTTCGATTGATTTGGTGCTAACTGCATGGTATTAGAATGTGAAACTCGAAAAGTATCGTGATGTATTCCAGAAATATCAGAAAACGAAACTGCTTCAATGGGATTTTGATTAAAATAGCTTTGTTCTGACCTCGAATGACCTTGAGGTTGATCAGTTATGACAGGCACATCTTGGCTTGATGTTTGATCGATATTGTCCTGACGAATGGTACTATTGAGTAGTGAATCCTTAGAATTTCTTGACATATCTCAATTTATCGTAGCTGACATGTGAATCTCCAAAACTAACTTGTTTTGATGTATGTCCATTTTTCGGAGTTATCTCACGTTCGTTACCTAAACCAACCAGATTTGAGCCGTGGTAACCTAATGATTCTGACGACCTTACTTATAACCGGACTTAGTATTTCGTCGAGCACTTAGTATGAGTCCCAAAACTCGTCTGATTCTGAATCACTGGATGACATTTTTATTTTTTTATTTATTTATTTTTTAAACCGCACTACCAACGGATATATTTTTTATTATTGATAGAAAACCAGTAATTAATTTTTTAAGCTAATTTATGTGTAAAATGACCCTTAGATGTAGGAGCAATAACGCCGCTTGTGTGGCTAAAATAAAGTTTTTATAATACTACTGTTAAAAAATAAACGAACTGTTTACCATTCCTGCACAGATTCAAAAGAATAATAAACTAAAAAAAAGACGTAATTTTAAATAATGCATATAAGTAAAATAAAACAACTTATAAAGGTTTCGAAATAAAATCGAGTGCAAATAACTTAACTAATTATTTTAATGAATAATAAAAACGAAATGTAAACAACAACGCAAAAAGGTTTACTACCTGCGCTGCAAATGTAATGTGCCGATCGGCTAATGCTACTTAATTATATTCCACCAAAATAATACTGCGACTATTAACTTCGTGAAGTAAATAATAATGTTCTATATCTTTAAGCAACTTAATAATTATTTAAGGATAAGAGTGATTGTTTAATCATCTATTTATAATCATCCTTTAATTAATGTCGGCAAATTATATATTGTAAAGTTAAAACTGGGATTTTCTAAATAAGTGTTAATTAATTAATGTACGTATAATTTTACGTGTCCTCAATATTTATTCAGGACGAGAGTTCGTAAAAATGATATTTTTATTAAGCCCCACGTTGGGCGCCATATCTACGATTTGGGGAGATCTTTGATTACACTTTTCATATGAGCCGTCTAACTGCAAACCCCGCCAAGTGCAAAAAATACGAAAAATTGAGATAGCACTGTCATTCGACAGAAAATATTAATATCTGCATTCTGTTAAAATATTATTTCTCAAAACCCGCTAGTTGAATTATTATCGCGCATCTAAAAATCAGTTTACTTTCAATCCATCGCCAACTGCAGACTTGTTTGTTTGCGAAAACCGCCAAGTGCGTGTGACCAATAGGAAAGCCATATTTTTTGTGGCATGACCGACCATGTGCTTTGATTCACAGCTTGCTGTTTCCAGCATTTTAATTATTATCGTTATAAAGCAAGCAAGTGTGAAAAGTAATGGCTAGAAGTATTTGCCAAAAGGGCAAAAGAATGTTGTCCATTGCACCAAACAAATTAGTGCCTGGACGTACTGTTAATAACGCCAAAAAAAAATCCATTGTTAATTTATTAACCAAGCATTTTGGACCTGATTGGAAATCTTTGCAAAATCTAAAATTTTATAAGAGTGCAATGGAGAACCAAAACATTCAAGATTTACCAAGCTCGTCTACAATGACGGAAGAATTCATCTGCGACGTAAACCCTGAAGATGACACAAGATTTATTTAATTAGTTTTTATTTTTGTTTTTAAGTATATTTCTGTATTTTTAAGAAAAAATAATTAGTTTATAAGATTGTTCCATTTAAGAACGTTTAAGCTTGTTTGTCTGTGTTTGGCTTAAGAATATTGAGTTACTTTTGTTTGACAATACCTACTACTTGTACCTTCTTTTCTGACTAAAGTTTATAAGTGATAAACCAAAAATAAAGTCTAATTTTAAAAGGATCTATGCCACCAAGAACACACTTTTTAAATATTTTGAGTGGTACTATTAAAATCTTTTTAAAGTTAAAACTCTTCTATCAAATTTATTCAAAACACTTAATTTTGGCTGCAAAACCCGCCATTTTTCATGTTCATTTTCAAACTCCGCCAACTGCATTTTATTTTTCTCATTTTACGGTGCTAATGCCCTCTTGGTTATAATAAGATGAATGATAATTATTAAGAAACAGTATCTACATCAACCAAATAGTAAAGTATATTCATTTTATCGATAGTATTAAGCAAAATAGTTTTTCGCGTTTTTCTTGAAACTATATAGTTTGCACTTGGCGGGGTTTGCAGTTAGACGGCTCATATGCAACTGAACCAACGCAAACTTAAAAGTGTACCAGGGCACGAGAGTTCAGCTTTAATTAGTCTATAATAAGAAGTGTTCTTACCTTCACGACTCGGGATTTTAATAAAACACACCATAAACATGTATATTTCACCTTCGACAAAAATAAGCGAGAACCTCACAGATAAATATGATCGTAAAACCTCCCGCTTCCACCTGCTAAAAGGAACTGACTCTCTGCTCCCATGGCCCTGCGCAACCAGTTGGCGGTTGGTACTGCCGCTGTACAGCTACGCAGGGCCGTATTGATTTAATTATTGATTAATGTAATTTTTTTTGCTTATCGCGGATCTATAACACTATGAATTTTTATGGAATTGCTAAGTTATGGGTCACTGTAATCGTAAAAAAATGTATTTTCTGAATATCAAAAAATGCATTTTTTTAGAAAAACCGATTTTCTCACAATTTAAAGGCTCCTATGTGAGAGAGTATTTATCATGAAACAGTAATTCAATTTTTGCAATAGTAAGAAGCCTCGTCAGAAACATTTTTTGTAAATCACAGCACTGTAAATCAAAAACTAAAATTTTCGTTAAAAAAAAGAAATAAATGAAAAATCCAAGAAACATGTATAATGTTATATTCAGAATTCACCATAGATTCCAAAAAATGTAAAAATATACAGGGTGTTCCATTTAAAATATGAAAGGAGGCAATTTCCGGCGAAACTGAAATTGCATAAAAATTGAATATACTGTCTTCTAATGCAATTTTATATGTATAACAACATATTAAAATTCAATTTATTTCTATAAATAATGAAAATAGAGGGGGTGGGCCCTGGCCTCATCTGTTATATTTACACCTAGTATATTAAATGCATTATTTCAAAAAATATTTAAATAGAAACATATTTCGAAATATATCTAAAATATATCAAAAATATTTTATACATATATATATATATATATATATATATATATATATATATATATATATATATATATATATATATATATATATATATATATATATATATATATATATATATATATATATATATATATATATATATATATATATATATATATATATATATATATATATATATATATATATATATATATTATATATTTTATATGTGATTTTACACTTTTAACTTTTTTAAAAACAATTTATTTAAAATATCGAAGAACTTGTGGTTTTTACAACTTTATTAAATTTAAGTATAAAAGTTACAACTTAAAACTACGAAGCGTCGTGTATGACGTACTAAATACTAATGCCTTTCTATTTACTGATTTGGTTCTATTTATATGAACCTCTCTGTGCGTACGTGACAAATATAGTTACTTAAAATTATGTAATGCTATATAAGGGCAAAGGCCGGGAGGGCTTAAAGTTATCTGTCGGCAGATCCCCTATAAAGTAGTTCTTTACAATAAAAATAGAATGCTTTTAACATATAAGTGTGTTGCGCAATTATCTTAAGTGTGTTACGCAACTAGCTAGGGGTTAAAGGTTTACATAATTATGTGCCAACGGAATTATCTAGTCTATTTCTATTTTAGTATATTGAGGGGGGTATATATTTATATAACAGCTCCACCCTATGAAAAAAGTTGGGGCTATACAATGCTACAACTTTTAAACATAATAACAATAATATCATAATGATTTAATTAGTATAACTCTTCGAGTTTATATTTAATTCTAGACCTTCTTCATCTGTGTCCTCTCGTGGGTTGATGCTGGGTCTTCTTTTGGGTAATAGTTGCCTTAGTACTCTAGCCATTCTATGTTTTGGCGGATGCGGCGGTGGTAGATCACCTGAATTGATTATGCCGATTCTGAGGTTCCCGCTTCTTCGCTTACACTTGCAGACAATGTACATAGTAATACTAATTAAAATAACAGTAATTGTGACATAAGTAAACCAGGATATATGTTTTGTTACAAAAGGTTCATTAATTAATTTATCTAATTCTTCTGAATATTGATCAAGCTTATGTTTAGCAATATTTAAATCGTCTACATTAAGACTACTTAGCTTAAGTGGTTTTAGCTTAGGTAAATCATGTTTATCTGGTAGGTGCTTACAGCACGCATAAGGTATTGTTATAGGTTGACGAATGTAAGTAACATTTGTTCCAAAATATACAATGGGTTCTGCGCGAACTCTGGTGCTTCCTATGAAAGCGCTACAATCTGGTTGTAACTTTAATATTGAGTTTACACTTGCTATTATTGATTTTATTTCTTTGTTTAAACATTTGATTGTTATAGGTAATGAATCTGAGATAGATATTAACCATTCATTTTTCTCTAATTTTTGTACATTATAATCTTTTGCAAATATAATTTTTGTTTCACATGTACGGGGTAGTATGTTTGGATTTCTTAAAATTTGAGCTTCGCATATTGCGTCGCTATCTATAGGGTATGGTAATGTCCTAGTACATATTTTTGTGTTTGGTATTAATGTTTTACAATTATTAATATCTTGAATCGATACAAATGACAATGAATCATCTTCTTTCGCTATATATTTTTGGTTTGTAGCGAGAACATGATGCAAACCTGTTCTGTTATCTAATATAGGTATAGGATATAAACGATATAACGTATACATTTCTGGTTCTACCAAAGGAATTTTTAGAATAAATACAATTTTTGATTGCATTTGAAATGCTTGTAACTCCATTATGTCGAGGTATCGTGCTACTTGTGAGGGTATTACTGATAGTGGTAGATTATTTTTATTCAAAGATTGTGATATTTTCTGTAGAGAAGAGACTAAATCTTGTGGAGTTATTATCGAACTATGTAATATTTTTAGTCGCGCAAATGTGATTGAATTTAAAATATCATCTAGACTATCTTTTATAAACGTGTAACTTTCTAGTAGGGATTCACACAATTCAATAAGTTTCACTTTTATTTCGAGGTTCCACATTTCATTTGAGATTTCGTGAATAGATTTTTCTATTTGAATAATGTCTTTGTTAAAAGTATCTTCATCAATTTTTAATTTTTGTATCGTGGTGTTAAAACTTTTAATTACCGACGTGGTTACAGATATTTGATTTTTCATGAGATTTTCTAAATGACGTTCATCGAAATTAATTTTATTTATACAGTTGACATAATATTCTCCATCAGAAGCATCTAGATTACCTGTGATACTTTTCCAAATTGAACCTGCACCATTTATCAGACCGCGTTTGTATCTGTTCGTTCCTGCGTAAATTTCTGAGATTTTTTTCATGGATTACTTGTGATATTTGTGATAAAGATCTAACGTGCGTTCCCACTGAGTCTCTAAGTTTATTTGCAAATTTGACCATGCGAGGGTGATTATCGGTAAGTGTCAATACAATGTCCTTCAAGAGTTCATCGTTGTAATCGAGAGCTTTAATAATGGGTTCTAGATCTTTGTATACTAGTAGGGTCCATTGTTCGTTAGAGATTTTAACATAACCTTCTTCGTGGTAATATATTCCTATTGTATTGTTAATGGGCGTGACTGCAAATTGAGAATTCGCTGTCGTGAATATCAAGAAGAACCTGAAAATAAATTTTCAGAGTGTAGTTTCATTCTGTCAAAATTTACTTTGGATGTGTGTTTAGTTTGAGGGTTGTATATCATCGCGGAATTTTTGAATATTTCTTTGATCTCGAAAGGTCCGTTAAATTTATTAGCTAATTTGTTTTTTATCTGTGACTCTTTTACATATACCGTGTCGCCTACTTTATATTGTTGCTTGTTTTCTGACACATGCTTGTCAAAACGAGTCTTTGCTTTTTGTTTCTGAAGGTCTGTCTTAGAACGTGCGATTTGATAATAATGTGACATGCGGTTATTCAAATCTCGTATGTACTTAGATATTATTTCTTTTTCGTTATATAACGTCTCTGGTGGGCGACTTGAGCTGTGCCCAAAGAGTAGTTCGTATGGCGTAAAGCCATGAGTTTTATTTGCTGAATTATTATAACATATTACAGCGTAAGGAATGATTGTTAGTGGGTGATCGTTGGGGTTCTCTGTTTTGTTAGCCCTGATCATTTCTAATAATGTCGCGTGGAATCTTTCTGTCGATCCATTTGACTGTGGGTGACCGACGCTTGAAAACGTGAGTTTGATGTCGTATAGGGTACATAAATCTTTAATTAATGTATTATTAAATTCTTTTCCGTGGTCACAATGTATGCGTAGTGGCGTTCCATAATGTTGGAAATATACGAGGAGTGTATTAACTATGGATTTAGAAGTTTTATCTTGGATCGGATAGGCTTGCGTAAATTTAGTTAATTCATCGCGGATTACTAATACATAATTTCGCGTTGGTATTTCTAAAATATCTAAATTTATTCTTTCGAAAGGAGTTTTAGGAGTTTCAGTGATTACTAAAGGACTGTCTAAATTTTTCCTAAGTACTTTTGTTTTCTGACATATTTCACAGTTTTTTATAAATTTTTCTACGTCTTTAGTTACACCTTTCCAGTTGTATTTGTCTTTAATTCTGCGGATAGTCTCGTTAATCCCTCTATGCAAATTTGCTTTACCCGTGTGGTATCCGTCAATTATTATTGGTATTTCATCGTCATCCGGTGTTTTTACTATATTTTGACATATGGTGAGCTTAATGTCTTTTTCTGTTAGTATGAATGACAAAATTTCAAGACTTGGTAAATTTAAATTGTTCTCGATGAAA
Organism: Rhamnusium bicolor; assembly: GCA_029963845.1. Classification (NCBI taxonomy): domain Eukaryota; kingdom Metazoa; phylum Arthropoda; class Insecta; order Coleoptera; family Cerambycidae; genus Rhamnusium; species Rhamnusium bicolor. The sequence goes on from JANEYF010003153.1 coordinate 397,165, forward strand.
TAGGTATCAGAATCATTAAAGATATTTTGATCTCTATAAATTGTTACAAAAAGTGTTTCGATTACATCGTCTGGGTTGTAGGGTAAAGGGATGATGTAATATTTTCTATTTTTCACTGTTTTACTAGTGACTACGTTGATTTTATTAGCGTGGAAATCGGGGTTTTCCTCGAATATATCTTCGATAATTTTATAGTGTACATCACATAGTTTGTTTTTTTGAAAGAATGTCACGATATGTTTATGATTCTTGTTTAAGAGTTGGTCATTTGTAAATTGAAATTTTGAATAGTCTATTAATGATTGGGTTTTATATAGGTTAGTAAAAGTTTCGAGTTCTTTTATAATTATTTCTGATGTTTCTGCATCAGTTTGTTCGTCATTATTGTCTTCACTTGTTGAAGCTAATGTTTTCGTGTGAAATAGAGAACATTCTTGAAAATGATTTATTTTTATTCTAGAGAGAGCATCGGCGTTCTGATTTATCTTACCAGGTTTATATTGAATTTCGTAACTATACTCTTCGAGTTTTAATCGCCACCGTGCTAGTCGACTACCGGGGTCTTTAATCGAAAGTAGCCAAGTTAGTGGTCGATGGTCAGTTATCAGTTTAAATTTTCTGCCATATAAGTATGGTCTGAAGTGTTTCACGGCCCAAACGATCGCAAGGAGCTCGCGTTCGATGGTGGAGTATTTCGTTTCAGCACTGCATAAGGTCCTAGAAGCAAAGGCGATGGGAAGATCTCGGTTGAGGGGTCCTTGCGAGAGGACGGCTCCGATGGCGAATGCGCTAGCATCCGTAGTTAGGACGAATGGTTCGTCAAAGTTTGGATATATTAAGATAGGTGGGGAAATTAAAGCGTTTTTAAGGTCTTGGAAAGCCTTTTGACAATCAGAATTGAAATTAAAGGGGATGTCTTTCTGCAAAAGTCTTGTTAAAGGTTTAGAAGTCTTGGCAAAATTTGGTATAAAGCGCCTATAATAACCTGTAAGTCCTAAAAATGACTTTATGTCTTTAGGGTTTTTTGGTTGTGGGAAATTCTTCACACATTCGATTTTTGCTGGATTAGGTTTAACACCTTCGGGAGTGATTAAGTGTCCTAAGTATGCCACTTCTTTTCTTAAGAATTCGCACTTGTCTGGCTGTATTTTTAAATTCGCGTTTTGAAGTCGTCGAAAAACTTCTGTTAAACGAGAAATGTGTTCGTGGATGGTCGGGGAGTATACAATGATGTCGTCCATGTAAACGAGACATCTTTCGTTTTGAATGCCTAACAGAATGTTGTCCATAACTCTTTGAAATGTTGAGGGTGCATTTTTTTAAACCGAATGGCATTCGAACAAATTCGTAATGCCCATTTTCTACGGAAAAAGCCGTTTTTGGAATGTCATCGGAATCGATTTCAATTTGATGGAAACCGGATGCCAAATCTAGTGTGGTGAAATATTCGCATTTTCCTAGTTGGTCTAGGAGGTCTGAAATATTAGGCAAAAGGATATTTGTCTTCGACCGTTAGTTCGTTGAGTTTCCTATAATCTATGACAACGCGCCATTTTTGTTTACCTGAGGCGTCTAATTTCTTTGGCACTACCCATACAGGTGAGGACCAAGGGGAAACTGAGTGTCTAATGATACCCTGTTCTAACATTTTCGATATTTGTGATTTAACTTCTTGCTTGTGAATATGGGGATATCTATATGATTTCGTAAACACTGGTTTTGCACCGTTAGTGTCTACTGAATGTTTAATTTGATTAGTGAAAGTTAAATTGTCGCCTTCTAAGTAGAATATATCCGAAAATTCTAAACAAAGATTAGTAATTGATTCTCGTTCTTCTATATTGAGATGTTCTAATCGTAACTGGTTTTTTATTTCTGATTCTCTATCGACTATTTGTTGTGTTTGATCGATATTGTTTTCTGAATTTAGATTTAACATGAGCTCGAAATTTGTAATTGGTTCTAACTTTATGTCCGAAAATTCTATAGTTTTTGTTATCGCGTTAGTGTTTAAGACTGACGTTAAAAATTCGCCGTTTTCATTAACTTTAATTAAAGCGTTTGGAATTCTCACCTTCTCTTTTTCTTGTCCTATTAAAATTGCTTCCGTATTATTTAAGTTGCATTTTAGTTTAAATATTTTTTTCAACTCTAGGCTCTATTGTAATTTGGTTTTTTTATTACGTCTTGTTTATTAACGTTAGGCGGTTTTAAAATACTATCTTCGTCCGCTTTAAATAATGGAACAGTTTTAAAATTTGTAATTAATTTTCTGTTTTTTAAATCGATAATACAATTGTAATGCTCTAAAAAAGTCTGAGCCTAAGATTCCGTCAAATTCTATATCTAAATTGTTTATGTACACTTTATGTGGATCTCCGCACTTGAAAGGAATAAAGGTAGACTGATTAATAAAAATTTTTTGATCTGTTACGCCTTGAATAATTACATTTTCTGGATTTCTTTGTGGAAATTTTTGTACAGTATGTTCTTTAAAAATAGAGATTCCGGCACCTGTATCGACAAGTAATTTAAAAGTATTTGTAATGTCTTTGATGTAATACAAATTTTTTGAATTTACAGTAAATAATCGATTTATATGAAATTCTGCTCTGGGAAGTTCAAATTCGGGTCGTAATCGTTCAAATTTATTGCGTTCATTTGTACTTGTAAATCTATTGTTTCTGTTTGATCGTCCTGAATAATCGGAGGATGATCTAAATTTTGATCTGATTGAAAATCCCGTTCAATATCATTTTCTTGAGACGTGTAATTTATTGGTGTAAAATCGTCTGACTGAGAATTAATATGATGTGTTTTTTGATTGTTTGAATTTCTAAAATTTGGGTTCGACTGTATTATTGAAGGTCGATTTTGATTAGTGTTTTGTTGTGAATTTTGTTGAGGAGTTCTTTGTTGATAAAAGTTTCGCGGGTTATGGTTTTGTTGATAAGAATTTTGTGAATTAAAATTTCGTGAGTAAGTATTTTGTGGATAATTTTGTGAGTTATTATTATTTGTATAATTTGGAGAATTTCTTTGAAATTGTTGATTATTGGAGGAATTTGGAAAGTTGCGTGTCTGAGATAATCGTTGGCGACATTCGCCGATTAAATGACCGTTGCGTTTACAAAAATTGCAAAATTTAATTATTGATTGTGTGTTTATTTTTCCTGCTGCATGAGTGTTACCTCGGTTGTTATCGAATTTTTGATTCTCGAAGTAAGATAATTGTAATTCGCGTCTAATGCGATTTGAGGCTTCTATCATGTTCGTCGGGTTACTGGCCCTAATTAGTTGTCCTAATTTAGGTTCGAGTCCGGTGAGTAAGGTATCTAACGTCATTGAATCTAATAAACTAGTTTGAGCAGCTTTTTGTTCAGTAGTCAAATTGGATTTTTTGTACTGCCGCGTGAATTTTAGAATTATGTGTTTGAACTCGCGCGTAGAATGTTGTGGCGGATTCGCCGGGTATTTGTTTAATTCTTTGTAAATCTTTAATTAGAGACGTGAGATCTCGGGGGTCTCCGAAGTGAGAGTTTAGCAGATTCTTAATTTCATACCAAGTTCCCGTATTACGTGAATTTACGAGTTGTGCGGCCCTACCTTTAAGCTTATTTTTAATATGCAGGTTTAACAAAGTTTTTTGATCGCCTATGGCCATACGCTGGGCATGGTCGCATGCGTTTAAAAATGTATTTAAAAAGATTTGGTCTCCCTCATATTCAGGTATAATAGAGAAAATCTCTGAAAGTTTGTATGGTTCAACCTGGGGTTCATTTTGCTCTTGTTGTGGTTGCATCATTTTATTAAATTTATTATATTTATCTTACGAAAAAATTTAAAAATTATATAGTATTTACTTTAAAATAATGACAGGCTACAATATATAATAGTAAAGTTTTGTAATGTCGTTATATCACGTAAAATTATTATTATTATTTATCTCTTTCTTTAAACCAAGTATTTGTTTGGTTTATTCTTTTAACAATAAAATATTAGGTACAACAGAACAGTTTTGTCTATATGTGCTACAGATAATGGTACACAAAATAAAATAAAGATGATTCAATGTTTTTTGTACTTACAAAAATAGAAAAATCTTCATTGATGTTGTTGCTTTCTTTCTTCTGCCAGGGGTTTCTCCAGGAGTTCCTAATCCACAGGAGATAGAATGCGTGTTGTGTTCTTTGATTTCAGCAAAGGGTTGGAACCCACCAACGGAAGTGAGGACGATCTCCAATTCTTATTCTGCACGAGGAAGTGAGGCTAATTCCGTGTTCTTGCCCCGATGTCAGGAAAAGTTAGGATGATACACTTGTTCTTCCGTTGTTCTGAAATCCGTTCCGACTGCGCCAATTTTTATATGTGATTTTACACTTTTAACTTTTTTTAAAAACAATTTATTTAAAATATCGAAGAACTTGTGGTTTTTACAACTTTATTAAATTTAAGTATAAAAGTTACAACTTAAAACTACGAAGCGTCGTGTATGACGTACTAAATACTAATGCCTTTCTATTTACTGATTTGGTTCTATTTATATGAACCTCTCTGTGCGTACGTGACAAATATAGTTACTTAAAATTATGTAATGCTATATAAGGGCAAAGGCCGGGAGGGCTTAAAGTTATCTGTCGGCAGATCCCCTATAAAGTAGTTCTTTACAATAAAAATAGAATGCTTTTAACATATAAGTGTGTTGCGCAATTATCTTAAGTGTGTTACGCAACTAGCTAGGGGTTAAAGGTTTACATAATTATGTGCCAACGGAATTATCTAGTCTATTTCTATTTTAGTATATTGAGGGGGTATATATTTATATAACATATATATATATATATTCATATATATATATATATATATATATATATATATATATATATATATATATATATATTCATATATATATATATATATATATATATATATTCATATATATATATATATATATATATATATATATATATATATATATATATATATATATATGAATAGTGGTGAGAGGTATGAAACTTCTCATATAGTCTGAATGCTACTATTCGACCGACATCCTCGATGTCTCTGTGGCGGATAGCGACTTGCATCACAGCAAGTACCGAGAGCGGCGACCCCTAGCCCAGGTGGACTAAACTAATGTGATTAAATATGATTTGAAGGAAACAACTACTCAGCGGGCAAATACCCCCGACCTGCATTGAATTACACCTTCAAATCATGATAGATCGATAGCCAATATCATTTGTCAATTCCTAACCAGACATAGATCGATTTCGAACTTATTTGTTCTCTTCAGTATGCCATAGGTTATGGAACAGACAAATGATAGTGGCCGACCTGCTAGTTATATACTAACTAAGGTGAAGTGAATAGTGGTGAGAGGTATGAAACTTCTCATATGGTCTGAATGCTACTATCCGACCGACATCCTAGATGTCTCTGTGGCGGATAGCGACTTGGTCACAGCAAGTACCGAGAGTGGCGGTCGCCGCTCTCGGTCTATCATGATTTGAAGGTGTAATTCAATGCAGGTCGGGGTATTTGCCCGCTGAGTAGTTGTTTCCTTCAAATCATATTTAATCACATTAGTTTAGTCCACCTGGGCTAGGGGTCGCCGCTCTCGGTACTTGCTGTGACGCAAGTTGCTATCCGCCACAGATATATATATATATATATATATATATATATATATATATATATATATATATATATATATATATATATATATATATATATATATATATAAAACTGTTGCAAACAATAATTATACATTAAAATTTTTATTGCAGTAATGTTTGGTGCTACTAGAGATCGTGTTGCCCATACTTAGATACTGTCGATCACTATTTACTTTTTTTCTCCCCACATTTTCTGATGAGTTTGCACTACTATACAGTAAAAGAGACAACACGATTAGACACCCTTAAAGTTCATAAATAGAATGTTCATTTCAGTAATTTATTAAGCGAATATTTATTACTATTTTTAAAATTAAGTACGTTATGCAGGGTGTTTGAAATGATTAAAAAAATAATATTTTGGTTTAAGTTTGGACCTACAATTTCTTTTTTAAACACTAAAGCAACATGATAAGAAAGTTTTAGCATTTTAATTGCTCAAAGTTAAGTAATTTTGTAAATTTTACATTAAAAATTGTTTATTAAATTGTACCTCATGGAATTTACTATAAAATTGTATTTGTGTTAAAAAATTAAACCTGTTGAATTAAGTGCGGGCATGTAGAAAGTATACTAGTTTATTTTTTGCAATTTTCAAATATCTAAACAGATTTTCAAATTTTTTTATAGAGGATGTTGTTTTGGGATATACGAAATTGATATTTTTTTTTATAAAGCGGACCTGTGTTTTCATTTTAACTAATATGTTAATCGATATGGTAAATTAACCTACTGAATATAAAATTTTTATACAGTGGTTCATATGCTGTGGCTTTAAGAAAAAAATAGGCAAAACCGATAAAATACTTTATATCTTGGTAATAAAGGTTTTTAGGCCAATTTACCATGGGTTATTTGGAACTATCTAGATGCCCCAAATCCATAGTTAACGTATGTACATTTCTCTATGAAACGCCCTGTATACAGTCTATATAGTAGCCAAGATTAAAGAATTTGAGATGTTGTACAGTCGAGTTTATTAAACATCATTGAGGGATGGTATCTCCAACACTCTACAGGAATAATGTACAGAACTCAAAATGCAAAATTTTACATATGACCCCTTCCCCCCCCTCAAACAAAGAGTATCGTGACCTCACAATAATTCTGGTTAAATGTGGATAACTAATAAACTACTTCCGCAGACTTTGGTAATATGGAAAGGCCGGTTATTTTAGGATTCAAAGTTAACCCAAGCAGCACATTTAGTAGTCTCTACATAGTAGCTACCATCATTGGAACTTTAAAGGTTTTCGCAACTAATGACTGTTACGAAGTGGGAACGATCCTTCTACCAAACATTAACTAAACTGGGAAATAGTTATTACGTAACAATTACTATTCCCGAACTGTCCCTGTTACATGTTAACAACTAGGTTATTACGTAAACGGAACCTAACGAAGTAGTAGAAATGACTATTTTTGTAATAGCTCTGTCAGTGGTATGAGAGCAACCTATGTTTTGCTTTCTGTCTTGTTTCAATAGCAAAATATAATGTAGTGCAATCGGACTTATCGAGTTGAGTTGAAGTCAATATGTCCAAATTAAATTGAATAAAATAGATAATAAACAATAATGTTTTGCAGTCAGTCCTGAGTGTGGAAATTAAAATGAGTATATGTTTTCTGTAAAATGTTACTATGATACTTCGATAAAAAAGTAAAAAATTGTTTTTTCGATTAAAAATATTTTTTTTCAAAAAATTATGTGTACAATTTAAACAATTTAAACTGCGACACTTTTTATGGAAAAAGGTTTTTTATTATATGCATTATAAAGTAATAATGTTCTGTTCATAAAACATGTTTACAAATGATCACAATTAATAAAAAAAAAAAAAATTGAATTATATTTTTATCTGTCAAGATGTCGTCATCGCTTAATAACAGAATAATGGCGTATTTAATTTGAGTCACTATATAGTGACATATATGTCAAGAAAGTATTTTTCACTTAATAGAGGTGACAAAAAGCAAAATTATTTCCCTTCAAAGGTGCATTTGCCATAAAGTAGCAGATGCGACTAACATAATAGTTGTAGTTACTTAAAATGTGGTGATGGGAACTATAACAATTTCACTGTGTAGTTATGTTTACAAAGTAGCAAATGCGACCAAACACGTCATTATCTTGGTAGCTTTAAACTGGCATCTACTACTCTGATATGAAAAGGTTACTGCAAAGTTTTCTCTTATTGCAGCCATAGTCATATATTGTGTTGTTTTTTTGTAAAACTGCACGACATTCATTTTTAGTATTACAAACACGACCTTCATGGTTCATGGACCGTACAACCTTATTTTTAAGTTGGTAAGGATAATTTTATTGTTTGGTATTGGAACACGCATGTACTAAACGTCAACCGTCAACTGTTCAATCTGTGGTCCCACCACAGACTTCAAACCTATATTCTATGTCTATGGGTCCCACGCAATTTTTAATAATTGCGTTTTACTTATTTGTGTGCATAGATAAATTTGTGTGTTTATTATTATAGTGGTATTAGTGAATAGTGATCAGATAAAAAGCTTTTATACATTCAACATTGGTTTCTTGTAAGGTTAAGTTTGTTTTAAAAGAAACTATAATATAAATTAAATAGCATAATGTATGTAGTTTGTGTGCTACAATCAAAAAGCTGTATATGATTTCGTGGTGAAGGAGGAGAGCCTTACAACCAAGCAGTAAAATTTAAAAAAAACTGTTAATTTTGTCAGGGTCATTTAGACTATTTCTTAATTTTCAAATATATTTGTTTTGTATACAGTGTGTTGAGACAAACTGTGTGTGCCACATTTGAGTGGCCCGGGCTCTCATAATTTTATCATATGTGTATTCTTACGTATTTGAGGTCTACATTAAATAACCATCATGTCCTGTGTGGGTTTAATGTCCTTAGTTTTTGAGATATATTTTAGTTTGTTTTCTAAAAAATGTTGCATTTGCAGGAGGACGTTCGCAATTACCCTAAGCAATATACAGAGTGCACACTAGCTATCCGAAACGTGGTGTAATTTTGACCCGGGTAAATGTTAATGTCGTTCGTTAATTGTCGGTGGGACACACCGAGTGCACTCTATTTTAACCACCTCGATGAGCACGTTAAAGTTTACTCATCATGCGTAGATGAGCTCTCAGCTAAGATATTTGAAATATAATTTTTTTGCAATGGGCATTGAATATTTCAATTTCAAATAAAATTAAAAAAAATTGTGGTCGATACGTAAACCATTACAGCCTGTAGACACTCTGTTGTGAAAGATTCAAATAGGAAAATAGTGTTGTATGATAAGCGTATCGAATAACGGAAGTAAGTTTGTGAGATCATTAGCTGGATTGCTAAAAATAGGAACGACTATAGTAATAGTCAGTTATTCTTGTCTTCAGAAAATTACCTTTTCAGGGTTTTATTTCAAAAACATGTAATCAGAACAATAGATATTTAAACAATAACTAACATTTCAAAAAAACGTCCATGTAAAAATATCAAGAAATGCATGTTAGCCACATCAAGAACAGAAACAGTAAAAAAAGCAACTAATTTATACCAAACTTTACCTTTTCCGTTCATAAAATAGAGTAATTAAAAGGTCATGTGACGTTATACCTATACCTAAACCTATATAAAAGCTCTAGGTTAATTTCGAACACACTCCTGGACTATATTTTTAAAGTGATATGTTGTTTTTTTTTTGCTAATTTTGATGAGAGACGATATATATCTTATTAAGCTTATTATTATTAAAAATTAACATGATAACTGTGCGCGATAATTATAGATGCACTTGTTACGGACCCACAAGACAACATGAAGAAGAACTAACGGAAATATTCGATGACCCCGCAGGCACAGGATGCGTCGGAAGAAAATAAAAGTTTTTTCTTAGTGACGGATTAAAAAACGTACAATTATTGTACAAACATTATTTATTATATTTTTTACATTTTTAAATGTAATGTAAATTTTTAAATATAAATAAAAATTTTAATCTAATGTTTAGTCGGAAGTGACATGAATTTTTTTTATTGTTGATGGTACCTAGTACATTTTAACATATTTGTACAATTTCGAATGCATAAAGGAGTTAAGAACCAATATAACTCCGTGTCTTTGGTGAATAAAGTTTGGTAAAAATATTTTTTCTCTGACATATTAGCGATTTGCTAATTAATATCCTTACCCATCGACCCCCACAATTATTATATTTATTAGTGGTTTCTAAGATTTTTTTTACTTATACCGTATGACCAATAAAATCATGAATTTCACCACAATAAATTGAGGCAGCTATTGGTTTTAACTCGGGCATGTTCTCAGTTTTAAATAAAATTACCCAAAATTCAAGTGGTGAGCTGCGAAATGGTGGTAGACTATCTACATTAAAAACTAGTGACAGTAATAATAGCTCATCAATTTTAGAGAACGCCATAAGCAAATAATTCCTGATATCATTATACCAGAATTCTCCATTTCCCATCGGAACTATATTTACTAATCTTGGAGTTTTCAATAAAGTACGGCTGTCGTGTGGTACTTTTATCCCATTTGCGTTTAATAAGTGGATGAATTTGTTTACAGAACTATGTGTTTATCTATGTACTAGGCAAATTTGCGAAATCATAGAATTGTCTAATAAATCTTCACGTGGAATGTTTAATTCAAAACACCATCATCAACATCAACTGAATTCTTTACTTGAAGATTTGTTGGTTTTTCACATAGAATAGGTTCATGTCCCATTTTCCTAACATGGTCATTTACATTTATCTGTTTCGCGGAATAAGGAGCCGGCTCAGCATTAGTCAAAAAATTTGTTAAATTGTTAACATCATTTAACTGTGACTACTTTCTATAAGAGTTTGATGAATTTCGGATTTTTTTTTTGTTATATTACCGCTCTTCGACGCCATGTTCGACGGTTGGGAACAAGAAACTGTTTACATAAATGTCTTTAAAGTTTATATCACTTTATAGCAGGTTTTCAAGGTATACGTAACTTTGGTTACAATATCACTAATGAGTTACACAACTTTAAAGTTCTAGAAAATTTTCCGACGTCACAAGAACTTTAAATGGAACACTTTTTTTCATCATTGCTTTGAAGTGATTCTTTGGTAACACATTGCAGTCGGTATTACTATCAATTTTCACATCAAAGTTGAGAATGCTCTCAAGTAACACAGAGTAGTATTCGCAACGTTGCCCATACTGCAGCAGTTACTTGAAAGTGTAATAACTATACAGTATCTGAATTCAGTAGAATCTACGTAATTGTTACAAGACAGGCATACTACAAGGTAAATTTTACACTAAAGTCTCAAATTTAGTGACAGTCATGTAATACCTTCTATATTAAAGTTCCAATGCCAGTTCTCGTCACTTTGGTGTTGCTTGGGAATCCCCACCAAGGTTCTTCTCTTCAAATTGTGGGCATCATGGAATCATGAATCACCTTAGAGTATTACACGGGATTCTGTGCAATAAAAGCGGAATTTAACAATTAAATGCAGATACCCGCGCAAGATGATGAATATGTTCACAGAAGAATTCATCCTAGGTCGTTCGTTCCTCGTGTGTACCTCCCAAGTCACGGAGGGCCGAAGATTCTTGAGTCTGGATTGTACGCAGAATAGCACAGTGTGACACGTAACATCCTCAAAAGCTCATGCAGATCCTCTCTTGCGGTTTGTGAAACATCATGAAACCTTAAGAGTGGAAGCAGGATTGTTCAAGACAGCCAAAAAAAAGTGTCGCAGATGAACTTGGTCTTGCATTTGACATCAGTTGAGGAGGCCAGAGAGGTGCTGATATAGAGTCAGTCACTGAACTCAGGCAAATCTTATGAAAGCGTCTTCTATAAGAACATAAAACACTGGGTTTACCTACCAGGTTTACATTCGCCATTTTAAGATCAGCCGGACTTAGGTCAGAGACCGAGGGATCACTATGGTCTGCCAGGATGATGTTATCAACACTTTGGTAACCGCGCCAGGCGCCGGAATCGTTCATGAATTTACTCTCTGCATGTTCCATATATGTGATTTCGGCCTACATCCACCGACATAATGTGGCATTACGAGTGCTATATTACCATCTAATGCACTCGTACGAGATAGACCAGACACCGGTGCTGCCTTGCGTCCCCGAGATATTGAGTCCATTGTTGAGAACGAGAAACGCCGGATTTACTGGAACTACTCGTTCCCGACTGTCAGGCTAATCTAAGTTAACAAGTGTGACATAGTCATCCTCGACCATCAACTCAAGGTGATGTATGTCATCGACTTCTCTGCACCTGTTGAGAAAAACGTCACGTCTCCCGCCTGGACACCCTGTATATACATGACCGAGGAACTAGAATTTTCTTGAAGGCAGGAATTAATTTGATCTGTATACTCGGATAATCCTCCTTTAGAGATATGTACATGGTGAGCAAATTTCAATGTTTTTATAGGGTAACTCGGTAACTGCAAGAGATACAAAAAAAAATGGAAGACACATTCTCCATCTCTTTTTTTTTAGACAAATTCACTGGCGAGAAAACAAAAATTTGCTATCGTCTTTTGTTTTCGAGTTATAAACAAAAGTTCGATTTTTCGACTTTTACACACGTCAATATCTTGGTTGTTTGTAAAGTTATGAAAAAACAACTTTTGCATTCGTTAGGCACTTTTTTCCGTATAATACAGTGGCGTAGTGAAAATTTAAAAAAAGGTGCAATTTCGAGTTATGGCGTAAAATTGTATTTTTTTAAATGGGAATCGCAGTTGGCTATGGCTTAGTTAAAAGAAAATTTTTTTCTCTTTGAAACTATATGTCATGTGTGGTCGCTTTTGATGTGTAAGTATTTAATAGCGAAAATAATCTTTTAGTAGATTACTTTTTTGCGTTTTTCTATATTTATTCCAAGTCGGCGTGTGTCATCTATGACAGTGTTTATCCGTTTGTCAGTAAATTGCGTTATAAATACATCCCATTTAATCGTAAAAGTGAAGATGTCTTACGAAAATTACGAGAAATATGAAATGCTAGAATGCTTTAGTCAAAATAATAACAATTGCCATATTGCATCCGAAATATATTTCAATCGCTATCCAGAAAGGAGACAACCTAATAAAGCTATTTTTAAGAGGTTAAAAGAAAATCTCATTAATTGTGGATCCTTCAACAAACCACTACCAAAAAACCTTTTATATCTAATTTTATAATACATAACAATTACAAAATAAAAATTCAAATTAAACTAAATGTTCAAACTGATGTCCGTTATGTTCGATACATAAATTACACCTCTTCATAACACTGAACTGCATTATAAATATGAAGATTTGAAATGGAATTCACACAGTCTATAAAATTTTAATACACTGAACTGATTCTGCGGTTGGCTCCTTGTGAAACATTATTAAATATTTTAGATATATGAAGGAAATTTGCTTTTTAATGTTTCAAAAAATATTTTATTAGAAACTCTACACGTGTTTCGGCTTTTTAGGCCTTTGTCAAGAGTAAAGGGAATACTGAACAGTAAAATTTGTGTCCATTGCTTATATAACTACATCTGGTACCTACTATAAAACTATTGTAAAGTATGTTTTTATAAGTGGAATATTACTTTATTTTTTAAATCTAAATTATTTTATTTAAAATATGGTGGCCAGTAAAAATTTGTTGTTCATTCGAAAACAATCATTTTATCGATTTAAATAATGTCAAATTACTCCATTCGGAAAAGAAAGGAAAGAAACTTGATCTATTAGAACAATTAGAAATAAGTAAAGCTGTTAAAAATAATAAAAACTTAACGAATGAACAACAAATTTTTACCGGCCACCATATTTTAAATAAAATAATTTAGATTTAAAAAAATAAAGTAATATTCCACTTATAAAAACATACTTTACAATAGTTTTATAGTAGGTACCAGATGTAGTTATATAAGCAATGGACACAAATTTTACTGTTCAGTATTCCCTTTACTCTTGACAAAGGCCTAAAAAGCCGAAACACGTGTAGAGTTTCTAATAAAATATTTTTGAAACATTAAAAAAGCAAATTTCCTTCATATATCTAAAATATAAAATTTTATCCGAGTTCATTTATGTCGGTACTGGTTTTCTTGTATAATGTCTTTAATGTGGTTTAATGTGGTCCAAAAGACAAAAGGCGGTATGTCAGGTGATCGTGGTGGCTACCTCATTGGTCCGTTACTTCCCATCCAGTTATTTCCAATATTGGTATTTAATAATTCTCAAACCGTCCTGATATTATGAGGTGGTACACCATCTTGTTGGAAGAACTATTTTCTTGCCTCAATTAAGGGTAGATTGTCCATAAATTCCTCAATAATTTTCTGATTTAAGGTTTCGTAGTACCGTTGGCTATTAAGATTTTCTTGATATATGTGATATGTTAAAACACGATTGCCACGTAGAGCACACCAAACACTAAAATCAAAGAGCCCCTGAGATCGCACGTCAACGGTACGGTGAGGGTTCATATCAGATCAATAGCGCTCGTTATTCCTACTGAAAATTCCTGCACTGCTAACGTAAGCTTCATCTGTCCAAACTATATTTCTAGAGAAGAATGGATCTTGTTGACTTTTTTGACGATACCATATCCAAAACTCCAATCGTCGCTGAAGATCAGTTGATTGCAGGTGATGTTGTTTCCTTATTGTATAAGGCATGAATTTGTGTCTTCAAAATACCCAAAGCTCGACGTCTTGAAATACCAGAATCAGCTTCAATTTGGCGACTTGAAATTGAAAGATTTGCAGCCGCTATTCCAATTACAGTTATAGAAGTTTCTTCAGAATCTTCAATGTTGTAAATTTTTGGTCTTGGCTTGTAGAAGGACCCACAATTAATGAGATTTTCTTTTAACCTTTTAAACATAGCTTTATTAGGTTGTCTTCTTTCTGGAGAGCGATTGAAATATATTTCGGATACAATATCACAATTATAATTACTTTGAATAAAACATTCTAGCATATCATATTTCTCGTAATTTTCGTAAGACATCTTCACTTTTACGATTAAATGGGGTGTAATTATGACGGAAACAAAATTATTAATATGCAATTTACTGACAAATGGATAAACGCTGTTATAGATGACACACGCCTACTTGGAATAAAAAAAAGACGCAAAAAGTAATCTACTAAAATATTATTCTCGCTATTAAATACTTACACATCAAACGCGACCCCACATATGATATATAGTTTAAAAGAGAAAATATTTCCTTTTTTAACTAAACCATAGCATACTATGATTCCCATTAAAAAAAAATACAACTTTATGCCATAACTCGAAATTGCATTTTCATTTTAATTTTCTCGACGCCACTGTATTATACATAAAAAAGTGCCTCAAGAATGTAAAAGTTGTTTTCTCATAATTTTACAAACAGCCAAGATATTGACATGTCTAAAAGTCGAAAAATCGACTTTGGTTTATAACTCGAAAACAAAATACGACAACAAATTTTTGTTTTCGCCAGTGAATTTGTCTCAAAAAAAGAGATCGAGAATGTGTCTTCTATTTTTTTGTATCTCTTCAGTTATCGAGTTACCCTATACAAACATCGAAATTTGCCCACCATGTACACACAAGGAATCGTATTACTTGCAATTGTGACGCGCTATTCACCATTTTTATAAATCAGTGGTAACTTGTGATTTTCAAAACTAGCAATATGGTTGATTACTTCTTCATAAAATGAAAATAAATCATTTTTCTTCAACTCTGATCAAAAAACGTTTTTGTATTGAAATAAGCGATATATTTGACAGACGGTCTTGAGTTATTGTGTTTCTAATAAATGTTTTTATGCGTTTGAGTGCTGAAAACGATCGTTCTACAGAAGCTGAGGTTACCGGAATTGTTGACACTAAAGACAAAAGTTTGTACAGTTCGGAGAGACAGCTTTTTAAATTATTAATATATATAAAAGTAAGCATTTCTTGAGGCGATTTTGAATTTGCTAAAAGTTGCTGGTCAGAATATAACACACATAATTCATTTCTTAACGAAATACGGTTAAAAAGGGATACTGGTCCATTAATTTGTCCATTAAACTGTTAGGAAATGATTCAGAAAACATTATAAAATTATTAGGATTTACTAAATCGAAACATTGCAAAGTATTTAAATCGGAAAATCTAATTTCAATTTGAACTATAATGGTGTCCAAAATTAATGTAAACATTTGTTGGTAATGTATGTCTGTCCTGTCAAAGTTATATGTTGTCTTTCTTTTTTTTAACTATGGCTCATCATCTAATTCGTCAATATTTTTCAAAAAACCATTATATAAAGTACTGAAATGTATTTCGTTATTGCGAAATTCTTTTAATTTAGTTATAAGTGTATTAAATTTATTTTTAGAATATGTTATATCAGTTAATTTATTCTGTAAAATTTGGAAAACATCAGTTTGCTCAAAAATCAGTTTAAAAACCTTTAGAAAAAATATGAAGTTTTTATCCAACAATAACTATTTTAATCCGTAAGCTGCTCTTAAAGTCTGATCGTCATTTAAAAAGTCTTCACTTTCCGAAATAAAATTAAAAACGTCAATAACTTTTTCCTGTATGTGTCAACAGTGAAAACAATTCTAGATGAAAAATTGCAACGAGTGGGAGCATTACTCGGAGTTCTATGTTCCATAATTCCATTTAAAATATCAGATCTTTTATTAGATTTTGAAAAAAAGTATGAAAAACCAGTAATATTTCAAAAAAATATTCTAACTTCTTTAATTCCGTTACAGGCTTTACTTAAAACCAAATTTAATTTGTGTGCGTAACAGTGAGTGAAGTAATCTTGAGGAGCAATATCTTTTATTTTAGTTTGGAGTCCATTAAGATGTCCTGACATAACCGCAGCGCTGTCATAGGTTTGTGCAACTAATTTATTTTTCAAATCAAATTTACCAAATTCGTCGATTAATAATTTAAATAAACTGGCCGCGTTTCTTCCACTACTCAGATAAAAAAAAACCAACAAACCTCTCAACAACTTCACCATGCATTACATATCTAAAAATTACGGAAAGTTGATATTTACAAGTAATGTCCATCGTTTCATCAATTTGCCACGAGAAAAATTCGCAATTATGTAGTTCTTTATAAATTTTGTTTTTAATAATGAAGCTAACACTCTCAATTAGGTCGTTTTGAATTTATTTAGACTTTCCGGAAAGAACAGTGGCGTTATTCAAAAGTTCTCTAATTTTGGATCATACGTTTTTAAAAAATCTGCTCCTTGAAATTTCCGTTATTATACGAACCGCGTTTTTCGTCATGTCTTCAAAAATAATTTTCTTGAGAAGATAAATACATAACGGCATCAATTAATCTCTTTAATATTTCCCTATTTTCATGGACTTTTTCATTAAAATTTTCTATTTCTCTTTTATGTGCAGAATCCAAGAAAATTACAATATTTTGTTTACCCAACATTTCGAATTTAATGCAAGATAAAATATGCTCCTGAGATTTTTCATGCCTTTCTAAACCTCGTGACAAATTTTGCAAATTATTAAACCCGGCACTTCCCCAAATTGAGGATTGATCATTAGTAAATAACAAACATTTCCAACAATATAATTTGTTTCCAACTGGTGATGCCGTTAACCACTCGATTTTTTGATAATTGCTATCGCTAAACCCTCTGTTTTGTTTACCACTTGTGAAAATTAATGACGGCATTCCCGGTGTAGGTCTGAACATTTTTTTAATTCTTACCTTTCGATCATAACTAAGAGAACTAAATCTATTTAACAACAAATAATCCACCACGTCTGGACAACAAGACATGTGGTTGAGAATATGTTCACCTAGAGCACTCATTTTTCAACCACCTGTTAAATATTTTATGTATGGGACAACACTTCCACGAAACCACAGATTGTCACTGTCCATGCTCTATAGACTGTTGTGAGAGAGGGGATCAACGCTCAGGTTAAGTGTATATGCACTAGAAAGAGATGGGATGCTAGGGGCTAGCTTCCCTAACTTTACAGATCCAGAATGTTTGCTGATACGCGCCGTAATTCAAGGTCATGAACAATGTATTGAAATGGGGGTTGGCTCGCCGCTAGCCTCAGTTCATCCAAGCAAGCGCGAAAGCGAGATAAGAGACCGGGAAATATGCATACGTGGAGTGGACTATCCCGATTACAATGTTACATGTTTGTGGAAAGGAAATGCAAAATTTTTTTTTACACTTAATATTAATTAACGAATTATAAACAACATTAAGAATTGAGATATACCTAAGTAGAAATTTCTACTTGTGAAAAATATTAGTTTGGAGATATTCTGCTGCTCCCAAAATTGTAGAGGAGGCTCAGCCTCTCCTGCCTCCCCTGACCAGCCGCCACTAATGTCACTAATTCGAAGAGAACAAAAGAGCGTAAATCAGAAAATTGGTGGATAAAAGGAAATATGATTCGACGCATGGATGTGAATTGTAGGGAAATAAGTTTATGGAAATGAAAAATATGGTTAAAGACTAAAAATTTTGCACTGCATTGTTGTTTTTGTTGTATGATTATTTCAATTTCTATATTTCTTTTTATAGCATTTTTATATACAATAAATCTGAAAATAAACACTAAAAATAATTGAAAATGCTTCTTCATTTTAAAACGATTTATTTATTGTCTCTAAAAAATATAGACACCGAACACAATAATTGAGTGTATTAAATTGGATAAAATCTGGGAAAATTGGAAACCTATTGTGGTTGATCTATGATCTATTCTAAAGGAAAAGTTATGAATAGATTCAGAAAATGCTATCCATTTTTCAACTGTCAGATTTATATTGCAATGTTGCCTCAGGTAATCAATCAAATTATTTATTTTAGGAAGCCAGTAAAGTAGTTTATCTTTTCTCTGCGGCTTCGCACCTAAAGAATGTAGTTAAGTGAGGTGATGGTTACTAGTGTGGCGTTTATTGTCAATTTCGCTGAAGAAATTTATTTATGATAGGTATACCTATATATTATATAGCTATAGATCGGCACTGTATTTTATTAGGTATACATTTTAGATAGTTGCTTTAAGATATTTCTACATAATCCGTTACATATAAAAGAAAGGAATTTATACTGAGATAGAGGGTGCAAGAAAATGTAGTGAAGTTACTTTATCAGTATAATAAAACCAGTTTTCCACCAGAAAAACACATTTTTCCACCAGAAAAACACATTTTTCCATAGGAATGTTTGTATCTGACAAATTTTGTTGTTCTAATTTAAATAATTTTATTGTTGTATATAAATCTAATAAGTGATAACTAGAGCGTGGCAAGTCAGACGGATCTCAATAGGGTTCCATATGGATACCTATACGTTCCCGATAATTATGGCAGATGATGAAATAAGTAATATTGCTTATCTTTTACGTGTTAATAACAGAGGACAATGGCTGAGATTGAACAACAAACATTAGCATGAGTTTTAGAATTTTCTGCTGAGAAGGATCTCCTTTCTGTGGTAAACAAGTGTGTAAAGCGAAAAAGTTCTTTAGATATCTACGGACGTAATATTTACAAAGTTAAAACTTTCGAAATCACTTGTAGGATGTTCCTGATTAAGATACCGATTAATATTGCATAACGTTTCATATCCCACATTTTTTTATAAAACGTCATTATACCGGGTAGTGGTGAGAGGTATGTGAAACTTCTCATATGGTCCAAATGCTACTATCCGACCGACATCATAGATGTCTCTGTGGCGGATAGAGCCTTGCGAAGCAAGTACCGAGAGCGGCGACCTCTAGCCCAGGTGGACTAAACTACCGTTATTAAATATGATTTGAACGAAACAACTACTCAGTGGGCAAATATCCCGACCTGCAAGGATTATACCTTCAAATCATGATAGATCGGTAGCCAATATCATTTGTCAATTCCTAACCAGACATAGATCGGTTTCGACCACTACTCAATTTACCTTAGTCAGTACATGACTAGCAGGTTGGCCACTGTCATTTGTCTCTTCCATAACCTATGTCATACTTAGAAGAACTAATAAGTTCGAAACTGGTCTATGTCTGGTTAGGAATTGGCAAATGATATTGGCTACCGATCTATCATGATTTAAAGGTATAATCCAATGCAGGTCGGGGTATTTGCCCGCTGAGTAGTTGTTTCGTTCAAATCATATTTAATAACAGTAGTTTAGTCTAGCTGGGCTAGAGATCGCCTTTCCTCGGTACTTGCTTCGCAAGTCGCTATCCGCCACAGAGACATCTATGATGTCGGTCGGATAGTAGCATTTGGACCATATGAGAAGTTTCACATACCTCTCACCACTACTCAATTTACCTTAGTCAGTACATGACCAGCAGATTGGCCACTATCATTTGTCTGTTCCATAACCTATGGCATACTGAGGAGAACTAATAAGTTCGAAACCGGTCTATGTCTGGTTAGGAATTGACAAATGATATTGGCTACCGATCTATCATGATTTATAATAATAATAATAAACACCACAGATAATACGACCCCCTGTATCTCTAATCTGACGTTGTGTGAGAGGGGCTACACATTTAGAGACAACGGACACACATCCAATATCCGAGTATACTACGATTAATCTCTCTCACAGAAAAATCCCAGTGTCATGGCCGG